>JAENRU010000483.1:0-600000 GCA_016647705.1 Eucommia ulmoides
AGTCCATCCTGCGCATTAGAGGACGTGTTGAATCTCACATCGCTTGTATTACTTGATCCTGAGCTATATATAAGTTTAGGGGTAATCCTCCTCTTTCAAGGCGTCTTTTGAGAGTGAATTAAGCCCTTTGGGTTTTCTACATGGTAGGAATTAGGTTTGAGAAGTCTCATTTGTTTGTCCTCGATTGTTTTAATGTTTGTCTTGTTTCTTCTGTTGTTTAATCGCATCATATATAAGGCGGGATTGCACATAAGGGTGGGTGTTAGAATCCCACATTGATGTTGGGCCCTTCGATATCTGTTTGCAGTGATTTGTCAAAGTCCACCATGCGCGAAGGGACGTGTTAATTCCCACATTGCTTGTGTTACTTGATCCTGAGCTATATACAAGTCTAGGGGTAATAATCCTCTTTTAAGGCATCTTTTGAGAGTGAGTTAGGCCAGATTTTCTACAGGAAGGATCTGGATCAAAGAAGCACAAAGATAAGGTCCAGAGGCTAAAGATGTTTAAAAAGGTAAAGGTAACTTTTAGTACCTTCGCCTCTTTCATTATACCTATCTATGTGGCTCTTTCCGCGTGGGGGTATTGTATCGAAATTCTTCGTTATTGAGATGAGTTTTAGTTTATATTGTCAAACTGATTGAATTTATTCTCTCACCTCTCATTCATAGCTTAAAATTGCAAGACTTTAGGGAAAATCACACCCTGAACTGCACAGATGTTAACATTAAAATGGTAAATGTACCTGAATCCACTTAAAAGTATATGACAATTCTAGATTTACCAAGCATATTTTTTCATTATTTGAAAGAACTGCTAGATTGGGCTACAGAATTAAGTAGTGACAACTAACAAGAACTTGTAGTGAACAAATAGTTCCTAATTTCCCCTCCTTTTTTTTTTGGAGTTCAGAAAGATGGAACAATTCCATAACCATTATCAGCCATTAACGATGTGGAGAACATCTGGTCCACTTCAACTTCTACATCTGTTCTCTTGGCAAAACGGCCTTTGATCCTAGGTCTAGTTTCTGCATATGCTTTCCTAGAGGCGTATCTGATTGTCTTCTCAAACTTGCGTGTCTTCTTCTTCTCTCTGTACCTAAGGACCCTAGCCTCCCTGTCCATCGGAGTAAGCTGGGTCGGAACCTGAACTGGAGTGCTCGAGAATAGATCAATTGTTCCTTTAGGGGGTCTTGGGTGCGAAATCGAGACATCGCTCATTGCTGATTCTGGAACAATTCCGACGTCCATGGATGAAATTGAAACCTGATACCATACCACATCCCTATTAGTCATTTGTTTTCATTTTGAGAGAAGCTATACAAAGAGTAAACGAAGATTTTGAATAAATTAAATGTTTAGGCAAATAAGGAGAATTTTGGTGCATAATTGTGCTTCATTATCTATGATATGATGAAAGTTCGATCTGATTTCATTTTTCCTATGGAAAATTATTATATTGTCCTTAAAATAATTTACAAATAATATTTTATCTCCATTTTTTTTCTTTATATTTTAGCCTTTGGATTAAGTTTTGTATTTCGGTTGCTATCTACTAGATTGGATTCATTTAGTTGATATAAACCAACTAACTATTGAATTTGTATTTGATTTTCAGTTAAATTCAACTAAAATGTTGACAAGGATTTTTTATTTTTTTTAGTAAACGGTAAAATGTGTCTGGGTCAGTTTACGATCACCTCGACTAATCACCTCACTCAGGCGATCTTAAGGGCGCACTCTCCCATGTCGGCCTGGTGCATTCCGGATTAAATAAGTTGTTTTAGAAACATGACAACAATGTAAAATGAAATATCAGATAGAGAGACAAACATATGGAGGACCCCTTTCATATCAACTAGGAAAAGAATATTAAAGGGTCAATAGAGGAGGCTGAGAAAGGGAGAATTTTCACTTTGTTGATTCTAGGTTGGTGTAATCAATGTTTGGGGAGCCCTTTTGTTTCTGGTTAATCAGAAACAAGTGGAAAAATAAAGCAAAAAGTGTTCAAATTGAAAACAAAGAAAGTGAAAAAAAAAAAAAAAAGGGATAAAGCAATGGAAAGAAAGAGAGAGCCACTGGAAGTACCCTACTAGATTCCACCCTTTTGAGTACAAAGTTCAGATAAAAGTAGAGAAAAAGTGCTAAAAAGTGAAAATAATAGCATATAGATATTAGCTTGCGGCAAAGGTAATCCGCGTATAAAGGATATACCAGTATTAGAGTTTGTATTCGTAATGATTTTGCTTTGCCCTTCCTGTGTATAGAGGGAGAGATCTTAGGCAACGTTTGGTTTCATGGAATTGGAAGTTCAAAACTGGAATTGGAAACAAACCCATGTAGAAAAATCTTATGGTTTACTTGGGTTCGTTTTCGATTCCAATTCGGAGGCTTTAATTCCATGCTACCAAACACTACCTTGGAGAATTTCTATGGAAAGAGAACTAAGAGTTGGATCTGAAGGAGTTGAGACATGACCCAATTCATAATAAACATCAATCAGGACCCAAAAGGACTTTCTGAATTCAAAAACTAAGGTAGTGTTTTGTTTCACGGAATTGACACCTCGGAATTCCGATTCTTGGACTTGAATTCCGTGTTACCAAACGCTACCTAAAGAGCAAACTTCAACAGAAACAATCTCAAAAATATTGTGATTGTTTAGAGCAAAATTTTGGTCAAAACCCAAAAATCCATGATTAAATACTAAATACAGGAGTTGTAGAAGAAACTTACGCTGTGAACAGCTGATGCAGCATAGCCGTAGCCTGTGTTTGATGCTTCATACTCCATCTCCGATTGAAATTGCTGCTGCTTTTGCTGATGATGAATATGGTCGCCGTAATGAACCGGCACGATACTATCCCCGCCGTACCTCTTATTCATCACGCCGTACTGTTGCTGCTGATTATTATTACCGTTATACTGATCCGAAAACTGATTATTCTCTGAATTGTACTCAGCAAGGTCCAAATAGTCATCCACTTCTCCACCAAAGTAAAGACTGTTTTGGTGGTGGTGGTTGTCGTTTTCGTTCTTACAATGATTCAGCAACAGCCATGAAGCTGCTTCTTCTTCGTCTTCGGTTTCATCTCCGGCGGGACCCATCATGGTGGTGCTGGTGGCGCCGCCGGGGCATCCAGCGGGGACGGGCATAATGGGAATGCGGTGGTGGCGACGGGCCAACGGGTTGGCGGAGTGGATGTCGGCGTCGCAGGCGGCGCAGAGGGAGGCGGCGTCAGCCTTGCAAATGAAGGCCGCCGGAGCACGCTCGCAGGCCTCGCATATCCACACGCCGTCATGTTGATTCTCTTCCTTCAACATGTTTTGGGTTCCCTTAAGATTTGTTTAATTCACAGTGAAAGGAGGGGGATGGCGGTGGGGAAGTATCTGTAGGCACGGAGCGGAAGTATAGGAGGTGGAGAGAATCCATGGAGTGACAGGTGGCGAGAGACAAGTGGGTGAGAAAAGTTATTGGGTTATCTTGTGGCTGGAAGAAGTTGTGGTGGGCCCGAATCGGAGTTGGGGAGTGGGGACTACTGTATAGGTGTTTTTGTCTTGGTGGACCCCACCTGCTTTGGCTTTTGGAATCAATGTAGGGGGAAAAAGGAGGGGGTGTCTTTAGTAGTTTTTTGCCCATTTCCGGAACAAAATGTCTGTCTGTACAAATGTTGTCCCAGACATCTAGTTATGTAATAAAAAGGGCAAATTACATTTCTTCTTCAATTTTTTCTTCTTCTTTGTGGTTTCTTCTTTTGTTGTCGATTTTCTATGTAGACTTTCTATCTCTAATTGGCATTAATTTGACATGATGAGATGCACATGCCATATTTTGAGAGTAAAAATGTCATTTTTTCATTTTTTCTTTTTCTTCTTTTTCTGTTCCGTCGCCCTTTTTCACTTGTTCTTCACCGTTGCCATCAATGCCACCCACACATCTTTGTTCCATTACCGTCCTTCCTCTCTGCTTCTCTGGTTGCCAAAACCCAGATCTGGGTTTTGATGCAACCGTTGTCTTTGCTTCTTTGTCTCTCCCTACTCTTTCTCTTTTAACAGTTGTGTCGGAATCTAGTTGAACTCCTAGATCTGAGGTCAGAACCCAATCTGGGTTTCGGCAAACTAGAGAAGCGGAGATGGAAGACGGCGACGGAACATAGAGGTGGGAGTGGCGTTGATGGCAGCACTGAAGAAGATGTGGAAAACAACAACGGGACAAAGAAGAAAAGAAAAAATTAAAATGAAACAAATGGATGATTTCTATTTTAACAGAACTAATTTTTCCCTTTTTTTAACAAATGTATTTTATAACTTTTTCCACTATTCTCAAATTCAAAAGAATAAAAAATAAAAATAAAAATTGTTGGGATGAATGTAGTTTACTCCCTTGACTCACCTTCACTTCGCTCTTTTTTAATTAAAATAAAATAGCATTTTACCTTTTTTAGACTTTAGATTGAAGTGTAAAATTAATTTTTTGTTACATCTAAATAGAATTGATAAAAAAAAATGAGATGTCCCTTCCTTGACTTTAGAACATATAGTGACTAATCAAATGAAGTTCGCTCTTGGTGATCGATATATGTAGGGAATTGTCTCAGAGAAAACTATAATTTCGAATTGAGAATTTAAAAAAAAAAACAAAAAACTTTAAGATTCAATACTCATATCACTAACCTCTTTTTTTTTTTTTTAGTAAAAAACTACTTATTTTACATGGAAAGAAATTGATGTTATCTTTCTTTCAATAATCTATAAGGGGTAAAAATTTCAAATTTCAAAATTTGAGGTGTGTTAGAAATAATATTTTGGAGATTTAAAAGAAATTGTTTTTGATACAAACTTTTCATGTCAAGATTTATTAAAAATTTGGATTCTTCATCCCTTCGAACATAGGAAAGAATATATATTAGGGTTAATTACATTTTGTTACATTTAGTTTGATTAAATTATATTTTTTACCCACACGTTATTTTTGCTATCACTTGTGTCCTTGTGCTGGCGACTTAAATTCAACTTTTAACTATTTTGTTAACATTAGTGGTCAATGTGTAAAAGTCCACGTCAATTATTTATTTAGTCAATTATACATACATACATATATATATATATATGTATGGGTTAATTATATTTTATTCCTTGTAGTTTGATTGAATTATATTTTATACCCACATGGTATTTTTGCTATCACTTGTGCCCTTGTGCTTGCAATTTAAATGCAACTTTTAACTACTTCATTAACTTTAGTAGTCAATGTGTAAAAGTCCACATCAATTATTTATTTAATGCCAATTGATATTTATACCTTTGAAATTAAATAAATCATATTAAGTTAATTTTATGGAGATTATTTAAACGCTCATTTAAAAGTTTAAGGGTGCAAATTAAAATTTAACAAATATTGTTTTTATGTAAATCAATCCATTCTTTTCATCCTCTTCCTTCACCGCGGAACCAACCAACCACCACTACACCTGGCGGTCTCCTCTACCCTTAAGCCACCGCCACCTCTCTCTCTCTACACACACACACACACAGAGACACACAGAGCAAGGATCGACAATTGGAGCATAGATGTGATAGATATGTGCTCGAATATATGTAGATAGAACATCTCATGATGATTTGAAAAATTACGGCACAATAATTTTTATAAAAAAATTTCTTCATAATGAAATTTTGTGAAAGTTATTTTATGGTATTTTCTTAAAATTTAAATAAATTAATGAGTTTTAATTGATACGAGCTTTGTCTATTAGGGTCCATTTTAATATATTTGACAAAAATAGGTGTTCGTCTAAAATATCATTTAATTTTAACTTGAGTATAAATATTTTAATTATATTTTGACTAGTGTTTTAGTCCCATGGTGTCGATGTTCTCTCTTATATCTTTAATCAAATGCCTCCTATTAAGGTTTACTCCGATCGCTAAAGTCTGGTCAACGGCTGTTGGAATTTTTTTTGTTACATGTAAATATTTTTTAGTTACACAACTATTTTTGTAATGTATTTTTTAGTTACATTTTCAATAATATTTTTAGTTACATTCACATTTTTTCAACGACGGACAATAAAAAATTTAGCTGAATGCAACTAAAATATTGTAACTAAAATGTATATTAAAAAATGTTACTAAAAAAATAGTTGAATGTAACTAAAAATAATTCCGACAATCGACGATCAACGGCGACCGAAATCTAGCGGCCGGCAGTGATAGGACACTAGCTAGTGATGCAACTCTAATTAAAATATTAATGTTTTTATAAATTTTAATAGATGTGATTAAAACTAAAAAAGTTATTTGTTTTAAATTTTTTTATTAATTTGATATCATTATTAGGACTTTTCATTATTGGCCCTAATTGTATTTGGTTTTTTAAATTAAAATAAAAAATATTATTTTTCGCTTTAGTATAAATAGAAGGGGATAGAATATAAAATTTTGAAGTAGAGGAGATAAAATAAAATAAGTTTAAAATATAGGTGGCTAGAAGGTAATTAACCCTTAATTTTTGGGGGTAGGGATGAAAACAAGATCGGAAATAACGTGGTGGACTGCTGCCGTGGCGAAGGGGGAGTCATTCATTAATTACGGCGACTGGAGAAGGCTGAGTCAGGAGTGGGGATGAGGATGGAGCAGCGCCACAAGTTGGGAGTTGGCCATCACGTGGGCTATGGGCCCAATGATAAGGGCTTCACCCCTCAACTAATTATCCAACATGTCTGATCCTCCATCCCCCATCCAATCAATCACTTCAATTTTATGGTGGTGTAGTATTAGTTGTTGTTTAGTAACCGTTTCCGTTTCTGTTTCATTTCTAATAGTAGAATGAGAATAAAATGGGATGGAATGAGATTTTTTTTTTTTTTTTAGAGCAGAATCGCGTTTGGTAACGATAATTTCTTTTTTATTTTGGGAAGAGAATTGTGTTTGATAATGATTTTATCCTAATTTTTATTTATTTATTTATTTTTTCTGTTTTAGCCTGACGGCGATGGCGCCGGCGCCGTCCGGACGGCGGTGGCTCTGCTAGACGGTTGTGGCTCCGCCGGCGACGGTCAGAAGGCAGTGGTTGGTGGGTGATAGTGGCCGGAAAGTTTCCGACCGGACGGTGACTGGCGACGGTCTCCGGAGATGGCCGACGACGGCGGCGGACGGTATTCGGAGATGGCCGTCGTCGGCAGCGGACGGTGGACGGTGGCGGAAGACGGCAGCGGATGGTGGTCGGCCGGCGACGGTCAAAAGGCAGTGGTTGGTGGGTGACAGTGGCCGGAAAGTTTCCGACCGGACGGTGACTGCCGACGGTCTCCGGAGATGGCTGGCGGTGGCGGCGGACGGTATTCTGAGATGGCCGTCGTCGGCAGCGGACGGTGGACGGTGGCGGCAGACGGCAGCGGATGGTGGTCGGCCAGCGGGTGAACAGTAACAATGTGTTTTGAGAATGGAATGGGAATAATGAGAAACAAGTTTTTTTTGTTTCTCATTTCTTAAGAAAAAAGTGGGCACAATTCTCAAATGGGAATGAAATGGAAATGGAAACAAAAATTACCAAACGCTATTTCCAAACAGAATTCCCAAAAATCTGAGAATGGGATGGAAATTTTTGAAATGGAAACGGTTACCAAACGAGGCCTTAGTATATGCATGTATGAGTGATGAATTAAATTTTAAATTTAATTCTGAATGCAACTGATCGATATAAAAGAATATGTTCTTTTGATTTTCTAGATAAGTGATTAGTTGCTCATAACTTATCTTAGACACATCTTATTGTAAAAAATAAAAAATACTATTTTTTTCACTTTCTCCTAGCATTCTTCAAATTATTTTCTATTCTATCCAATCGTCTAATCAATCTAGTTATAATTATCAGTCATGTTTTACACGTAGGAGGGTCAATCCACGGAAAAATAAATAAATTCACAAGATCCTTGAAAAAACAATAAAAAATAGAGATTTTTACACTTTCAACTCTTGAACTTTAATCTTATTTCCACGTTAGTCCCTCTGGTTAAAGAAAAATCTGCCGGTGTAGATGTGAAAAAATACAAAAAAATTGAACAAAGTTGTCATTTCTATACAAATTGAAAATAAAAAATTTGAACCTTGAACTTGAATCAGAATCGTGTTATTTAACCAAAATCAATAAAATTATCTTATTTCTTCGGCAAGTCTTGAACATCCTGTTAGGGTTCAAATCGGTCCAAAAAACCCTAATTTCAATTCTCAATCCACATCGGCGGAACCATTGTTCTTCTCTCTCATTTTCTCTGCGGTGCGTGTGGGCCATCATATGTGTTATACACACACATATTTGTGTATATGTGTGTGTGTGTATGGCTTTTAACGGGAAATCAAATGGCATGAGTGGAGAAACAGAAGGATTGTATGGACGAAAATGCCTTTATTGAGAGGGTCATGTGCCGTGTGACCCTCTTGCCTCTGTTTTTCAACGATGTTTACGATTTGTCCTTCATTGCCACAATTGAAATAGTGTTATGTGTTGAAATTGAAACCACAAGGACCAATATGGATTGGGGTCAAACTTCAGGGGTGTGAAGTATAAAAAAGCTCAAAAAAAAGTAGGGTGGATATAACTGGAAATTCAATATGGGTTGTAGGAGACTCATACCAAACCACCCACTAAGTGAGTTTCACATTTAAAAAAAAAAAAAAAATTAGAATTATTTATTGGTTGGTTGTACCATGTGACATGATGTAAATAGTAAAATGAGCATATATAAAAAAAAAATGTACCAAAAAAATAGTGAAAATATAAAGCATAAGTATAATAAATTTACCCAAAAAATAGTGAAAATATAAGGCGTAAGTATAATTATGGTATGTGATATATATTTTTTTAAATATAAAACTATAAACATTTTGAAATGCAAGGGGCATCATCCTAGGTATTACAACTTTGTGATAATAATATATCATTGATCCCAGGAAAAGCTCAAAGGGACAAATTTGTATGTTAAAAAAATTATGGATCGTTAGGCCTTTCTTTACACACTATTTTGTTCAAACACTACTCTATGCTATGGTTTTATCATATTTAATATAATACTTTACAGTAATTCAAAAACAAATAGACGAAAGGTAGATCAAGCGTAGAGTTGGCCTATAAACGACACTTAAAGCATACATGCGTCCTCACACAAATGCTGGTGATTGAATTGACGTTTGCGTTTCAGTGTACAGTAATCTCAAAATGCCAATACTAACAATCAATATCAAAATTTTTGATAAACTAAAGAATTGTTTGAACTCTCACAGACTGTCAATAAGATAAATGTAATTCGATGTGAATTAAGTGAATTGAAATAATGAATGAGAGATCCTAGTTATAAAAGATCAAAAGACACCAATTGAATAGATGTAACTTCAAGACTAGAGGAGAAGCACCAATTGACGGGAAGACAATTACACTGGAAATGCATGATTATTTGGCGTTGGAACTAGTTCGAAACGAAGAAGACTATTTGCAACAATTGTAGGCGGCCATGGCGACTATTCAGAGTGGAGTTGCAACTTGCCAAACAAAATAGACATCTTCATTTGCTAATTAAGACGACGTTTTATTTAATAAAATTCAAAGAAATTTTTATTCAAAAAGATAACACCGTCGAGCCAACACCCAAGTCCCAATCCCAAACCAATCCAAATACATGCCACACGGTGTGTGGTTAATAGAAGAGGCACATAATCCCCCTCATTGTTAATTTGGAATTATATTGCCTTCGATTTAAGAATTCAAGCAAACTCAATGGAATATTTTTTAGAATTAAAATCTCATTTAAAATTTTATCATTTTTGGCATGTGAGTATACTAGGATGATCTTCAATCGAAGGAGGAACGCATTAGAATTAAAAAATAATAATAATAATAATAATAATAAATAAACATCATCTCCTGGCATAAAAAAAATATTTTATTCATATCAAGTTGAGAGCTCCAATAGAGCTTTCCCTTCCACCAAACATCTCAAAAAGGCAAACACTCTCTCTTTCTCTCTCTCTCTCTCTAACAAGATATTGCCAGAAAGAAGCCAATACCAAACCAAACAATGACTCAAAATTTAAAAAAAAAAAAAAAAAAAAAAAAAACAAAACTAAAAGAGAGCAATTAAGATGGTGATGGGGTCAAAATGGGTCCATTTAGGAGCTTCATTTGTTCAGGCCAGTTGCAGACTTCACAGCATCAGCTGCATCTGTTGCTTTGGCCTTCATTTGCTGTCCAGCCTAATAAACAAAGAGTTCATAAATTAAAGGAGGGCAAAAGAGGAAATAAAAATAATCCAAATTCAACATGGCAATGAATGGACCTGGTTGATGGAGTCTGTGGCACAGTGGGCAACATTAGAAGCCTTGTCCATCATGTGGCAACCCTTTTCCTGTTGCATAATTAATCAAATTAATAATTAATTTCTTTTTATTTTAGTTTTTTCTAAATATAATTTTCTATGAGATGAAATTTTCTTGGGCAAGTCCTGAAGAGGAAAAAATAAAATAAAATTGTTTTGCACTAGGGATGACAATTCAACCTGAACCGACGAGTAACCGAACCAAACTGAACCGAACGGTTTAGAGTGATCAAATGGTTTTGGTTACGATTTTGGTTTCGGAATTGAAAACCGACGCGGTTTTGGTTTTGGTATAGTAACCCAGAAATTGAACCTCATAACCGAACCGAGTAACCGGTATTTTAGATAATTTTTATTATATATATTACCCTTTATTTATTTATTTATTACATTTTTAAAAAAACTTAATGGTTTCATGGTTTTGGTATTGATTTCTAGACAAACCAGCTCAAAACCGAACAATTGTCATCCTTATTTTGCAGTTATAAACTAAACAGACCCTATACATTTTTCTAGGACTCGTATTCTTATTTTTTACATTCAATATGGGAAAATGTTTTTCTTTTTTCTTCTTCGATGGCCAATAATATGGGAAAAGGTTAAGGGCCCGTTTGGCTGTCTTTCAATTCGTAAAATGCACTATTTTTCAATTTGATAAATAGTTATAATTTACCGTTTGGTTGTAAGAACTAAAAAACACTTAACTTAGCTAGTTACCCGCTTTTGTTCTAGTTTATAACTGTATGTTTCTTTCTTGAAACAATTAATTTGTAAACTTGATTAATCATACGGAAATGGAGAAATAAATAGGATAATTTAGACAACCAAAAGGGTCCGAAAATTACCTGAGCTTGTCCCTTGGCTTGGCCAGCCTGGTTGCTGATGTTCTGAGACTGAGTGCTATCCATATCCTCTTTTGCTGCTTTAAGTAACAATCAATGAACTCTGCTAAAACTGTTTTTGCTCAAACACCCAATTCTGATTTGCTGATTTCTCATCAACATGTCCATTTATACAGCCTTTTCGATCCATTCCAATTTTATAACAACTAAACACGTGTCACACCCTGCTGAAGTTTGGCCTTTTTTTTGGTGGCCATTGGACTAGGAGGAAGCTGTTCAGGAAACCTGTTTGTTCTATTCAAAAGGAGGGGAAGTTAGACGATTTTCTGACCCATTAAAACTAGGGATAATCCTCAATTAGTCTTAAATAGAGGGTGTATTTTATTATTTGTCCTAAGTTTGTAATTAGTCCTTTAAACTGGTTTTTGGTTCCGTATTAGTCTTCCGTATGCTCACGCATTGTATGTGGAGCATAAAGAGAGTTTTGGTGAGTGAGTCCGTATTAAAGTGAATATTGGTTACATATAATTAAAATTAGTTACAAGTTAATAATAGTTAATAATTATAAATTACATGAAAAACTACAACCATGTGAATGTCTCGGATTTAAGACCGAATCGTTAATAGTAATTACATGTAAATACGATTTTCACAAAAAATTGAGAAATCAATGTATATTTCACGTTTTTAGGATGAAATCATTTAATATTGTTACATTTAACAAATACTTACGCACAAGTTAAATACATGTAACAGATTTGTTCAGGCCGAAATGATGTTTTTGTTTAGTACGGCTACGAGGGGGTGTAGGCGCATGTATTGGGCCTTTCGCATTTTTTTAATGCATGGGACTACAACACAAGTTGCAATTGGATAGGGGATTTTTTTAAAATTAAGAGTAAAATAAGGGACCTACCACCCAAACACCCCTAAAACTAATGGGTTTAATTAATCTAATTACATGTGATAACAAATGACAAATATCAAACAAAAAATACCTGAAATTTCATATTTTTTTGCCCTCTAAGATCAGCTCTCGATCTGCTTGATCTGGTGTAGAACGTTTTTCGAAATTAGTCCTCTTTCAATCATATAATCCCAGAAGATACCCAAAGTTCTTGCATCAGAAGCATAAGAGGCACTAAAACTTCTGTAAATCTTGAGGGTTACCATCAACCTCCTCTTATACATCTCATCAAGTAAATCAAAAGCAGCTTTCGTCTTCCCGGATTTCAAATAAGCGTAAGCCAGACTCGTATAAACGACACTATCTCCCAATATTCCGCTCGATTCCATAAGATCAAATATTTTTTTAGCATAATCGACGTTTTCTCGCTTACATAGCCTACGTATTAGCGCCCTGTAAACCGACATTTCAACACAAAGACCTCTCACTGTAAATTCATCCAGTAGTTTAAGCACTCCCTCTTCATCACTATTATTGCAGTAATTATCGACAATCCAAGAGTATGTACAGTAACTAGGAGAAAAACCAGCTCCAATCATATCGAACAACAACACTTTAGCCCCCTCAATTTCTCGTGCTTTACAGAACCCATGAATCAATCCCTTGTAAGTGAATTGATCAGGCTTTAATCCGGCCTCCATCATCTTGTTTTTCACTTTTAGTGCTGATTTCATGTCACCAATCTTAGAGTAAGCGTTAATCAACGTGTTGCAGGTGATATTGTCTGGCTCGATTTTCTTATCGCTCATCTCGTTCAACAGTTTATTCGCATCTCTAATCCTACCTTCTTCACACAATTTTCGAAGAATCGAATTATAAGTGACAACCCCCGGATACAAACCTTTTGCCTCCATTTTTTCTCGCAATTTTAAAGCTTCATCAATGTCATTCGCCCTGCAATAACCGTCGATAAGGGTAGTGTAGGTAATTTGATTTGGAATTACGGTTTTGAATTCTTGAAGCATCCTTGAAGCTTCTCTCATTCGACCTTCTCTACAATATCCATAAATAATGGAATTATAGGTTACAATATCAGGGGTTACTCCTGATTTTTCCATTCTTTCTTGAACAGACAAAGCTTCATAATGCATACCCTTTTTGCCGTACAATGAGATCAGTGTATTGTATGTGAAAAGATCAGGGATAATCCCTTTAACTTCCATCTCACTTAAAAATTCTTCTGCCTTTTCAATGTCTCTAGATGCGCAGCACGCATGAATTAACACATTGTATATGTGTAAATTTGGAAGAATTCGGAGTTTTAGCATCTTCTGATAGATTTTCCACACGGTATCGATGAGTCTATCCTTGATCAGTGAATTCAAAAGCATCGTACAAGCATGCAAATGAGGCTTGAGCCCATCACTCCTCATGTGCTCAAACACTTGAATTGCGTCTTGGGTCATCCTTGAATTCGCGTAAAATATCACTAACCAGCTCAAAACGTGCGAATTCACATCCGGGTCATCGTGGGTGCTGACCAATGATTTTAAAACCGATGGGGAAGACAAGAAGTCTCTGAGTGCAATTTTGTCGAGCAGGTTCTGTGCATTCTTGAAGTGATGTTGCTGTGTGAGGATTTGAATCATGGTCCAAGAAGATTGAAGAGAGTGTTTGTAGTTGGGAATTGATTCTACCCATTTGAAGAATGACCAAGACAGAGAAGCGCTGTGTAGAGAGAGTTGGAGCAGTACCTGGCCAATGGTCGTCGAGGTAATGCAAGAACCGATCTTGGGTTTTAGGAGATTGTCCCAATTTCCCTTCACTACAATGGCGGAAACTGATTTGAGTAATCGAGTTTTGTCGATTACACAAACGGAAGTAGACATCAAAGAGAAATCGTTAAAGCACAATCGCAACCCCACCAGAAGTTGATAGCTGACTGTAACGGCTACTTGGAGGTTGCAATCTCAGCGGTGCTCTCCAATTCTAATCAGCTTAGGGTTAATCGGCCGAAAGTTTTTGAACAACACATCTAATTTTAAAAAAGTTTGTTTTAAGATCTAAATTTTGATTTTGTCACTTAAGTGAGATTTTGCTTGACTTTTAGTCAAGCATTCGAGGAATTATAGAGAAAATTTGGTTAGTAATTTCGGTTTATAGCGAGTATTAGTTATGAATATTATTTTCAATTCAATAATTTATATTTTTATATATATCTGCGTATTATTTACATATATTTTTGGGTTATTGCACTTTACCTTCTGTAGTTTGGACGATTTGTACTTCATCTTCTGTGGTTTAAATATCACTAGGGATGGTCATGGGCTTGAGGGTCCACTAAGTCCGCCCAGCCTGACCCTATATTTTTAAGACTTGGGTTCAAGTTTTAAGGCTTGACTAAATCTAGGGCCGGGCTTAAACTAGGCCAAAATTTATAGGGGCCGGCCCGAACCCGGCTTGAGTATTATTTTTTTATTTTATATATATATATATATATATATATATATACACACACACATCTTATCTTGAGATTATAAAAGATAAGTTTGATGACAATTTCGTAATTTCCCTTAACATGTGCCCTCATGCGTCATTTAACCATCTCTATTTAAGTTCTCATTTGTAATTTAAATCTCTTCCATTGATACCTATACTTTGTTCGGCGATAGAGAATCATTTTTTTTTTGGTAGAAATGAATGGCCTGGTGTTTTTGTTTATATTTAATTTTTAAATTCAAAATTTTAAATAAAAAATTATAGGGCTAGGCGGGCCTGAGAGCTGGATTTGGGCCCTAATTATTTTGATAGGGTTAGACTTGGGAATGAAAATAAGGCCCGATCTTAGGACCGGGCCAGACTAGGGCCTAGTATATTTTTGTAATACCCTACCTAGAGCCTGACTTGAGCCCGGCCCATGACCAACCCTAGACATCATCGCTTTATCCCCCTGTGGTTGTGGACTAAATTGTAAAACTAACATTTTCTATCAAGTTTGACAGTTTTGCTACTCATGTGTGATTTCTGAAGCTGGCCATGATTTCTCTCTAAATCACAATCTTCTACATGATATCCAACCTTCTATATACATCTTTCACATAATTTCTTACATTCACCAATCCATTTTATTTTATTTTTCTCTTTTATCTCTTTTATTTTTATTTTTCATTTCTTCTTCAAGTGTTTATAATGGTGATATTGAGATGAATTTAAAAACAAATATGTAAATATTGCTACATTTTTTGCTATGTTTATGGCAATGAAATGAATGTGTAATCTTCGAAATATCCATCTTTTTGTCTATTGACCTATTATCCAATGAAATTCAAAATATACAATAATTTGATACATCTCAAAATGCACAATTTCACCATAATATACCATATTAATATATCAAAATATCAATAATTACATTCACCATAATGTACCATTGTAATACATAATTTCTCAATAAAATACTTCAAATTAAAAACTCTAAGCACCATCAAATTAAAACCTGGAAACACCATTGTAATGCTTAAATTTGACATCAAATTAAAAACTCTAAACACCATCAAATTAAAAACTAGAAACACCATTGTAATGCTTAAATGTGGGAACCTGGAAACACCGTCAAATTAAGAATAAAAAACTGTAAAATTAAACTAGAAACACAACAATTCAACCAAAATTAAATTGTAAAATTTTAACAATTTATAAGCTGTGAAAGTTAAACTGTAACTGCAAAAAATATACTGCAAAAACTGATTTCGCTATCACAATATTTTCTAAAGAGCCTCCGAGTACGGCCAGATGCTCCTCTCCAATGGTGGTTATAGTTGCAGTTGCTCGTTGAGAGTTCGATACAATATTTGTTGCATTACCGAACCAACCTATACAGACAAGTAAACCATGCAAGTGTCTTAAGATGTTAAATTCTACGAATTTGAAACAAGAAACATCGCAATATAACCTCAAATTTAATTAATTAATTTATTTTCTTAAATCGTTGCTTAACAAATTTTACAAATCCCATTTTAAAATCAAATTTTTTCATCAAATGCCTCATCCAACATAAGCACAAGCATAACCATTGAACAATCAAAACCAAAATCGAACGGAAGATCATTATAGTACTAAGCATGATTAGTACTAAAAGAAGCATAAGCACAATCAATTAGAATTATCAATAGAAGATACAACACGTTGAACAATCAACAGAAGCATAAGCATAACCATTGAACAATCAAAAACCAAAATTGAACAACAAAACCATTATAGTACTAAGCATTATTAGTACAAAAAGAAGTATAAGCATAAGCATTGAACAATCAACAGAAAATACAAAATGTAAGATTAGAATTCTACAATGTAATTAAACCATAAAATCATGAACAATCAATTACGATTATACATTGTAATTAAACCTTAAAATTATACACTGTAATTATCCACAAACGCACAATACACATTTAGTTCAGAAGATCAAATTTGCATCATGAAAAACCCTTATTTTGTAACATGAAAAAAAATCTAAAAATCAATTTAAATAAAGGATACACAAATTTTTTACCTTCTATAGTGAAATCCTAGCTACAAATCATTTGATTTTTTCAAAAGTCTTCCATAATCGAACAAATATTCCACTATCGTTCTCAGATCTGGACAATAACTTCACAATTGAACACAAATGGCGTAAGAAATCGTTTAATTTCTCATAACTTCAATCAATGTGAACGACTTTTCAGATCTGGAACGAGTTTGGGATGTATTAAGTCAGAATAAAATTATGTTGTAGAATTTTCTATGCCTTGTTAGCATTAGTTTGTTATTCAGTTTGTTATTCTGTTTTGGTCTCTAGCTCTATATATTGTAATATCTTGTGTAAATTTCAGTCAATGTGATTCAGATCTTTGTAACTATTTCATCTTCTTTTCTGTCTTATTTTATTATGTGATGGATGGTTTATTTACCAACAAATCAAGTACTTTTAAATTCAAATATTTGTGTATTTTCAAGCACTTTTGTTAGTTTAATGTATTTTTGTATTGTTTTATAGGTTTTTGAATATATAGGTGAAAAGAGGCAAAGTTGGTACAAGTGCAGTAATTTCAAGGCCAATTTTGAACATGATTCCATTCTATTTTGGAAAAACTTAAAACATGGAAGTTGTATATCTTTTTTGTATCTTTCCATTGATATTTTAATCACCTCAATCATAGTTCAGGCGAGAAAATTACAGCCAAAATACCAAAGGGTGTCATCGCCATAGCGGTGACACCACCGCCTCGGCGGTCAAACAATAGAGAGTTGCTAAACTCTCTGCATTTGCACCATCGTAGCGGTGATCCCATAGCCATGGCGATCCGACAGCTAACAAAATTGATATTTTGGGATATTTTTTGATCCCTATATCATCTTATTTTCTTCCAAACAACCTAGAATGTTTTTGGGAAGGTTTGAGAGCTCCAAACTACTATCAACCAAGGGAAGATCACAAGGCCAAGAAGGAGGGAGCGTTCTCGGAGTAATTTTAGCGGCGATTCTTTGGATAACGGTTAGTCTCCTCGTTTCTCTCTTTTACTCTTAGTTTTGGTTGATAGTTTATATATGTTTAGCTTATATTTCATTGTATATAGGGCTATGTTTATGAGTAGCTAATCATATATTGTCTAGGGAGCGATTGACTTCATGAAAACGTTATTTGTATAAAATCAATGTTTTGTTAATGGTTGTTCTTATTTATCCGATTGTGTTACCGTTTTCCATGTCTATATGCTTGTTATGATATATTGAGAATACGGGATTTGACACTCGGGAGAGGTAACCTCGGATTCGGACTAGGGTTTAAACACAACGCGACGATCTAATAACCCGGGAGGGAGTTAGAAAGTGTGCAATTCGTGAGGTTGGGGCGACACTCATGTGACCTAGTATCGTATAGAAGTTGATGGAGACTTCTTCGTTGATGGGAAGTCACATATTCATTCACTTTACACTCGGGAGATATAGTGTTTGAGATTTCAATACCGAGATTGTCAGATAGCTTGAATGTCATAAATGTAAACTAGATTGAATCGAATGCGTTTTGGTGAACGAAGTTCATCCCTAGACGATAATTCTCATTAACGTCATCTATTAGTATTGTAATTTATTTAGTTAATTTAGTATAGTATATTTAATTATAAAAACTACATTTTTATTGCCTAAATAAAATTAGGTTATGACAATCGCGGTACTCAATGACATCGGCTAATCCAATCCCTGTGGATATGACAATCCCAACTCTTCCAATCTATACTAAAACTTGACCCATTATTGTGAAAGTGGCGACGTAATATTTTGCCACCAAGTTTTTGGTGCCGTTGCCAGGGATTGGTTTTTAAATTGTTGTTGATATTGTGAGTAAATAACTTGGTTTTAATTTAGGCATTTCTTTTGTTTATATTTTTTTGTTTGTAATTTTGTTTTTTATTTCTTATGCAGGGTACTTGAAGATGCTATATCAACAAGTATTGATGCATTTCTTTAAACAAGATTTTGAGCTATTTTATTGTGCTTGGGATCGTTACAACGAGCTGTTATTTTGGTTTCCAAATCATGGGTTCCAGTTGGTGATGCCATACTCGATCCAAGATGATCGCATCTATGAGGATCCGATATGGCTCACCTATCCTACCCTTTTTCCAGTTCCATATATTCAAGCTCTCCAAGCACATGATCTGGAGCAAAATTGAGTTGAAAGCCCGAGCTGATTAAAGCTAAATCTTGCCAGCCTTGAGGGCGTTCAAAACCAAGACCCGTACGTGGTGTTATATGACACGTACTACGGGCGAAAGCTGCTCTTTGACGAGCCGTTCTCCGTTTTAAGATGAAGACAATAAATCAAGCGCTTCTTGGGAGGCAACCCAATGTCAAAAATAAATTAAATTCGTCACAGCCGACTTGATTCGCAAGCGAGAGAGGTATGTCTTCTAGACCCCCGTCTTTATTTTCATGCTTTATGGCTTCATTGGGGTCGCTGATGGGTTGCTGTGGACATTACCCATTTTTAGTTCGTGGTGATATGTAGTATGTTTAGTATGTGTTAGTATTGTTCGTTATGTTTTATTGTTTTTATTGTATGGAGTGTGTATAGGTTAGTTATTATTATATGCTGAGTTTTTGACTTCATCTAGGCTATTACCCGATAATGAGTCTATCCCCTAATTGTTTATTAAGGTCAAGCGTAAAACTCATTCATGTGTGTTCTGTGTGCTTGACGTATCATTTTAGTAAAAGTTATTGTAGATCCTACTTGCACGAGCATGTAAACTCAATGTATAACTATCCAATTGATTTGGAAATGATTATCCGTAACCCAAATTCATAACAATAGGGATTCTAGAACTTGATTTGGGAGAAATTCGAGGCGAAATCTTGGGCGAGGTAGTTCGCGAGATATGATTTAAGCATTCATTTGATCGCTTAAGCCTTTAAAGCTTACCTTGTTATATGTTTATCCCTTGTTACCCTGTCGAAACTGGAAAGCCGTTTCAATTCTGAACACTTAACTAATACCATGGCCAATTGAATTCTTTTCAAACCTATATCGCTGAACCGAAGGCACAAATTTGAGTGAATTAAGTTAGTATTCGTGTATGCTACTTGATAGGTGTAAATTACATATCTATTTTCAAATCGAATATTGTTAGTTTTCGAGTACGTTTATTACGTTTTAATATATTTTTATTCTTTTTGTATTAAATCAGGTGTGTGGGTTGAAACAGTATGAAAATGGATCAATAACGATGAAATCAAATCAAGAACGGTGGAAAAACAAGCACGGAGGCAATATTCAGAACAATAGCTCACCACCGCGGTGGTAAATATGCAAAGAAGGCCTTATTACTGCTGGGAGCTCACCGCCAAGGTGGTGAAATTGCAGAGAGGTTCTTGAATCCACCGCTTCCTCCACCGCTGCGACGAAGATCAAATCGACATACCCACCGCTTAGGCGGTGAATCCCACCACCTAGGCGGTCACCTCTGCATAGATTTAGATATTTATTTAGATATTTTTGGCTCCCTATTTATTCTCTACTTCTCTCATCTGGCCATGAGAGCTCCATTAGGCTTAGGATATTTTAGAGAGAGGTTTTGGGAGTGTTCAACCAATTCCAAAGGATAAGAACTCGTTGCGAAGAAGGAGAAGCGACCCCGAAGCATTTTTAGTGGCAAATCTTTGGACTATGACTAAGTTTCTTTTGTTTCTTCTTCATTTTCTTAACTTCGGTAGTTAGTTGAGCACGTTTAGCTCATTTTCCATTGTATAAACGGTTATGGCCATGAACTAAATGAATTTTATCTAGGGATTAATATTATATTTATAAAAATGTTGTTTGTTTGAGTTTGTGTTTCGTTAATGGTTGTTCTTTGCTATTTTGATTGTGTTTATCGTATTGTCATGATTATATGCTTAGATAGATATATTGAGAATACGGGGTTTGATACTTGGGATAGGGAACCCTGGATTCAAACTAGGTTAAATACAACGCGACGATCTAATAACTCAGGAGAGTTGGAGAGTGTGCAATCAATGAGGTTGGGGCGAGACTTACGTGACCTAGTGTTGTTAAGACATTGAGGAAGACTTTTTCATTGATGCGAAGTCGCGCATTCACTCATCTTACACTCGGGAGAGGTGACGAGTGAGTTTACGAACTGAAATTGTCGGATAGGTCGAACGTCGTTAACGTAAACTAAAATGAGATCAAACACATTTTTGTAAACAAAGTTAATCCCTCGAAAATCTTTTCCCTAAACATCTCATATTATTATTAGTATAGTTTAATTAGTATTTTAGTATTAGTATTAATTAATTAAATTATATTTTTTAATGCCTAAATAAAATTAGGTTATGATAATCGCGGTACTCGATAATAATCTTAACCATTCCCTGTGGATACGATACCCTTACTCTCCCCATCTATACTAAAGCTTGACCTGTATATTTGCGGTGAAAGTAGCGACGTATTTACGCGCTACCACTACTTGATGTGAGTGGTTGGGTTTAGGACGAACTTTTAAATTGGTTCGGTATTCGAGTACTCATTTGTATTTTTCTTTCATTTTAACCACACCCATGAAATTGTAATAATCGAATAAATTTGGGGGTGTGGTTTACTTGAAAAAAAATGTTTATACGGTTTTAATTTTCGTTTCTTTTGACAAGTGAGTACGAAGTTCGTAAATATATGTTCATGGTTGCTTCAAATTTATCTATGGGGATTTGAGTGTGAGAGTGCCAAGCATGTGCCTCGAGTATCGACAAGTTAATGTCGTTAACCTTTTTTCTATTTCCGATATACCCTTGGCCATTTTTCAAAACCGAACCAAGTCTTACTGATATTTTTGAATTGCTTAACCTATATTAGTGGAGAATAGAACCTAGTCAGACTTATGGATTCCTTATACCTTTTTGATTTTAGTCATGAGCTTATTCGGTGGATAATCCAATCCGATTTACGGATATTTGTATAATTAGTTTTATCACTCAATCTTTGACAAGATCTAGAATAACGCTTACTATTATTGAATGTCGTAATTCTAGAACACCACATGATATGTTTTATTCTTGAACTTGATAGGATTGGGGGCCGATAAGGGAAAAATCATTTGGCCGGTAGATGATATTCAAAACTTGCACATTATTGTTTTTAGTGTTTTTCATTTTTAGTTTTTAATTTCGTAATTAGTTGTTGTATTTTCTTGTTTGTGTGTTTTAGATTGAGGACAAGCAAACGTTTGAGTTTAGGGGTATTTGATGAGTAGTTTATTTACTAACAAATCAAGTACTTTTAGATTCAAATATTTGCGCGTTTTCAAGCACTTTTGTTAGTTTAATGTATTTTTGTATTGTTTTATAGGTTTTTGAATAAATGGGTGAAAAGAGGCAAAGTCGGTACAGGTGTAGTAACTTTAAGACCAATTTTGAACATGATTCCATTCGATTTTGGGAACACTTTAAACATGTAAGTTGTATATCTTTTTTTTTTTTTTTTTTTTTTTTTTTTTTTTTTTTTTTAACTTTCCATAGGTTTTTGAATCACCTCAATCAGAATTCAGACAAGAAAGTTACATCCAAACTACCGAAGGGTGTGACCGCCGCAGCGGTGACACCACCGCCTCAGCGGTCAAACAACAGAGAATTGCTAAACTTTCTGCATTTCCACCGCCGCGGCGGTCCAACAACTAATAGAATTGATATTTTGGGATATTGTTTGATATTTTTTGATCCCTATATCATCTCTTCTTCTCCCAAACACCCTAGAACATTTTTGGGAAGGTTTGAGTGCTCCAAACCACTATCAACCAAGGGAAGATCACAAGGCCAAAAAGGAGAGAGCGTTCTCGGCGCGGTTTTAGCGGCGATACTTGGGATAACGGCTAGTCTCCTCGTATCTCTCTTTACTCTTAGTTTTGGTTGATAGTTTATATATGTTTAGCTTGTATTTCATTGTATATAGGGCTACGACCATGAGTAGCTAATCATAGATTGTCTAGGGAGCGATTGACTTCATAAAAACGTTATTTATATAAAATCGATATTTTGTTAATGGTTGTTTTTGTTTATCCGAGTGTGTTTACCATTTTCCATGTCTATATATTTGTTATGATATATTGAGAATACGAGGTTTGACACTCGGGAGAGGTAATCCCGAATTCAGACTAGGGTTTAAACAGAATGCCACGATCTAATAACCCGGGAGGGAGTTAGAAAGTGTGCAATCCGTGAGGTTGGGGCGAGACTCATGTGACCTAGTGTTGTATAGACATTGAGGGGAACTTCTTCGTTAATGAGAAATCACATATTCATTCACTTTACACTCGGGAGAGGTAGTGTTTGAGATTTCGATATCGAGATTGTCGGATAGCTTGAATGCCGTAAATGTAAACTAGATTGAATCGAATGCGTTTTGGTGAACGAAGTTAATCTCTAGACAATAATTCTCATTAACGTCATATATTAGTATTGTAATTTAGTTAGTTAATTTAGTGTAGTATATTTAATTATGAAAACTACATTTTTATCGTTTAAATAAAGTTAGGTTATGACAATCGCGGTACTCAACAACATCATGTAATCCAATCCCCGTAGATACGATAATCTCAACTCTTTTAATCTATACTAAAACTTGACCCGTATACTTGTGGTGAAAGTGGCGACGTAATATTCCGCTATCATTATGCCTAGAAACTTCAATATGGTATCAGAGCTTTTCTCGCCGTTGATGGCGAATACTGCTTCTACTGGTGGCCGAGCTGCCACTGGTAATGATGACAATGTTCCTCCAAATCAAGCATTAGTTTATGAAGGAACCAATAGTTCTACGTCTTTTTCTTCTTCTCTGCGTAACTTTCCTGTGACTTCAATCACTTAGTTTTTATAAAACTTGGTGATAACAACTTTTTTCTATGGAGATAATAGATTATGGCTACAATTAAAGGAAAGAAGCTCCAAAAATTTGTGAAGCTAGATTTAGCTCCTTCATCTTGCTGGTGATATGGAGATCGAGCAAGACAATCCAGAGTTCTTGGACTGGGAACAACAGGATTAGGTACTCCTTTCATGGCTGCTTTCCTTAATGACTGAGAGTGTTCTCACTCACATGGTCGGTTGTGAGACATCTGCTCAAATTTGGATTGGACTTGAACAATACTTTTCAACTCAGATGCGAGCTAAGGTAACTCAGTTTAAAAACCAGCTCGCTCCAGCATAATAAGAAGGGTGCTATGACTATTGATGAGTATTTGTTAAATATTAAAAATAGGAGAAATTATATTTTAAACCCTCCAGGTATTGACACTTTTTTAATTGGTCCCTCTTCATTTGAGCATTTCATTTTAAACCCTGTATGTATCAGCACGTTTTTATTTGGTCTTTTTGTCAAAAAAATCATTCAAACTAACAGAATTGTGAGGACAAAATTGTCATTTTATATTATTTTATTTTTTAATAATTTTTTCTTTTTCTTCTTTGACCATCGCTCTCTGTCTCCCGCTCAAGACATCCTCTCTCTCTCTCTTCCTCCTTTCCTCTCTCTCTCTATTCCTTTCTCTCCCTGTCGGCCAGAACCACCCTCTGTTATGGGGGATGGCAATAGGGGGTGGAATCACCCCCGAAACAGGGGTGGTTCCACCTCTTGTTGAAGGGGGTGAAAACACCCCCTGTTGCATGGGAGGTGAAATCACCCCCTGTTTCGGGGGTGAAAATACCCTCGAAATAGGTTTGAAGGAGGTATTTTCACCCCCTGTTTTGTTCAGCGGGGAGAGAGAGAGAGAGGGGGGGAGAGAAGATGAGGGAATGAGAAATAGAAAGAGAGAGACAGAGAGGGAGGAAAGGAGAGAGGGAGGATGGAGGGAGAAAGAGAGATAATTGAGCGGGAGAGAGAGAAAAATGTAGGAAAAAAAAAGAAAAAAAGGAAAAATCATTAGAAAATATGTAAAATGACAGTTTTGCCCTTCTATTATGTTAGTTTTAACAGATTTTTTGATGGAAGGACCGAATAAAAACATGCTGATACCTGGAAGGTTTAAAATGAAACCCTCAAACGGAGAGGGACCAATTATAAAAGTGTCAATAGCTGAAGGGTTTAAAATGTAATTTCTCCTTAAAAATACTGTAGACTTGTTAGCTTCAATAGGTCATATACTAACCACTAAAGATCACATTGATGCCATTTTTTAGGGCTTACATGATGAATATGATACATTTGTAGTCTCTATGTCCTCTAGAACAGATAAATACACTATGCTAGAAATTGAATCACTTTTGCTTGCTCTTGAATCTCAAATTGAGAAGCACAATAAAAGCATTATTGCTAATATGGCCACTGGTCCTCGAGGTAATCACTCTAGTCAACACATGGGTGGTTATACTGGTTATTCTAATAACTATGGCAATTGATCTAGTGGTTCTTCTTCTAGTTCCAATTATGGTGGATTCAACAGCTCATATTTTGGTAATGGTTTCACTGGCTATTCTGGTAACGATTCAAATAGCTTCTCTAGTAATGACTATTCTGGTAATTCATCTCGAGGAAATTTCACACAGAAATGTGGCTCTTCTACTCGAGGTGGTAGGTTCAAATGGGGTTCTAATGGCAAGTAAGTATGCCAATTGTGTGGCAAACTAGGTCATTTTGTAAAAAATGGCTTCTACAAGTTTAACAAAAGCTTCCAAGGTCCTTAGCAGCCAAATCAAAACTCTAGAGCCGGATCAACTATGCAGGATATGGTTGCTGACACCATTACTGCTTGGGATCTAAATTGGTACCCTGATTCTGGTGCAACAAACTATATTATCCCTGATTCCACCAATCTTATGACCATCATTGATTTTAATGGTAAAGATCAAGTGTTTGTAGGCAATGATACAGGTTTGTCTATCACCAACATTGGTCATTCTTCCTTTGCTACATTTTTTTTTTAATAAGATTCTATCCCTTAAACATTTACTTCATGTGCCTGCAATGACCAAAAAATTGCTAAGTGTATTAAAGTTTACTCAAGATAACTGTGTTTATTTTGAGTTTCATCCCAATTTATGTTTTGTTAAGAATTTGAAGACTCATCAAGTTTTGCTGAACGAGAAGCATTCAAATGGCCTCTACACTTTTGACCAAGCTCAGCTTGCATTTATTTCTGGTTTAGTTCTGCTCAACTCTACTCCTGCTCTAGCTTCTACTTATCCCTCATGTTCAGCTCCCATTGTTGCTCATGTTTCAACAATACACACTACAAGTCCCTCACTTTACTTGGACTGCCACAATCGATTTGGCCACCCTGTTGATAGGATTATCCTTTTAGTACTGAATAATTGTAATCAAACACCTATTAAAGGCACTCTTTATGACTCTATATGTAACTCTTGCTATTTAGGAAAAATACACAAGCTATCTTTTCCCACTTCTAAAACCATCTACACTTACCCTCTTCAACTTGTGTACACAGATTTGTGGGAGCCTGCACCCATATTGTCATTTAATGGATACAAATATTATGTTCATTTTGTGGATGAATTTTCTAAGTTCACTTGGATTTATCTTTGAGAAACAAGTCCAAAGCATTTCAAGCCTTTTTGAACTTCAAAGCACAAGGTGAATTACAACTTGGCACCAAACTCAAAGCAAGTGACGGGGGAGGAGAATATAGAGTGTTTTCTGATTATTTGACCACTAATGGGATTATATATCGCGTGGCTTGTCCATTCTCTCACCAACAAAATGGTTCAGCAGAAAGAAAACACAGGCATATAGTGGAGACAATACTTACCTTGCTTAGCCATGCCTCTATTCCAATGAGATACTGGGATGAAGCTTTTAGAATAACAACTTACCTCATTAACAGGCTGCTTACACCTGTTTTGCAGCACCAATCTCCCCTTGAAGTTCTTTTCCATGCTAAACTAGATTACAAGTCTCTTAAAACATTTGGCTGCACTTACTATCCTAACATCCGACCCCTCAACAAGCACCAGAAGGTTATCTTACGACCTGTGCTCATGGCCAGCTCCGAGCCTACGCGATGCCTTGGATCATGGTACCAGTTTTAATAAAACTGACCTACTTGATAATAATCTCAACCAATCCCTGTGGATATGACAACCCCTACTCCTTCCCATGTATACTAAAACTTGACCTGTACATTTGCGGTGAAATGGTGATATAATATTCCGCCACCACCGATCCCCTAGCCAAGATCACCAAGGAAAAGATCAGGGACTTCGTCTGGAAAAACATAGTCTAACGGTTCGGTATTTTGAAAGCAATCGTCTCAGATAATGGGAAGCAGCTCGACAACAACCTGTTTGCCGACCTCTACTTAGGATTGGGGATTAGCGCACATTTTTCCTCCCCGGGCCACCCCCAGGAAAATGGTTAGGTCGAGGTCACCAACAGGACCATTTTGCAAAATTTGAAGATGAGGCTAGACAAATCTAAGGGTTTGTGGGTAGAAGACCTACACCTTGTTCTCTAAGATTATTACACAATGGCCAGGACCCTAACCGGTGACACGCCTTTTGTAATGACCTTCGGGTTTGAGGCCGTTATTCCTGTTGAGATCGGTATGCCCTCACCACGAACCACGAGCTCCTTCAACTAAGTTGATATGAAGCAAGTCTGACACTAAGCTTGGATCTCTTGGAAGAAAGAAGTGAAAGAGCCCGGGTGCATCAAGTCACCTATCAACAAAGAGCAATCCGATATTACAACAGAAGGGTTCGACCTCGCTCCTTTGATGTCTAGGACCTTGTTCTCAGAAAGGTCACCTTATCCACCAAGGACCACAACGCCAGAAAGCTCGCTCCCTTAGACTTTGTCACCCTTCCTTATAGAATTATCTAAGTATAGATGCCAATTCATGTATATATAGAGGTAGGAAAGAGGGTTACCATGGAGGCTCCATAGTTTCTAGAACATTCTAGGACATTGTAGAGAACTCTAGAGCACCCTAGATAACTCTTTTATATTCTCCACCCTTCTAGAGGAATCCTATCTGAAACCTTCATTTGTAAATATTTTATAGAATTCTCTAGATGATAGATTGTAGCTGTTAAATTGAAACGATCTCAACCGTCCATTGTAAGACTTTTGACCTATATAAAGGGGAGAGAGCTCATTTGCTCATCACCAAGTAGAGAATTGTAATACAAGTTTTCTTATTCTCCCAAACTCTCTCTCTACAGCTTTCTAAATTTATTTCTTCCTTTTGTTTGGTTGATTGTCTTGGCAAGGCTTACTTAGTCTTTCTAAGAGGTTGGAATTGAGACTAAGTGCCGCATGATTACTTTCGGGAAAGTAAGTCTGTGACAGCCTTAAGCTCGGTTATCCACCTTAATACGGCATGTGGAGGGAGAAAAGGGCATGTGAAGGGATTAGAGCTATGGGCTTGGGCCGTTGCATGCTGATAGAGAAGTCCATGGGCCGCACTATTAGGACAACAAATGAGCCGGCCTAGACACCAGTAGGGACGCTGAGGTGAACATACCGACCTGAACCTAACTAATTGGAACCGCGATACTTATAGACAGTTCCCAGCCAGCGGTCTAAGTCCTGCAAGATTACCTACTTGATGAGATACCGAGCTAATGAGTCACCAGTTTGATTAGGCCGTCGGATGATGTGTCATCTACTAGTCTACATGGCAGGCCTAGGTGGCACCAATTGGAGATCGGTTGATTTTCACCCACATTAGTATTTATAATTTATATTCAATGTTACCAATCTGATAGATTATCTTTCAATGGATCTGAATCTATGCATGGAGAGAGATAGAGAGACTGGATTGTAGAGAGGGACACGAAGGAGATGATGAAATTAGGAAAAAAAAATATTTTTACCCCTAAATTTGAGATTAGTCTTAAATTACATTTCAATAGGTATAAAGTGTAATTAAAAAATAGTGGGATATTATTGATTTTTTTTTTTAAAAAATAAAAGAATAAAAATATATTTCTTTTTTAAGGGCATTTATGTCTTTTTATAAGAAAAAATTAGCCAAAGGTAGTGATTGATATGTGTAAAATGACAGAGGAAATAAATGGTACTAGGCCCTATTACTAAATTTAATATCCATATACGAATTCTTTAATTTTTATAAATTTAATGTTCATACTTTTCTCCGTCGATTTCTAGTTTTTCTTCGATTGATCGTGTTTTTGCTTCTGTAATTTTTGTTTTTTCTTGGTGAAGAACAAAACAGATGATGAGTCTGATGTAATAATCCATTCTTTACTTGAATCTGAAGACAAATCGAGGCATTTGTCCGAGAGAAACCACTGCCTCTCAATGGAAGAGAGCTAAAAGAAATTTAGGGTTAATTACACTGTCACGACTCGGTTTCCTAGGGCCGGATTATGGTTTCTCCTATATAGAAATTCTTAAACCCAAAACCCGACTCACCGAAATGTAAATCTGCAACCTTTGGTAATTTTTGGTTTAAAGGCAATAATTCTTGTTGCCAATTTTACGAAAGAAATTTCTTAATCTAATAGTCACCATTTAAATCCAAATATTTCATTTATTAGATAATCCGCGGATTTTTCATGCACGACAACCCAATTAAAAGAGTCTCAAATTTGTAATTTAAAAACCAAATTTTTATATTTCATCAAATCAGATTATCCCATCATAATTTTACGAAAATCGACTTTCCAACATTAAATCAAACCAGTTATATTCAATAGTTATATTTACCGAATATTTGATACATTATTATTGAGAGAAATATTCTACAACAACTACGAAAATTAATATTACCATTTTCGACAGTTACAACAATAAATAATAATTACAATTTTTACAATAGAAATTCCACAAAAACTCGTCTTTCGTTACGTCCCAACTGACCCTGCAACCAAACACTATGGGGTTTTGAGCTTACGCTCAGTAAAACTTCAACCCCTCTAATATGTGTATTTAATTAAACACATAAAACCACGTAATCATGTTCATCACATAAATTTCCGCATCTTCCAGATCATTTCATATAATTTCCACAGGTAACACTTCACACAATATAACAAACAATATCAACATATTTCATGCGAATAAATAACCCTAAATTCACCGATAATGATAACACGTATTTCAGAGTGCGATAATTAAATGCATATATTAAAGAAGTTCGGAATTCTACCTTTCCCGAACTTTCCACTGGCCGTGAGATTGGATTTATAACTTTTAGTGGGGTTATTTGTGTAGTTTTTTCTTTTTCTGTCTTTCTTTTCTCGCTTCTTCTTCCTTTTTCTTTTTCTGTTTGTTTTTCCCATTTTTGTTTCTTGCTTTTGCTTCAACCAGCCGCCGACCGTTTCTCACTCCTGCCGCTGATCGCTACTCCGTCCACGCTACCCCCCGCAACCTCACATCACCGGACCTCAGAACAAAACACACACTCACGATCACTGCCACCACCGGCGGCCAAACTCACGCCGCCGCCTGTACCTACACGCCCATAACACACACACACACACACACACACACATACACACAAACAAGCATACCCATATACACACCGCTGAACAGAACACCGCTGGAAATCAGACAACACACACATACCTACTTCTTTCTCTCTCTACCTCTCACTTACCGCTGGCCCAATTACCCGACGACAACACACACACACTCCGACACACAATCTCTCGCTGGAACAGACAGGGAACACACACACACTATCAACAGCACACACACACACACACACACATACACTGTCACAAACAAAACAACTGTACAATCGCCGGAGGAACAACGACGATTTCACACACACCCACGCAACGATGATTATAACACACTTACACCCACTGCACCAAAATGCAAACAGAAAACACACACACACACACACACACACACACTATTTACACGCATTGGCGATGAACCGCCGACCTCTCCCTCTCTCTCTTCGCCTTCTCTCTCTCCTCTGTTTTCGGTTCTCCGATTTCCTTCTTTTTAGAGTTGAGATCATGATTCGCATGAGGTAATTTATATGCATGAGAGTAGCGGATCAATTTATTCCTAGCTTGCCACGTCAATGGATCTCGATTCTTCTTTCGGTTCTCCGGCTGTCTTCACGGCACACCCACGCATAATTATTAAAATAATCTTTTGATCAAAATACTCTTTCCTCCCCCAATTTTCTTGAAATCGTCTTTTTAGTCCAATCTTTATCTTTAATATTTTCTTAAATTGCAATTCCAACCAAAAAGTTTTAATTAAACCCAAATTCCAATTTTCATATTCTGAAAATTATCAATTAACCCCTAAAATATTTAAATCAAATAATAAATTACACTATTTACCCTGTTATTTTCGAAATATTTTAAAACGCGACTTAAATTATACGTATAACGAAGATCGGGGTCTTACAACTCTTCCCCCCTAAAAGAAATTCCGTCCCGAAATTTTCGTTCAAAACAAATGGAATTGAAATCTCAATCAAAACATTAATATTTCAATCAAAACAATTAAAAATCAGATTTGCATTGCATGATCATATTAGTCACACTTAATTAATAACCGTCAATTCACTTTTACACATCGCAACAAATAGGGTGCACCTAGCACAACCAATCATCTATCGGAAAAAAAATTCTCATATTTCTCCATGCTTCCGCTGCACTACTCTGATAAAATTATAATTTAAACACATCATTTTAATCCTAGTGGATTGAGTCTTTCTTATTTCGACAATAATTTTTTCCTAACCAACATGTATCTATTCCATCCAGTTAACCGATTCGTAACCCTATTTCCCTCCAGCATTTCAACCAACAAGTTCACAACCAATATCGTAAGCAACCATATTCATGAAAATTTTCAATAATCTCGTATATGTTTATTAAAAATCACCACAATCTAACTTTAAATAATAAATTTTCCGCAATGCGTCAAATTTACATAAATCACCTGAATATCACCAACGCACCGTCCATGTCAAAATTTCAACCAAATATCTTCTACATAGAGCCGGATTTCAAATCGACAAATCAACTCACGTTTATATCACCTCTTAAATAATAATATAATAATCACATACCGCAAGGAAACTTAGGTTTCCTATTATCACATAAATAACTCATATATTTATAACATTTCATCCAAGCAGTGAAAATCAACCAGAATAATAAATATATTTATACGCTAACAATTTTAAAGTAATATATATATATATATATATATACTCATCCCAATTACCATGTATGATAAAATACCATATACGACAAAACACTATATACGACAACACATCATATCACACCACGCCATATCACACCACACCTCGGCTAGCCATGTGATCGTTTTAACCTCACGATCGGGAGTTGCAACGGTACCATACCACCCGCAGGGTTTGCTCCCAAACGGGACAAATAACCACCTGCCAGACTAATCTGTCGAACATGACATAATATCAATAACTACCTACCGGACGTCTCCGGATAGAACATAATATCAATAATTACCTGCCGGACTACCCTCCGGACAGGACATAATATCAATAACTACCTGTCGGACCATCCATCAGACATGACATAATATTAATAACCATCTACCGGACCACCCATCGGACATGATATAATATTAATAACCACCTGTCGGACTATCCATCTGACATGACATAATATTAATTACCACCTGTCGGACTACCCATCGGACATGACATAATATTAATAACCACCTGCCGGACCACCCATCGGACAAGACATAATATTAATAACTACTTGTCGGATCACCCATCAAACATGTCATAATATTAATAACCACCTGCTGGACCACCCATCGACAGGACATAACAATGCTCTGCCGTAGCAGATAATCAACGCTCTGCCGAAGTAGATAAATACTATGGCATCGTCCAAATTAATAACATCATCAAATCAATAACATCATCATCAAATACAACTCAATAACTAATCAACGCTCTCCAGAAGAAAATAATCAACGCTCTGCCAAAGCAGATAAAATCAATAGCATCGTCAAATCAACAACAATATCACCAAACTACAAATCAATCGCATCAATCTCTATTTGCAAAACCTATTTAATCCAACTATTATTTTTCCATCCTCTTTTAAAACCAACTAGATTCAACAAATCATTTTCGACTTTCTTTAAAAATCATCGAAATCCATAATTCCAAAAACACTCAAAACCGCTTGATCCATATAAGTTAAAAAATCGTACAGTTTTAAGTAAACACATTTTTTTTCATCAACTATTTAAAAATAGATTTACTAGAAGACAATATACATCTTTAATTTAATAACTCCAATTTAGCCACATTTGTTTTTTTAATAGTTCACAACTAACACGATACTCACCTAGACTCATTTAACTCATCAACCGACAGGTCAGATGTTAATATGTTCAAACTTATTAATCAACCCTCATTTCAAATATTAATATGTTCAAATTATTTTCCCGCCGTCTTCTAAAATGTTAATATGTTCAAATTAAAATTATAGGGGTCAAAGTGAAATAATGGTAATAACACATTGGTGCAAAGTGCCCAACCTCCAAAAACATAACAGAGATGTCAATGCCGATATGTATGTTATTTATCCTGCAGTAGATATTAACATATATATATATATTTTTTTTCCCACAACCACACATAGGAGTTCATTCAATATCGCATATTAGTACCAAATAAAATGCCCAATATTTCGTTCATAAACTTTCGAGAATTTTATCACTTAACCGAATAAATTTTTCAACACATCTATGATTTATGCAAATATTAACAATTTAATATGATCACGTTGTGCAATTTGGTTAACCAAAAGGTCCAAATAATCAATCCAACAGGTATACACATATGAGTCACAAACATAAACAATCATTGTTTGTTATTCCACTTTTATTTCGCAATTTCCACTAAATTTAATAGTTTATTATGAATGATGGGTATCCTAATCCCGGTTCAACGTGCTCGCAAATTTAAATTATGAGTATACAGAATCTATATCCTAAGCTCTGATACCAAACTTGTCACGACTCGGTTTCCCAGGGCTGGACTATGGTTTCTCCTATAGAGAAATTCTTAAACCTAAAACCCGACTCGTCAAAATGTAAATCTACAACCTTTGGTAATTTTTGGTTTAAAGGCGACAATTCTTGTTGCCAATTTTACGAAAGAAATTTCTTAATCTAATAGTCACCATTTAAATCCAAATATTTTATTTATTAGATAATCCGCGGATTTTTCATGCATGACAACCCAATTAAAAGAGTCTCAAATTTGTAATTTAAAAACCAAATTTTTATATTTCATCAAATTAGATTATCCCATCATAATTTTATAAAAATCGACTTTCCAACATTAAATCAAACCAGTTATATTCAACAGTTACATTTACCGAATATTTGATACATTATTATTGAGAGAAATATTCTACAACAACTACGAAAATTAATATTACCGTTTTCGACAGTTACAACAATAAATAATAATTACAATTTTTACAATAGAAATTCCACAAAAACTCGTCTTTCGTTACGTCCCAACTGACCTTGCAACCAAACACTATGGGGTTTTGAGCTTACGCTCAGTAAAACTTCAACCCCTCTAATATGTGTATTTAATTAAACACATAAAACCACGTAATCATGTTCATCACATAAATTTCCGCATCTTCCAGATCATTTCATATAATTTCCACAGGTAACACTTCACACAATATACCAAACAATATCAACATATTTCATGCGAATAAATAACGTTAAATTCACCGATAATGATAACACGTATTTCACAGTGAGATAATTAAATACATATGTTAAAGAAGTTCGGAATTCTACCTTTCTCGAACTTTCCACTGGCCGTGAGATTGGATTTATAACTTTTAGTGGGGTTATTTGTGTAGTTTTTTCTTTTTCTTTCTTTCTTTTCCCGCTTCTTCTTCCTTTTTCTTTTTCTGTTTGTTTTTCCCGTTTCTGTTTCTTGCTTTTGCTTCAACCAGCTGCCGACCATTTCTCACTCCTGCCGCTGATCGCAACTCCGTCCACGCTACCCCCGCAACCTCACATCACCGGACATCAGAACAAAACACACACTCATGATCACCGCCACTACCGTCGGCCAAACTCACGCCGCCACCTGCACCCACACGCCCACAACACACATACACACACTGTCGCAACAGCGCGCACACACACACTCACAAACAGAGCATACCCATATACACACCGGTGAACAGAACACCGCTGGAAATCAGATAACACAAACATGCCCACTTCTTTCTCTCTCTATCTCTCACTTACCGCCGGCCCAATTACCCGATGACGACACACACACACACCGACATACAATCTCTCGCCGGAACAGACAGGGAACACACACACACACACACCATCAACGGCACACATAGTAACACACACATACACACACTATCACAAACAAAACAATCGTACAATCACCGGAAGAACAACGACGATTTCACACACACCCACGCAACGATGATCAGAACATACTTACACCTACTGCACCAAAATGGAAACAGAAAACACACACACACTGTTTACACGCACCGGCGACGAACCGCCGACCTCTCTCTCTCTCTCTTCGCCTTCTCTTTCTCATCTATTTTCGGTTCTTCGATTTCTTTCTTTTTAGAGTTGAGATCATGATTCACATGAGGTAATTTATATGCATGAGAGTAGTGGATTAATTTGTTCTTAGCTTGCTACGTCAATAGATCTCGATTCTTCTTTCGGTTCTCCGGCTGTCTTCACGGCACACCCACGCACAATTATTAAAATAATCTTTTGATCAAAATACTCTTTTCTCCCCCAATTTTCTTGAAATCGTCTTTTTAGTCCAATCTTCACCTTTAATATTTTCTTAAATTGCAATTCCAAGCAAAAAGTTTTAATTAAACCCAAATTCCAATTTTAATATTCTAAAAATTACCAATTAACCCCTAAAATATTTAAATCAAATAATAAATTACACCATTTACCTCGTTATTTCTGAAACATTTTAAAATGCGACTTAAATTATACGTAACGAAGATCGGGGTCTTACAACACTTTCTACCCCAATAATTGTGAATAATTATAGAAGGGAAAAATCGACATTCCACATTTTCCGTCAACGGAGTTAGTGTTTCACTTAGGTCTACAAACCATAGAGGGGTAAGTGGTGACGTTTGAACTCCCGCGAGGGGGGGGGTGTAAAGTGCAAATAGACCAAATTACTTGATTTTTTTTTTTTTGTTGTTGTAATTAACCCTAATTATGATGATTCTATCACAATAGCAATTGTTATGCAAAAAAAGCATCAAAACTATTTTTTTTCCATCACGATTGTCCCCACACCTTTTGGGTTTGAGACTAATCTCGTTCGGATTCTTGTTTTTAAATTGTAAAAATGATCACATTGAGGAACGGATAGCAGACAATCTTAAAATGGTGTTGAAACTACCAGTTCCCATATTGTTTTTAAACTGCTCAATCTTACTGTCATTTCACGGATTAATTTGCCCCTATTAATAATTGGTTAGTTTCCATACGTGTTGTCACCCCTAAAAACGCGAAACAAAATATGGTAATAAATTAGGGTTAATAACACTTTACCCCCTGTGATTTAGCCGATTTGCACTTTATCCTTTGTGGTTTATACTTCTTCACTTACCCCCGTGGTTCGTGGACTTAAATGCAACGTTAACTCCGTTGACGGAAATGTCAAAATATCAATTTTATCCTTATGTAATTATTGTCTTTTTTGGGGTGTAAAGTGCAATTAACCCAAACGCCTACAATTAAGCACTCTCTCTGAGAGCCTCTCTCTATAACTTGAGCTCTTTTCTCTAAAACGCTCTGGCTCTTGACCTTTCTCTCCCTCCGATCTCCGATCTCGTGACGTCGCTTCTCCGATCACGGGGACAACGGCCTTTTGTCCCTTCCAAAATCTCATTCGCCGCTCTTCGTCGGCGTTACACTACCCACGGTGGACAAATCCCATGGACTTCTCTCTCTCTCCTCCCTCTGTTTCTCCAGGCACGAAATCGAACCCTAGCTCCGAAATCCATGTCTGAATCTTCACGAAATCGATTTAGGTTTAGGATTCACGAAATCAATTTCTTGAACGAAATCGATTTCGTTGCTCGATTTCATTCAAGATATTGATTTCGTTGATTCAACATCTCTTGCGTTGGAATTATTGTATACTGTGGACTCTACTTTGGAATGTACGATTCTTTGAAACCTGTGGTTGTTGGTGACTTGCAGGTAAGTATGTGAAACTCATGTTGTTATGTCCAATGGTTGTAATTATGTAGCTTAATTTGTACCTTTCTTTGTTCTTTTTATTCCTTAATTTCTGTTGCTTAATGTTGCTTAGTTGTTGAAAAATGTGGAAAGTTATGATATGCTTTAATTTGTTGAACCAGTTAGAATGTTGAGGTGTTTTGTGTAGTGTTTCTGTTCCTCCTAGTTTTTTTGTTTCTGACTCTGTTCAACGAATTTGTTCAAACAATTTGGGAACAGAACGAAAACATAATTTTGTTTAGTTCCAGTTGTTAGAACTTGGAGCGGAAACAGAAACAGAAACAGAAGCATTGACTCTGTTTTTATTCCCATATTTTTGCTTCTACCCAAAAATCTTGAATCAATTATGATCTTTTGCCAGGAATTTGTTCTTAAAATAGAAGAGAATGTTTTTTGGTTTTCATATTTCTGTATTTTTTTCCGGGTTACAGAATAAAAAAAACTGGGAGCAGAAGCAAATGGGGCCAATTTTTTTCTTTATTTTGTTTCTGTTCCCCAAGAAGTTGGACCAGAAACTGAAAAACAAATTATTCCTGAATTGATTCCAGATTTTAAAAAATAAAATAAAAATTATTTCGTGTTTAGCAATGATTTTATCTTTGTTAACCTGAATTAATTCAACGAATTGTTATGACCTTATCAACGAATTGTTATGACCTTATCGTTTCGTGTTCTAAAATATAAAAAATGTTTTGTCGAGTAGTGTTAGAATTTTTTTTTTGGTTAATTGTTCTGTTTTTTATATTTTATAGTTCAAAAATACAAAATGTTCGGCCAATCAGTGTTGAAATTATTATCAATACATTATTTTAATACACTAATTCTTGGAATAATGTAGAAAGTGTGTGAGAAAATTAGATATTATATAGATAAATTGTAAGGGTAAAATGGAAACATTAAATAGGTAATTTGGAGGGGGAAAAACACAAAAACAACGTCCATCTTCATAAATGGCACATGAGTAGGAGATCTGTCAAGTTTGACATAAAATGTTAGATTTATACTTAGGTCCAAGACCACGGGGAGGGGGGGTAAATGGCAACGTTTAAACCACATGGGCGTTAAAGTGCAAATTGGTCAAACCACATGGGGTAAAGTGCTATTAACCCAACAAACTACCAACGAAATTGAAAACGAAACTACAGTTTTTTTTTCTTCCAATTGTGATGGTTATTTAATGATTTTTTTTTACATAACAATGATCTATAATTTATGATTTTCAAAATAAGATATTAATTATTTTTTTTGGAGTTTTGGATTAGAATGTATGTGAATGTTATATATAACATAAATTGTGATGTTAATATTAAATATAACATCACTATAATCTGTATGTCCCCGTGAGTATTGAAAATATAACTTCCAATGTAATAAAATTAAGAGAAAACTCTTTAAAAGTCTCAAGAATGGAAATCATCACTTTGTAGAGTCCCATCATCCTTTACAAAAAAAGGACTTTACAAAGTGGTGATTTGTACTCTTAGGACTTCCCAAAAAGGTTCCCTAAAAATAATATCAATTAATGTTGATAATCTATATAATAAATCAGCTCATTTACATTCACAGCCGTCCGATATCTCTAGATATTCGTAACCATTGGATGTCTCTGGATATATACAACATATATATACAATGTCTATATAATAAACATCAAAATATTCCCAACCGTAGGATTACTTTTATATTATACAAATTTATATACATATTATACAAATATCTAACATATCACGTGACTTGCTGAAACTTACTATCAACAGTGCTTGCATTTACTGCTTAGGCTTACTTTTGAGACTTCCCATGATCATAGCTGCACTGCTCAGTGTGTTCTTCTTCTCCACAGAATTCGTCCCCTCCAATCCACGGTTCATCATCTTTTGAGACTTACCATTTACTTAGCGTCGTTGTTCTTCTCCGACAATCGCCATCGCCTTCATCTCCTCTCTTTCTCAGTCTCCCGCGATCCACTCCTTCTCAGCCTCCTCCGCCATCGTCTCGCCATCCACGCCGTCATCTTTCACTAGCGACGGCGGCGGATTCTTCTTTCTCCCTCGTGAGGACTTCTCCCTTTCTTCAGACGACGACGGTGGCTTAGCTCTCGGCCGAATCTAATGTCACAACTCCGTTGATAGTCGACTCCTCCAATCGCTCACGGTCCTCGCTCCCGACGTCGCAGATTCCCTGGTAAGCCTTTTTCTCTCTCTCTCAATTCCGAATAACCCTTTTGATTGTTGTTCACAGCTCTTGATTCAATTTTGCAGCAGTTCAAACTAAAAATCGTTGTTTTGAAATTCCTTGGGTTTGAATTTTTTAATTCCTTTTTAGGGTTTCTGCAATTAGGGTTCTCTCTTGATTTTGGGTTTCGAAACCCTTAAAATTGAAGCCCTTTCTCTGTTTTTCAATTTTTATTTCAAAACTCTTCTCCTCTCTATCCCTTAACAGATCTGAAACGGGTTACACAGTGTGAAGGAATCTTATAGTGTTGCTGTGAGGTTGAATCTGCATGATGCATTTGATTCTGGTTTTTTCTGAATTAATTTTTGTTCATCTAATTTGATTCTCTATTCTCGATTTAGGTTTTTGTTCATCGCATTTGATTCTGCGTTCGATAACTGTTTCGGTCGAAGAATATAGGGTTGCTGTTTCTGTTGTTGTTTTTCTCAGGTAATTTTTTTATGAATTGGCGGTTTTGTTCAATTAGATATCGATTTGAGCTGAAATAATCGTTATAGATTGTGGAGGCAATGAATTTGAAGGAGCTTATCAGATCTGAAATAATCGTTATAGGTTTTGTTCCAGATTCGTGAAAAATGGCGGATGAATTTGAAGAGAAGGCTGAGCAGACGGTTTCATTTCTCGCCACCCGTTGCTTCTCTTTCCATCTTCAAGGTTCGACAGCGTCCTCACTATTCAAATTCTTGCTCATTGGTTTTTTTAATCAAGCTTAAAATTTAGTTTTTGTAGTGGAACTGCAAATGAAGTCCAGCAGCAGCAGTGGAACTGCAAATTTGTTCTTGATTCTTTCCCTTTATTTGTTTTTAGTTCTTTGTTTTCTCTCTTTTCAACCCTAATACAGTTCTTTTGTTCAGATCCCCCCTTATCAGATCTGTTCTTGATTTAGTGGTGGTGGAAGTGGCAAAGTTGGGAGATGGAAGAGAAGGGTGATAGAGGAGTGACGCAGCAGATACAGAGTTGTGTCTGACTATCTGTTCGTTTAGTTTATCTGCTTCTGCTTCGATGGCGTTCATTTACTGTTTATTTAGTGAGCTTAAATGGCGTTAGTTTACTGTTTCTTAATGAGCTTCGATGGCATTCATTTAGTGTTTATTTAACGAGATCAATTATCTCCCCTAATATGTTTTTGTTAATGCTCGAACAGGTAGCTTCGGTTTTAGCAAATTCTCACGCTCTATTTCTCCGAAATTTCAGGTATGTTGAACCTCAATTCTAATTTCGGTAAGTTCAACCCTAATTTCAATCTTCTCACTAATTTGATAGTGTTTGTTTATTTTTTTTATTCAGTGTATATGTTTTATTCCCCTGTTTTCTTTGATGGCGTTTGTTTAGTGTTTATTTAGATGGTGTTTGTTTAGTGTTTTTGTTCTCAAAGAACTTGGAACATGAATGTGTTTGTTTAGTATTTCTGTTCTACTCTCATGTTCTCTTTGATGGCGTTTGTTTAGTGTTTATTTATGTTTTATTCTTTTTTCCAAATTTGGCATTTCGGTAACTATTTCTGTTTCAAGATTGTTTATTTCTACGATTGAATTGGAAAATGAAGTATTTGGTGTTTTTTGATTGAATCTCCTTCTTCTTTCTACTACTTCCTGTAATTTTTGAATTATTTGATTATTTTGATTGTTAAGCAAGATTTGTCACTGCCATCACTGCTAATACACTAGGATCATTTTTGGTTGGGAAGGAATGGTTTGATACACTATAGCAGAGTAGTAAACCAAGAACAACCCAAGAACAATCTAATATAATTAGGTTGATAATTATATTAGATTTAATTATATTTTTGGTTGGGAAGGAATGGTTGGGAACAGTTGTCCAGAAGTAGTTAACCAGAAACAGTCCATTAATAATTAAATCTAATATAATTGCAATGATTTTTGATACACTAGCATATAACCATAAATGACAGAAACCCTAAAAAACCCTAAACTGTTTTTGTTTACTATTTCTGTTCCCATTTCTGTTTCTGTTTCTTTACTGTTTCTGTTCCCATTTCTGTTTCAGTCCTAAAATATCAAACTAAAAAAGTAACGTCGCATTTGGTTTCTGTTTATGAATCGTAAAAGATTGATCCGAAAAAAAAAAATCAAGGTAGCATTTGGTTTCTGTTTTTGTTTTTGTTTTTTGTTTACTGTTTCTGTTCCCATTTCTGTTTTTTTGTTTACTGTTTCTGTTCCAGAAACCCTAAAAAACCCTAAACTGTTTTTGTTTACTATTTCTGTTCCCATTTCTGTTTCTATTTCTTTACTGTTTCTGTTCCCATTTCTGTTTCAGTCCTAAAATATCAAACTAAAAAAGTAACGTCGCATTTGGTTTCTGTTTCTGTTTCTGTTTATGAATCGTAAAAGATTTATCCGAAAAAAAAAAAATCAAGGTAGCATTTGGTTTCTGTTTTTGTTTTTGTTTTTTGTTTACTGTTTCTGTTCCCATTTCTGTTTTTTTGTTTACTATTTCTGTTCCCATTTCTGTTTCTGTTTCTTTACTGTTTCTGTTCCCATTTCTGTTTCAGTCCTAAAATATCAAACTAAAAAAGTAACGTCGCATTTGGTTTCTGTTTCTGTTTCTGTTTATGAATCGTAAAAGATTGATCCAAAAAAAAACCAAGGTAGCATTTGGTTTTTGTTTTTGTTTTTTGTTTACTGTTTCTGTTCCCATTTTTGTTTTTTTGTTTACTGTTTCTGTTCCCATTTCTGTTTCTGTTTCTTTATTGTTTCTGTTCCCATTTCTGTTTCAGTCCTAAAATATCAAACTAAAAAAGTAACGTCGCATTTGGTTTCTGTTTCTGTTTCTGTTTTAGTAACGTCGCACTTTTGGTTTTGGCAAATTGAAAACTCAGCACACTTATGAAGAAGAGGCTGTTGGCTCATGTCGGTCCTGAATTTTAGTTCTTTGTTTTCTCTCTTTTCAACCCTAATACAGTTCTTTTGTTCAGATCCCCCCTTATCAGATCTGTTCTTGATTTAGTGGTGGTGGAAGTGGCAAAGTTGGGAGATGGAAGAGAAGGGCGATAGAGGAGTAACGCAACAGATACAGAGTTGTGTCTGACTATCTGTTCGTTTAGTTTATCTGCTTCTGCTTCGATGGCGTTCATTTACTGTTTATTTAGTAAGCTTAAATGGCGTTAGTTTACTATTTCTTAATGACCTTCGATGGCATTCGTTTAGTGTTTATTTAACGAGATCAATTATCTCCCCTAATGTGTTTTTGTTAATGCTCGAACAGGTAGCTTCGGTTTTAGCAAATTCTCACGCTCTATTTCTCCGAAATTTCAGGTATGTTGAAATGCCATCTTAATGTATAAAGGCATTCATTAATTTCGTTGATTGTTGTACGAATTGGGTGAAAAAGTTCTACATTGGTGGAGATATTATAAGGTAATTAAGTTATTGTTATTTGTTTTAGTAATGTTTGTTTCAGGCACAGATTTGTTGTCTTTGAAAACACGTGTTAACAATTTAAATTCATTATTGTTTTTTATGTTTGTGGTTGTGGTTACTGGCAGTATATTCTGTAATGTTTTTTTTTTTATGTTGGGTCTGTTGATTTTTCTACTTAATTGTGTAAGTATTAGGTTTTCTTTTTTCGCCCGTGCCTTCAGGCACGGGTTATACGTTAGTAATACAAATTATATGAATATGTTGAATGTAATATGACTTATTTATAAAAGATGATTTAGATGTTGAATGTAATATTCAATTGTTTTGATAATGTATAAAACCGTGTTAAATAGAACCCGAATGTGAAAAATAAAAATTTTAAAAGTACCATGTTGAGTGAAAATGAATATAAAAATTGAAAATTTCGCAACGAATCTAAATCTATAATTAGAACGTGAAAAAAATGTGTACAACAATTTTAATAAAATGATTTTTTTGTGAAACCGATTAATATGAAAAATCTCAATCCCACGGATCTAACAAGGGCGAAGTTGTCATTTAATTTTCACATTTTTTTTTAAATTTGGGACTGGACGGTTTGAAAAATATTTACAATTGGATTATTTGGTTCATTTTCAAACAACTGGAATCAATTAGTAATTTCATACTTAAATTGGGATCACCTAGTAATTTTTCTGTAAAATTGAAGTTGAAAACAAAGTGGAATATTTTTTCTGGTTAAAAGATTTTTAGTTACATGAGTGCACGCCTTAACACCCTAGGAAATATGTATAACTAATACTATGGGTATACGTCATTTACTTCTCCTCTTATTATGCCATTAACTAGAAATATCTCTAATTATTTACTAAATAGTAGTCAACCCTCTATCATTTTTTCCTTATAGATAAAAAATTATTGAAATTTTTATTGTAATGACAACTTTATCCTTGACTATTTAAAATAATTAAACAATTAAAAGTTGAAATACATAAATCCTCTTTATTCACCTTTGTCCTGAATTTTTTTTTTTTTTTTTTTTTTTTTTTTTTTTTTTTTTTTTTTTTTTTAATAACAGAAACAAGAAACACATTTAGTTGCAACATTTGTTCATTTTTTTATTAAAATATATGGTGGCCGGTGTGGTGATGGTGGCCAGCGGAGTGGTAATGGAAATAGTTTTGTGGGAGTAAATAAAAATCTATATTTTTTTTTTGTTTCTCAAATTTTCAAGGAATTCAGGAATTATTCCTAAATTACATCCAAAATTTTGGGATAAAATGGGTTTCTATATGTTGATCTCAAAATTCTGGGAGCAGGAATAGAAATCAAGGAAAGAAAATAGTAACCAAACGTGTTTTGTCCTTCTCCAATTAACAGTGAGGAATATTAGTTTACTTTTAATTTTATTAGATTTTAATTCAAAATAAATTATGATGCAAGAGAAATTCATGCTACTCAGAAGAAGCCCATCACGATATGCCCAATACTCAAAAGGAGCCGGGCCGTGGACATTGGTCCAAATCCGTGATCCATGTGCGGATTCATCAAGTGGAAGGCCAAATAACGTAATTCTCACTTAGTGGGGTAGGCAAACGAGTGTAACTCCCCACTACTTGTGTAACTCTTCATTAACTCTGCACTAAATAACCACATAATTGAAAACCAAAAAGATTGTAACTCCCCATTGAAAAACAATATAACGGGGAGAAGATCAAGTCATCAAAGACTAGGTCCCCCATACCCAACGATCGTGATCTGTTCAGTTTATAATTAAGGGAGATGTATCACATTATTTTTACATTGCAGTCTTTTGCTTGATATCCTAAAGCAGATTGACTTATTCTCATGTCGGAGGTTTTTTGGTCGACACCGTACTGCTGTGCCCTTAGAACTAATTGATTTTGCAAGTTATCACTGACATGTGCAGAGTTGTTACACATGTTAGGGATTTTTTGGGCAACATCAAATTAACTTTTAATCTATTAAATGTTGTATAACTCATAAAATTTAAAATAGAATGTAGTTAAGTCTTGAATTAACACATTTCCAAGCCAATTAAAATGATATCATACAATTATAATGAAATATATATAAAAAAAAGATTTATTGATATTATCCAAACTTTGAAATTTATCTATTCAATTAAAATTTGAAGAGAGTTTTAAATTTAAAATCACATAAAATAAAAATTAAGCATTTAAAATAAGATATATCAAAACTAGCCCCATCTTTAAGAAATCAATTCGCATGGACTATAAGACCATGAAAATCTTTGGCAAAACACTACTAGTCAAAAAACATAGAAAAAAGAAAAAAAATCCATTAGTTAATCATATATATATATATATATGTGTGTGTGTGTGTGTGTGTGTGTGTATGTGTGTGTGTTTCTTCTCTTTCTCTCTATTCAATTTCACCACAACCATTGGATACGACCAACCACATTCCTCACCGCATAGATCCATCCCCCGAGTAGTTCTGTCTGCCACCGCGCACCTATCTACCTCTCCCGTATCTCTCTCTCTCTCTCTCTCTCTGTGTATATATATATATATATATATATATATATATATATATATATATATATATAAATGACTATTTTTTCCTTTGAATTTCTAACAAATATATCTCTTAATTTTTTATTTTTTCATTACTTTCCTTCCCCTTCTTTCATTCTCCCTAAACTATCTTTTCTAGCGAGAATCCAACTGGTGGTGCCAGACTCTCTCTCTCTCCCTACCGCCATGGCCCCCACCACTTGTTAATTGCCTCCCTCTACTCTTCTTCATTTTTTTCTTCTCTCTATCTCTTTTCTATATATATATATATATATACCTCTTATCTAGAACTTCATTTAGTTTATGTTCATGTATTCTCTATTTAAAAAAATTATATGTTTTTCAAGTGAAGACTTTATTGTATATATACATTTTGTTCTTGATTTATTCCCTACAATACTAACCAAATAATTGAATGAGAATGGTCATTTTTTTACCACGCGTAATTTCTTCTATCACTAAACATAGAAATGATAATGATTATTCTATTCCATCATCATAATAACTCCAATTCTATTGTCATTGCATTTTATTGTGGCTTATCAAAGACAAAGTAAGAGTCTTGTTAATGAATGATTCCTCATCTCTTTTCTATAAATTAAGACCATATTTATTTAGTGTTTTTGTTCTCAAAAAGATTATGAAACAAAAACTAGAAAAAAAAATAGAACATTTTTGTCATAATTTTAAATTTTAAGAAAAAATTCCATACTTCTATTTAGGTTTTATTTTTTAAAAGTACTAGCGTATAACCCATGTCTGAAGGCACAGACGTTAAATAACAACAACAAAAATTGAAGTAATTTTCTCTATGTATACAACATTCATTAAATTGTACTTCCTCGTACCAATATACAACAATCCAAGGAACTACTGGAATCAAAATAAACAACGCCCACCATTATTTTCATTCACATCATTGTGCACGGAATGGAAGAGTAATATGAACATAAACCTAGGTAGCCAATATCCAAAACATAATATTGAGCCTCTACATATATATAGCCAATATCAAAAGCGGTATTTCACTTTCATAAATAGTATAAGATTTCTACCTTAGTTTCTCATATTTTTAGTTAAATTTGATGAGAAAGAATTTGATGCAATTTTGTCAATGAACATTAAATTTCATTAGCATGCATAAAAATTTAATTGAAAAAACAGGAGTTATTGACAAAAATCATCAACATTAATGGAAATTGTGATTTTACACTTTCAGTCCATAGTAAAAAGGGGATATGCTTATTTTGAATTGCATCAAGAAAATCTTCAATCTCATTGCAAATCCAAACATGTAGATCAGTTATTCCATTTCAATCACTAAGATCCTGAAAGGAAATGATATTTTCATTAAGAGAATAAACACAAAGGACAACATAGTGCATTGAATCACTAATGTTCCACTTCACAATTGCTAGATCCACAGCTCAAAAATATGGGGATTAGTACAAATGGATTATTGTGCTAGTGGGAGATTGTTGGAGACAAGTCCTAGTCGATTTAAGTTTCTTTTTTATTTCCAGCAAAGTATATAGAGAAAACTGATGGCCAAAAAGTTCTCCAATAAACGGACCTTAGAACAAAGAGATGAAGGGGCTTTGTGGCTTCGATTACCAATTGATCTCTGAATAATAGTGGGGGAGGTTGATGAAGGTGAGAGTCGCCAATCTTCATGGCACGAAATTAGGGTTTTTCGTCCGTATTGCTGTTGCGTGAGCATTTTGTCTTGGTCATTTTATCTGAAATGTTGGCCCAGAAGAAGGAAGACGAACAGAGCGTTGGTGAAGAAGATTTAAAAAAACATAAAAACAATTACACCATTAACCCTTAAGTTATTGAAAAATATCAAAATGGTCCCTATTAAAAAATTTAAGGGTATAAACGGCATTTCATATTAATTAATAGAAAATTTAACAGTTGCACTTTAGTCCACAAGCATAGGGGGTAAGTGGTGAAGAAAATACTACAAGGAGATAAAGTGCAAAATGGTCTAATCACGGAGGGTAAAGTATAATTAACCCTTAAATAGATTATAAAAAAAAAGAAGTAGATTATTATATTAGATATTAAAATTTTAATTAATTTTTAAAATAATCTTTTATATAACTTGGAAAATAAATATTAATTAATATACCAAACACTATACATCAATAGTTAATAAAAATTAAAAATTTAATAAATATATTAATTTAAAAAAAATTGATTTTTTAAAATTTTGTAAAATTTTTAAGGGAAAAATTACCATTTAAGCCTATATTAAACATCGTTTTACTAATACATTCCAAGTAGTTTAGACTAGTCCAAAAACTAATGTTTTTAAAACCGGACCGGACATCGAACCGGAAGAGTTACCGGGTCACGGTTCACCGATTCAACCGACAGGTGAACCGCGGTTGAACTGTGATATCATAATTACGTGATTAGTATATATATATATATATATATATATATAAACACAATTAATAACAATCAAACAAAGAACCAGTCATGAAATCCACCCCAAATTAAACAAATTAAATATTTATTATTATTATTTAATCTAAATTTGACATAGAGACAATTATAACCTGCAACTAATAATAAAGAGACAATATACTACAACTATTCTAAAAGATATTTATCAAACTAATAATGACTGAAAGTGCAACTATTCTCAGACTATTCAGTTTCATCAGTCGTTTCACTTTCATCTTCGAAACCTAGCATCCGATTTCAGTCGCTCACCATTTTCAATTTTCGCTGCCATAAAATTCTTAATCTCAGCCATTCCTGTTGTGGATCTCATCCCTTCCCCTGTTTTCCTGTTGGATCTTAGCCAGTTGCAGGGGTGGAGTTGGACGGTGGACCAGATTCGGAAGAGAGAGGTAGGAAGAACGTTGACTATAGCGGAGAACGCAAGGCTAGAAATCGAAAATGTCAAAAACCCGTCCAATTTTGTTCAAACCATTCTGGTTCACCGATTTGACGGTCGAACCTGTTCAAACCGCCCGGTTAGACGGTTATTAGGGTAAAACGGTTCTGGGTGATTTCCGGACCGGAATCAGAACCGGTTGACGGTTCAACCGGCTGATCCGGTCCAATTTTTAAAATATTGCCAAAAACTACCATTAATTAACATTAATTATAAATATATCAGTAATGAATAACTTATATATATATATATATATATATATAATTACAAAATATATATAATTACAAAATATTTAAATTGTAATTTCTACCAATTTCTAAATTCTATACCTATAGTATCTTGTTGGATGGTCATGGATAGAGTTTGCAACAATTAAAAAATAGTTCAATCGTCAACTTCTCTTAAATCAAAACAACACCCACAAAATGTGTATATATCTATTCTTGTACAACTAATTCTTTTGTGTCAGTATTTTCAATTCCTATTTCAAGGTTTTGATTCGAGGTCAATGATACGCATCAATTTGTCGTTATTTAAAAAAATTTGGAGTAAAAAAACGTCTATTTGTTGTTTAATTACTTGCCATAATAGTGCTCCAATCTTCGACACCTTTTGAGAAATTATTTATACGTATTACATCAATTTAATTCTAACAATAAATCTGAACTTATTATCATAGGAAAAGGGAAATTAATACATACGAAAGATATAACATTTCAATCATCATTGTAGATTTGGTTTGAGTGAAACTAGGCTCTCCTTGTACATCATTGCTCTCATTGTTTCTGAACAACCATAAATCCCAAATCGCTGAATTTGTTGAGTAGTAAGATTGCATGACACCATTTGTCCATCGGTTGTTTGGAGAAGAAGCTCACTATCCTTCCAAAACATCATAGGGCATATGAGTCTCAAAAGAGGCCCGATGGTAAATTGCTTCGTCCAAGATGATTCTACACCATATTCAGTCATCACCCATATCTCAAAACATTTATCCACGGTTTCACGATAAAGTATTAAGGCAAGGGTCTCATTTAAGATTGCAAGTGACCTGCATCTCCCATCTTGGTAGGAGCAGGCCTTTCCAATTTGAATCTCTTGAAACACTTCTTTGCTCATGTGGAAAGAAAGGATTGCCTCATGGTTTACATCGTCGTCTGTGTACCAATGAAAAGCTCCATTGAACAATGTCTCAAAACAATGAGCGTACCAAACAACAGGTATAACAACATCAAGTTTTCTCCAAGAATCTGTGCTAAGATTGTATATCTGGGCTGTGTCAGAATCAAATAATGTGTCATCATCATCATAATAACAAAGTTGTATTAACCTAATTACCTTGTAGTCATTCGTGGTTGGATCAAAGCCAAATCCCACATGTTTTGACTTCACCCTTATACCATATGGATAAACAAAATGCATAGGAGGAGTAATGACCTTGAACTCTCTTGTTGAAGGGTTACACAATAAAATTGTAGTTGTATAAGTATTTGTTATGCATATGATGCCATTTGAAGGTCCTAAAAATAATGATATGTATTTCGTATCAAAAAATGGTATCTCTAAATCAGATGACCTGCTATGCATGTCGTTGTTGGCAGTGGTGGTGATGGTGTTAATTAGAGATTCATTTGAGAAGAAGGACAAAACACTTTTGTTGTCACGTTCAAGGTAATGTTTAATGATGACACATTGATTTTGGTTCTTGTGAAAATGTTTCGCGATGAATGTAGGGCTTTTTAATAGAGCATACCAATTTTTGCAAACACAATTGAAACGCATCAATGATTTTGCTGGTAATTTTGATAGGATGTCTATGATCACGTCTTCTGATACATATTCCATCTTCAAATTTTGAGGGAGATGGTAAGAGGAGACTTTTCAATCCTTTAAGCCTATCTTTCTTGAAATATTTCCTTACAAAAAGAAGATTATATATACACACAAACGTTAAAGCAATTAATATTATTAATGACATTATATATTCTATTTACTAGGGTGATCCACACAAACACTTGTCACTAAATTTTCAAAAAAAAAAATTTATTTTATTTTATTTGTAATTTTAATTTATTACTTTCTACAATTTGGAATGAAACATACTTTGAAAACTTTTTTTTTTTTTTGACGGATTAAATTTCATGATCAAACTCATAATAATCTAATCTAATCTAATACGATCTATTCTAATCTAATCTATATCTATGTAAGAAACTAAAATGGGAAGACTACTCTTGAGAATAAAAGAGAGCTCATAAAACCTCTTTTCTTGATTCTCTTTAATTGTTTTCTTTAATATTTTATTTAAATAAAATTTTCAAATATTATATATCATTAGTATAGTGATTTGAGTGAATTTAATTGTTATTTATTATTAATATAGGTTTGATGAATTGTATATATATATATATATATATATATATATATATATATATATATATATATATATATATATATATATATATATATATTTAAAATGGTGAGGTTTTCCTATTGAATAAAATAATTCTTAAATAAATAACAAAAAACTATACTAAATTTTTTAATTTTAATAATTTTTTTTTATATTCTTTGTTTCTCATGTAACTATCGATAGAAATAATGAAACTAAAAGTCGAAGATTATACTTGAGAATAAAAGAGAGTTCACAAAACTTTTTTTCTTGATTCACTTTAATTGTTTATTTGAATAAGTTTTAAATATTATTTATCATTAATATAGTGATTTGAGTGAATTTAATTGTTATTTATTATTAATGTGGTAGGTTCAATAGTAAATATTTATTATTAATATAGTAGATTTTTCTTTTAAATGAATAACAAAAAACTATTCCAAACTTTTAAATTTTAATAATTTTTTTATATTCTTTATTTTTCATATAATTGTTGATAGAAGTAATGAAACTAAAATTGGAAGACTACACTTGAAAATAAAAGAGAGTCCATCGACCCTCTTTTCTCTTTAATATTTTATTTAAATAAGTTTTAAATATGAAATTTATCATTAATATAGTGATTTGAGTGAATTTAATTTTTACTTATTATTAATATAGTAGGTTCAATAAATTGTAAATATTTTTTTTTTTATATTTAAAATAGTGAGATTTTCCTTTTGAATAATTTTTTTTTTAAATAAAAAACTAAAAACCTATGCTACATTTTTTTTTTAATTATAGTACAAAAAAAAAATATTTTTTAATATTCTTTGTTTCTCATATAAGGGTTGATAGAAGTAACGAAAAAAAAGTAATTTTTATTTTGATGCAACCAATTTCGTATACAAAATGAGTTGAAAATTGATAAATACAATAAAAAGTTGAAAATAGCAATTAAAAAATGGGAAAAATCTCCAAAGGTCCCATCCTATAAAAACATCATTTTATGGAGTCCTGTAACAATAATTTTTTTACACATGAAATGGGACTTAGAAAATGATTTTTGAAATCTTAGGATCTCTAAAAAAGTTTCTCATAAAAAATCTACAAGTCCACTATTTTTGAATTTGATTAAATTTATTACTAAATAAAATCGTGTACGAAAATTTTGCAAAATAATTCTAAAAATATAACTAAATCAAATAGTTTATGTGAACAATAACCAAATTTCATAAAAAAAAAATGTAGGCCTTTGAATATTTTAAAATTTAAATAATGCAGCAACAAGTACCCTTTAAGTAATAAAAAAAATACTATAAAAAAATATCATTTGATTCCAAAAGTAATAAAAATAGAAATGGAAATGTATATATTTTTTAGATCAACAATATTTATTTCTTAGAACAATTTTAAAATTAAAATTTCGCACCAATTACTCTTTAAATACTCAAATTTAAATACTCAAAGAAAATATAACAACCATAATTTGATCCAAAAACTAATAAAAGAATAAAATTGAAAATGAATTATATAAAAATTGAAAATAAAAATCGATTTTGACCAAAATTATAATTCTTGACTAGATAATAGAAACTAATTGTAAACAACATAAAATAACCTATTAGATTATTTTAAAAAAATTATTTGAAAAAAGTAAGAAAATTGGGAAAAAAAATCTAGGAACTGATTTACTTATTATTTACTATTTTATGAAAATAAATATGAGTGATAAACATTAACAGTGTTTGAAGTTGAATTTAATTGTTTTTTAGGTTACAATTTTTATTTTAATTTTTCAGCATTAAAATTTAGTTTTTTTTTCTATAATTTTGAAAATATTATTAATAATAAAATTAAAAGATCAATCATACATTGTGTGTAATATTCAAATAAAAACAAAATATATTATATAATTTTTTTCCTAGACTCACATGATATATGTGATTTAAAACTAGTACAATAACTAAAACCAGAAGCACTTATTCTAAATTTACAAGAGCTCTTTGTTGTTGTTTATTTTCATTTTTTTTATTATTATTTTTGCATTATATCATTTTCTCTCTTTTTAATCTTTTCTTTGGTGAATTTAAATGCATTAATGTGGAGAGTTCCTAATATATTTTTATTGTTAATTAATGTTTCAATAATAATTATCATCTCATTCATTTCTTTATATGCTAATTTTCTTCATTAACATTTTGTATTCCTAATGGATGCATGTATATTTATATATGTATATATTTTTGACATATGTCGCGATTGTAGAAGACATTAAGATAAAAAAGTTTTCAATTGGTTTCAACGGACATACAAAATAATTTATTAAACCATGTTTTGTTATTCTTTTTTTCTTTTTGCCTGAAAAAATCACATGTTTTAATTTGAAATATAAATTTATCAATACAATGAAGATTTTAAGTTTTTTTTTTTTTTTTTTTAAAACGTTTCTTTTTTTTTTAATTAAGTTTATATGTCTAAAATATTCAGCAATGAAAAATTAAATTGCATTAAAACAAGTATAGAAAAAACACCTAAAAGTAATATTAAAAATTAGACAATATTTTTAAAAAAAAATACAAAGATCCCTTACTATTTCAAAGATTAAAACCGAAACGTCTTTAGTGTTAAATAAATACGTAATAGGTTAAATTTTAAATTTTATATAAATATGTAATATATAGGTTTAATTTTTTTTTTCTTTCAATCAATAATTATTACTAATTTTTGGAATGAGGAGATGGTAAAGTATAATTTTCAAAAAATGGAGGGGGGTTTTAAATATTTTTGGATTCATACTGAACTAGGAGTATAAGAGCATGTAATTATCATGCATGTTGGTCCAAATGTGGCCTTTGCTTGTCACATGTTGTGCATGTGGGGGTGCACTTAAATTATTCTTTTTGGTTGGCTTGTAAAGAGATTAAATGATAAGTAGCCCACGTGAATTTCATTATTAAAGAATTTGAATAATTGTGGATTAATTATTAATGGAGGGAAATTTGGTTGGTGAAGCCCACACTTGCATAGGGGTTCCTTTGTAATCAATTTAAGGGCGGCCAAGATCTCAAGTATTGAAAAGGCCAAACTAAGGGCTTCGAGCACCCTCAGTTCGGCCAATCATCAAATTGGAGGCTCAAAACTTCCATGAGGGTTAGGGCTCCTTCATGATTAACTTAAGGGGGGCGAAACTTCTAAGTATTGAAAAGAGGCTGAGCTAAGGGTTCTTAGCACCCTCAGCTGGGCTAGTCATCAAATGGGAGGCTCAAAACCATCAGTTTGGCCAATCACCGTGTGGAAGCCTCAACGCCGTCATGGAGAACACAAGGCTGAGCAGAGAGCTCCGATCACCCTCAGCTTGGCAGGCTCTCGTATGGAAGCTTCAATGCCACCCTGAAGGAAGAGAGGCTAAGCTAAGGGCTCCGAGCACCCTCAGCTCGACAGAAACCCATAAAGGAGTCCCAAAGCCTTCCTGAGGACTGTGGCCTTGAGCTGAGGGCTCCAAGCACCCTCAGATCGGCGGGCCCTTATTTGGAAGTCTCATTACTGCCCTAGAGACAACAAGGTCGAGTTGAGGGCTCTGAGCACCCTCAGCTCGACAAATTAACCAAAGGGAGGCCTAAATCCATCATGAAAATAAAGTGCCGAGATGAGGGATCCAAGCACCCACAGGTTGGATAAACCTCCTAAAGGACTCGCAACTCAGCCATGAAGATAAAGTGCTGAGATGATGGATCCGAGCACCTTCATCTTAGATGACCCTCCAAAGAGACTCCCAAATTCGCTATGAAGAACGACAACACTAAGTTGAGGGCTCTGAGCACCTTCAGATCGGATGATCCTCCAAAGTGAAGCTCAAATCCATCATGAAGAACGACAACGTTGAGCTGAGGGCTCTGAGCACTCTCAGCTCGGTTGGCCCTCCAATGAAGGATCTAAATCCTACAAGGAATAAAAGATGCTGAGCTAAGGGCTCCAAGCACCCTCAGCTAGGCTGAGTGCCAGATGGAAAAACTAGAACTGACTTGATGTTCATTGTGTCGAGCTAAGGGCTCCAAACACCCTCAGCTCGGATGATCGTCACAGGGAGAGACTCAAAACCATCCTGACGTTCTTTTTACCTCATGCTCGGTTGAAGGGGATAAAATGATCCATTCGTTTCTATTTCAAGTAAGCCGGCCCATGGACTTCTACTAGTGGGCCCAAAATCTCTGTCTAAATACTTAGGACCCCTATTTATAAGCTCATTGGTCGCCTGCCGGATTAGGCAAATTAATTGAGTTGGAGTCCCTAATTCGAAGGCACTAATCGAGCCCTACTCTCCATATAACTCCTAGGCATCTATTGCCACCAAGTATTAGCTTCTTATTCATTCAAGATCAATATTAGCCTTCACCCTCGAATACTTACTCTCACGATGGAGGGACTTCACCAGGCACAACCTTGGTGAGTCTATGTGTAGGTGCTCGGAGTGTGGACTTGGAGCTTAGCGTGGAGTTTATAATAAAGTCTGAAGAGGAGTTTAGTATGGAGCCCGAAAAGGATCTCAGTTCGGGGTCCAAAGAAGATCTCAATTGGAGTTGTTGGCCTAGTGAGCTATCCAAGCTGGGGGTGAATTAGGTAGTTATAAAAAAAATTAAACAATTAAATCTTTCAACAATTAAATTATCAAATAATTAATTTATCTTAAATTAATTATGATCTTTGTTATGCAGTGGATAAGTATTTATATTCTAAGTACACGCCCAAATAGAATATGATAATAGTAATAATAATAATAATAATAATAATAATAATAATAATAATAATAATAATAATAATAATAATAATAATAATAATAATAATAATAAAGTACATCAAGATATATCCTGGTTCAGCAAACTAACCTTGCCTAATTCAGTCTCTCGAGTTCTACGGAGATTCGTAACCACTAAACCCATTGATCCCTTTACCAAATAGGAATCAAACCCCTTACAATTTTCTTTTTTCCCAAGCTAAGAAATAATCTTATTTTTTTACCAGGTTAAAGACTAACCTAATTCTATTACTGGAAGAATCATCACCTAATCCTTTTACAGATTGAAGATCAAACCTAATCATTTTACAGGCTAAAGATCAAACCTCACAATTCTCACAAGTATCTTTTTTACAACTAAAAATGGAACCTTCACAATTCACTCAATTCAATTCAGGAAGAATCAAAATCTAGTTCTTTTCAAGAGAAAATAGTAACCTAACATTTTTATACTTAGAAGAAGATCAAACCCTAATATTTTTACCGAAAAATATTAAAATCTAGCTATTCTGACTAGACACCGGCTTAACCATGTCTAATCTGCTCAAACTCACAAATACACAAAAAATTGAATTTCTTCCTACAAGGAGCTTCTATCCTGCACCTCAAAATAAATATACTCAATAATGTTCTGAAATTTACTACATGATAGATACAATATGAGGCAAATTAATATTTGATTATAAATAAGTGTGGGTAGCACAAAACACGTAATTAGATAAACACAAAATCATTTTAAAAAGATTTTTATGCTCTTAAATTTGAAAACGATTTTTAAACGATCTTAACAATCGAGCAAATATAATAATATGAAATCACAATAAGAATAATAGCTTGGAAAGATTTCACTGAGATAACACTGAAGAATGTAAATAAAATCGCAAGACAATACAAATAGGTGATGCCAAAACAATCACCACTTTAGATCAAGAACGTAACACAATATCTCTCTCGAATGAATGTCAACAGAATAATAACTCTTAGAAAAGCTTAGGAACTGATGTTCTTGATATATTTTATCAGAATCCGGCAGGTCTAATTATATAGATCAGTATCAAGCCCTCCAATTGCTACTTTTCACAAGATATGTCTCTAAAAGGCACTCTTAGATCCCATATAATAATCCCTTTCAATTTTGGGATATTTCACTTAAAGACGAATTTTAAACTTTCAAATAAGTGCGTAAAATATTTCTCAATTATCAATCATAAAGATAGGAAGTATTTAACTAACCAAATTGAGAGAATCATTTAATATGTGAACCAAATTAGTATAAGTTTAAATATGGACCATATCTTCAACAAGATCAGGTCCCCTAAATTTCTCCCTTGGAATAATAAAAAATGACTAGTTTTTACCAAAAGACCAAGATCTTTGAAATCTCAACCGAAATAGTCGGTTGACTGATCCTAGGCCTAGCGGATGATCGATTGATACAGCGTGTAAGCCAGGCCAAAGGAAACACCCAGTCAGTTGACCGATCACTCCTTAGCCGGTTGACCGATAGTTTCAAAGAGTTTTCCATGCTATTTTCCACTATAGTCAGTTGACTAATTTCCTTCCAATCGGTTGACCGATTGGTTCAGAAAATTCACCTGCTATTCCACTACACCCATCATTTAACCGATTGTTTCTTGGTTGGTTGATCGATTGATGTAGGTTCTACACTTTTTGCTCTGAAACCTAATTGTTTCAATCATTGACCAATCCTTTTTTGATCAATTGACCAATTGATACTGGTTGGTTAATTCAGCCACCAATTTCTACTCCAAAACTCAACGTTTAATTCAATTAATCGATTGTTTTTCCGAGTTAACTAAATTGACCATAAACTTCAACTTTAAAAATGATTTTCACTTAGGTCAATTTTTATTTTCAATTTCACATAGGAGTACATATTTAATCACTAATTAGGATCCTAAAATTTATCATATCAACACACAAAAATATAACTTATTTAATAGTGTTGCGTGTGATCCTAAGTCGGGTTGCATTAAGAATATAAGTGTATTGAGTTATTTTCATCTAATTTCTTCAGGATCTTCAACACTGTTTATTTCTTTAATGTCCTTCTTTGCACTCTAGATATTTGCTTCATGATACAATCAATAAATGAAACTCTTTTTTTTAAACACTCAACAAACATTTTAGTTCCACTAAAAATATCAATCTTTAATTGTTCATCAAAATCTCGCAATCAACAATCTTCCCTTTTTGATGTTGACAATTGACTTTGATATTTTCTTCTGAAAACAAAATATAACCACGCTACCCCTAAATTCAAGGACGGGTATTTAACTTATTTAAGCACAATCATGAAGATAAATTCAAACAATTCAATAGATATTCAATATAAGCTTAAAAATCAGTATAACGATTAAGATATTCAATAAAGCATTATATAAGAAATTCAACATAGATCTATCTTTAATCAGTGCAATGCTTACGTGAACAAATTTCTAAACATCAACTAACTTGTTTAAAGTTCACTTTCACCATTATCTCTCCATTTGTTAAACAAATTTCTCATTTAAACATCAAATAAATTCTCCCCTTTTGTCATTTCAAAAAGTGGGGACGGAGAACATTTTTTTTTTTAACCCCATTTAAATATCTTGATAAAATATTTTTCTTTAAAAAACTCATCAACCTTTTTGATTTTTAATAAAGGGGATATACATCATTTTAAGAATAAAACTCATTTTCAATCATTAGAATATATGTGGATCATCATAGGAAATAAATATTAAGCATAATTGGTCATGTTCGGACAAACCACAACAAGTTAATTACTACTTAGTCAAGTACCATAAAATCTAGATTAATCTATTACAGATTAAAGTACCAAGGTGAGACAAGTTTTAAATTTCATAACACTACTGAGAATGATAAAACATAAAATCTAGAATGATAAAACATAAAATCTAATGAGGACCCTATCCCATGAATGGATAATACGATCCCAAGGGATTAATCGCTGGTTGCTGTAGATACTGACCACAAGATGAATGTTCAAACTCAAGGGCATCTACTAATAATACAACATCGATGGTCCTACCCCTAACGACCCCGCTGCAGTGGATCCTCCAAAGGATTGTTGCGCTCCGAATGTAGTATGTCCGCTATAATGCTGTTGCGTGCTGAACTTTTGCTGGCTGGCAAACTGTGAGCTCTATGTTAATTGGAACATATGTTCTATGCTTCCTGTGATTCTCCCAAATTCAGCCTCTATAGTCTCAATGATCCTCCCTTATCTATTTTCCAAGGACACTCTCATCTCAGCCATGCTATTTCAATCCCGGACATTCGGTAATCCATCATCTCCGTGTATTCCGGGAGATCACCAACTTGATTTCAAAGCATGTCCATCTTTTGATCTGAGCTCAACTCTTCCTCTTCCTCTTCTTCTTCTTCTTCTTCTTCTTCTTCTTCCACCATTCTCTGTCTCTCTTCACCCTTATTTTTTACCCACCTATTCCTCTCAAATTCATATCTCATTAAAATAAAATTACTCATATTTATCTATGTTGGGGTCACCGTGACGAATTTCATTTCTTCAGGATCAATTTCCACTCTAAAGTGGTCAAATACTGTTTAAAGCGCATCGGCATAGGGTAGCACTCTAGAGGATTTCTTTAGATGATATCTCATGTGATCCATCATGATATGGGCTAAATCAAGTTTTTCTACCCTCAACAATCTCATTCAATAAGTATAAATCAAACTCATTCACATTCGCACGACTTCCTTCTCTAGGCACAATCGTATATATATTCATCGAATAAATAAGGTGGTGCTCAAGCGATAGCGATCCCGCTCTATCTCCATCCAACCCAAACTTATTGGTGATCTCACTTTTATTAAAATTCATCACAATTCAATGAGTGGTATTGTAGGGAAATACATCTCCTCTATCCAACTTCAAAATATACCTAAGATCTGCCGTATCAAATCTAATTTCTTGCCCTTTAACAAACAACCTCATTTGTTCATCTCTAAGTGTAAGATTATTATAGAATATTCTTACCCAAAGAGGCATCCACTCATTACTTTGGGAGAAAAAATCGGTCCACCCCAAAACCCTAACATACTTCTCTAGATCAAGATTTTTCTTCTTTAATCCATCAAAATCTATGGGTTTACAACAAACAACTTTTCAATACGCAAATTCAATTTTGAATTTTATTTCTTTTTCCTTGTTCACAAAATAGATATTGTCATATTTGGGTTTTCCCGGGAAAGGTCTCTTGACTCTAGGCATTTTCTCACGATATTTAGTTCAATCAACCGATTAAACACAAGAAATCTAACAAGATGAAATGGATCTACCGAAACCCTAGAGATTGGCGGAAGATCCAACCTTATGATGAAACTTTAGGTTTCCAAATGCTAGACCCAAGCCCTTAATCTTCAAATCCAAGCCAAAACGTGATGATCTCTTGAAGATTTTGGATGTAAAGTACTTGGGAGAGGAAAGATTTTTGGAGAAAAGAGAGTTCAAAATCGAAATAAGGTGAAATGAGAGGGCAAAGGATATTAATCCAATAACAGTCGGTTGACCAATTGTTCTTGGTCAGTTAATCGACCAAAACAGAGTCTGCATATTGCAGGCTCTGTTCTTGTCGGTTGACTGACAAGGCCCTTTTTATCTTTTTGTGTATTTTAGCCCTAATTAATCAACTAGCTCAATTTTTACCTCTTATTTTAATCCACACATATTATTTAAAATATTTTCACACCCACACACACACTCTCTCTCTCTCACACACACATACATATCACAAATATCTAATTTAAGAAATGCGAAGCATCTCCCTAACAAAATTAACATATTTGAAATTTTAAAAAATTGACATACCTGGATCATCTTTGGGTGCAAGTGGTGTGTGTATCGTTGGTGGATTGTTGATTTTAAGCTTGGTGTCCTTTAAATCCATTATTTTTCCTTTTCCTTAACTTGTCACTTTGATTTCCTTCTTTCTTGCATTGGCTCTTTTCTGGATTGGTTCGGTGATTGTTTTCTTGCCTTTGTACAGTGCTTTGAGCTAATTTTTAAACCTTCCACTTTGCATATACTGATTCTTCCTCATTAGTGCATTGAATCCAGACTGCTTCTTGGCATGTAATATTCATTGTATCCTCTTGATTGTTCGAATCTCCGAAATTTTATTTCTTTGGTATCTAGTTATTTTTGGATCTGATAGGGTAACCATGCAATAAATAACAAACTTTCTCAAAATGACTATACTTCCCACAACAAAAACATTTGGCATTGTTAGTACATTTCTTCGAATAATCATTGTTCTTCACGAGAGCACGATATCGATGGTGATATTGAGGAGTTGCTTTAGAAACTATTGATTTTTCAACAAGTTTAGTTTTCTCAATATCCTAAAATTTATCCATTACTTCATCAAGCTCCTTTTGAGTCTTTTAAAGTAATCGCTTTGTTGAACTAACGTTCACCTGTTGACCAAAATTATCCTTGTTAGCTGGGGTTACTTTATAGAGGACAAGATCTCCAATGTCGAATGATCGAGGACAGACCTTTATATTGTAATACCTAGTAGCAATTTGTTGGTAGCTTGCCTGCCGAACAGGCGCTTGTTCCCTCTTTTCTTCCAATAAATCATGGTTAAGGGCCAAAGAAGCGTTATTCTCATCTTGATTGAAAATCATCACTGTCCGAGAAGAGGGCATACCGATCTCAGCGGAGATTATCGCCTCTGACTCGAAGGTCATCGCGAAGGGAGTTTCCCCTGTAGGGGTTCTTGCTATAATCTGGTAAGCCCAAATGTCAGGGTATAAATCCTCAACACATCTTCCCTTTGATTTATCGAGACAGGTTTTGAGTCCATGAATAATGGTGCGGCTAATGACTTATACTCGCCCGTTGGACTGGGAGTGCCCTGAAGATACGAAGTGGGTCCGAATCCCTAACTCGAAGTAAAAATATGAGAAGAGGTCATTATTGAAGAGTGAAGTACTTGTTATCGGGACGAGAATGGTAGGAGGTTGCCGGGGATAGGAGGTGAATCTTTGACATTTATCGCATTTCTTGACGAACTGCATAAAGTCTTTGTGTATGTCCGGCCAGAAATATCCGCGACAAATGAGCTTGTGAACCATGGATCTTTCTCCAGAATGATTGCCACATAACCCTTCATGAACTTCCTTCAAAACGTAGTCAGATTCTTCCAGCCTAAGACAGCATGAATAAGGACTCGAGAAGGCCCTCCGGTAGAGAACTCCATTAATGATGGTGTACCGTGATGCCCGATATCACATATGTGTCACCTCTGCTCAGTTAGAGGGGAGTGTCCTGTTTTGGAGATATTCCCTTATTGGGTCCATCCAAGTTGGCGAGTTGGAGAGAGCACATATGGTGGTACCTTGATTGGGGATGGTGGTGCTCGATGCTTCCAAATACTCTACGGGGATACTTCATTTTAAGGTGAATTCCACAGCGGAGGCCAAGGCATCAACATATCGATTTTATTCACAGGGGATTTGGCGCAATTGGATTTTTTTGAAGTTCTCCATTAGTGCTTTTACTCTTCTGAGATAAATAGCCATACCAGGGTCCTTGGCTACGTACCCACTGTTGACTTGGTTCACAACGAGTTGTAAGTCGGAGAAGACGTATAGGTTTTTAACATTAAATTATCGTGCTAATCTGAGTCCCACAAGAAGGGCCTCGTACTCCGCTTCATTATTGCTGGTTCTGAACCCAAGTCGAATTGCGTATTCAATTTTTTCCCGATCAGAGGCTACCAAGGCCATGCCGGCCCTACAGCCTTCCATGTTGGAAGAACCATCCGTGAACAGCTGTCAGGTATTTAGAAAAAAGTCGTTGTTTGGTTTGGGATGAGTAGGTGGCCATTCTAGGGTCAATACCTTTATCGGACTAGGATGAGGATTTGGCCCGGAAGGGTCGTGACCATCCGAGATGGGTTCTTTTAGGAAAGTCATCTCAGTAATAAAATCGGTCAGGACCTGCCCCTTGATGGCTGTCCTTGGTCGATATTCAATATGAAATTGGCCTAAATCAAGGCTATACTTTATGAGCTGGCCAGAAACATCAGGCGAATAAAAAATTTATCGTAAGGGTTGATCAATGAGCCCCACGATCACGTGAGCTTGAAAGTAATGCCTTAATTTCTGTGACACAATGAGGAGGGCATAGGCCAACTTCTCGAAGCATTGATATCTAGTTTCAGTATCAGTGAGTACTAGACTTGCATAATACACATACAGTTGAATCCCTTTCTCTTCTCGGACCAACGCCACGTTGATTGCAGTATCTAAAACAGCTATACACATAAATAATTCCTCCCCATTCTTGGGCTTACTCAGTAGCGATACCGAAGACAGGTATGCCTTAAGCTCTTGGAATGAAGTGGTTCAAGGCGGCCAGCCTTCTAGTGAGAATTTGGACATCCTTCCTTGTTCGAGGAGAAGCCATTTCAAAAACACCGCTGATTTGGTTAGGATTGGCATCGATGCTCCTTTGGGACACCATATAGCCCAAGAATTTCCCTATTGAAACCCCAAATATGGACTTAGTGGGGTTTAGTTTTATTCGATGAGCTCGGAGGTCTTTGGGGCATGCTTTGTTGAGGTCTTTGAAGTCCATGTAGAGGCGCCATTTGTTGCCAGCCTTGGGAGCGAGAACGACATTAGAGAGCCAAACTGAAAACTTTACTTCTTCTACTACAACCGATTTCACCAACTTGTTCATTTCCTATTCAATGATTTTTTGGTGAACCGGGTGGAATTTCCTTCTTTTTTGCCTCACTGGGGGATGGTGAGGGTTAATGTGTAGTTGATGTATGGAGACATTCGGATCGATCCTTGGAAGCTCATTATGGGACCAAGCAAAAACCTTGTAATTCTTTTTGAGGAGAGCGTTTAATTCTTCTTACTGTTCCGGATTGAGCTTGGCACCAATTTGAATGGTTCTCTCCTCGATAGTAGAGTAAATAGGAACTTCTATAAGATCCTCATGAGGATGAGGCCGGGGTTCCTTATCTCGAGGATCATCGATAGGAACAATTCTAGGATCGGGCATGGTCATGAACTTAAGTTCTCTGTTCCTGGTCGTGGCCGTTAATTGTTATTTCTTTTTTTCCAACACTCTATTGGCATAGGAACGAGCTGATTCTTGGTCTCTCCTGACCTCTCCCACTCCTTGTTCTATGGGAAACTTCATGCATTGATGGAAGGAGGAAGATACGGCCTTCAGCGCCGCCAAGGTGGGTCGACCAATGATCGCATTATATGGAGATGGTCGATCCACAATAAGAAATTTAACCCAAACCATGGCCGAGGTAGGTAGGGTACCCACCGTAAAGGGAAGTGACGTCCATCCTACGGAATTGACCACCTTCCCACTGAAACCAACAAGGAGGGCGATAGTGGGCCTCACGGAGCCTGAAATGACATTCATTTGGTCAAATGCTTCCTTGAAAATGATATCCATAGAGCTGTCGTCATCGATTAGGATTCATCTAACCTTGTGGTGATTGATCAGGGCAGATATTACTAGGGCATCATAGTAAGGGATATGAATTCCTTGAAGGTCCGCTTCTCTAAAGCAGATGATGTTATGCACGGAAGCATCGATCGTGCTCACCTCATACACGTATTCGTCGGCTTTTCGCTTGTCTTTTTCCTCATGCCTCTTCCAGGAAGAAGTAGTTGCTTCCCCAAGGCCGAGGCTGCCATTGATCATAGAGATCATATTAATCTTACCATCAATGTGCATGTCATCGTCAAATTCTTTGATTTTCTTCCTTGGTATGGGTTGTCCATGACTTTCCTTCTTCGGTCGATCTCGTCGCTAATTGCGACAACTACTCTTCCCAGCCCTGATATTTGTACCTTCCTTGCGGACATAGTGACCAAGGTGCCCCATTTTTATGAGGGCCTTGATCTCTTCTCGGAGTTGGAAATATTTTTCTGTAGAGTGGCCACGGTCATAGTGGAATTTTTAATATTTGGAGACGGCTTTAACCATGGGCCTCCCCTTAGGGGGAGGAGCCGGCGGGAATAATCCATTTCTCAATTTTTTTTGCAAAGATTGTGGCTACTGAGGCGGTAAAGGGCATCATTCCCGGATGATTCCCAAGGGGCTGAAGGAATCTTTGTTCCTCGGGAAGGGGTCCTAACCTCCCATCTGCCTACAATCTTTGAGACAAGCCTTGCTCTACCTGTCCTCTGGTCAGCATTTCTGCTTCGGGTCCCCTTCGCCCTTCCTTTTCATAGAATCTCTGTGATCATCTTGGTTAAAGCTGGTACTTTGGGCAAGAGTAGCAGCTAAGTTTGGCATGGGATAGGAGCATAAATCATACGCCAGCCTTCGATGCCTTACTCCGTCAATAAAGGCATTCAAGGCCATAGCGTCCAAGAAATTGCTACAACTGGAACTTTTCTTACTGAACTTTGCAGCAAAATCACCTAAAGTTTTAGTACTCTCTTGCTAGAGTATGAGGAGATGGTTTACCATTTTGGGTCTTCGCCTGGAACAGTCAAATTGGGCTAAAAAGAACTACTCCAGCTGATCAAATGAGAAAATTGGTGCAGGAGCCAACTCTCAGTACTATGTTCTGGCCATTCTAGTGAGAGTCAAGGGAAAATATGTGTACCTTACAGCCATGGACGTTGTGTGCATGTCCATGAATGCGTTAAAAATAGAGAAATGATCGCCTAGGTCGGTGGTCCCATCGTAGAAAGCTATTTGTGGACTGAGAAACCGATAGGAGACCACTTCAAGGACTATGGCCTCAACAAAAGTGGATCTAATACTTTAGGAGATCTCATTAGCTCCTCCTGAGCCCCATATCTAAACAAGTATTGCATCTATTTCGGCAACACGCCTTTCCAAGGCCACTTCTCTCTCGGGCAGCGTTACTACATGACTTGCAGAGGCTCTTGATCACTGCCTTTTGGCAGGTGGGGAATGAGAGTTAGCCTCCCAAGCATGGAGAGCTCTTTGATCTACACAAGTGATATTACTGTGAGTTCTTTCCACGCGATGACCATGACGGTAATGGAAGTCCTCTGTCCGGCAAGACCATTGGAGTAACGAGGCAAAATTGGACACGGTTGGTTGAGTAGAAAGCTATTCCCTGATCGGTCGATTGTGATGACAGGGTGGTTCCATCGACACATGTCCCTCAGAATGAATGATATAGTCGGATTCGTGATGAGGATACTCATGTCCTATATGTTGGAGAATCAGTCCCCACTGAACGGGGGTCGGTTACAAGAGGTGTTTCTCTCCTTTTAGATTCTGGAGGACTAGTTGTTGATTTAGGGTAGGTGGCAGACGAGAGAAGATGGTGTCAAGACATGTTTAAAATTGGAACAGTTGGCACTCAAAATTTATTGAGACGCACCACATCCATGGCTCCAGGATTTGGTCCTGTAGATGGAGCTGATAGGCCTGCCTGGCTTATAGAAAGTTCTTGTTCTTCTACTTCCGAAACGGGGACAACAGTTCTCGCATCTGGCTTAGGATTCTGTGCCATTTCAATAGTCGGGTTGTTATCTACCGTGCTGTCTAAATTCCTTGGTCGTAGAGATTGGCCAGACCTTGTATGCATCAAACTCTTAGCCCAGAAAAGAGCAAGTGATGATGAGAGAGAGACTTTTCATAGCGATTCCCACAAACGACGCCAAACTGTTGATGTCAAATTTTGGTTGATATAAATAGTGTGGTCCAGTTAGGCCTTAAGGGGCGTTGGAAAGCCCTGTGGTGGAGATGGTAGCTTCTATTCCGTGAAAAACCCTCTGGCCGGGTGGGGGAAGGCCAAGACCGGGAAGGGTTCACAGGCCTTCCAAATCTAGCAGAGTAAGAACAGGAGATTGTAGGATTTCCTGAGGTATGAATGATAGGTTGAAATAACCTATCTACTTTTAAGACGAATTTGGTAGTTCTTGAGTGTTTTATTTATATTTAATTACGTTTTAGTATGTTTTTGTGTAAATCAGGTGTAGGAACGTAAACGAGCGAAATAGTGGAAAAACGACGAAGAAATGATGAAAGAATACAAGGTTTTAGGACAACGAACCCACCACCGCGGCAATCAGGCCACTGCCGCGGCGGTGAGAATTGTAGAGACGGCTCAAAAGTGCAGAAGTCCTACTACCGTGATGGTGAAAATACAAAGAATCCACGGACTGTTTCGCCGTCGCAGTAGTGATCCCACCTCCACGACGGTGAAAGTTTAGAGATTTTAGGGCTTGGCCCACCACCACGGCAGTCATTCTGTAGCAGTAAAAAGATATTTTCTAGATTTTTTTAGCCTTGTATTTAATGCCTTGGTTCCTCCCATTTGAAGAAGATGTTCATAACATAGTTTCTAACTTTAGACATTTGATAAAAAGCCATTTTTGAGAGCTCAAAGAGGAGATTCATCATTCAGAGAAGACGAAGCATTTCCGGACTGATCAAAGGCGACAGTGGACTATTCCTCTCTAAGATTTGATCGTTCTTCCTTTGTTTTTATCTTTGTAATTAACTTTTCACATCTAATGGTGATGAATCCCTCTTGTTTTAATGTTTATATGGTTGAGATCATGGTAGATTAGATAAATATTATTTAGGGGTTGTTGTAACTCATGTAAACACTTGTTTGATTGAATATACGTTACGTTAAAGGTTGTTTGTATAAATCTGATTGTGTTTACCATTTTGTTACAATATTAATATGCTTGTTATGGTATTAGGGTTGGTTTTGAGAATACAGGGTTTGACACTCGGGAGAGGCAATCCCGGATTTGGATTAGGGTTTAACACATCATGACGCTCTAACGACCCAAGAGGGTATTAGATAGTGTGCAATCCATGAGGTTGAGTCAAGACTCATGTGACAGACTGTCATTAAGACATTGAGGGGGACTTCTTCATTGACGCGAAATCACATATTCACTCATCTTACACTCGGGAGAGGTGGTGAGTGAGTTTTAGGTATTGAGATTGTCAGATAGAATCAACACTGTTATTGTTAACTTAAAGAAGTTAAATAATTATTACATGAATGAAATCAATCCTTAGGTAATCAACTTAGTTAGAATTAACCCACTCATTGTTAGTTAAACTTAGGTTTTAATTAAACTTCACACAATTCTTGAAACGTCGGGATAATATAAGACTATGCAAATTATGGTATGCAATTAATCAACACGTATCCCTGTCAAACGATATCCGACCGAAATGTCCACTATATTAAAACTTGATCTTGTGCGCCTATGAGTAAAAAAAAATATAAATGCATGAGTAGAAAAAGTCGCGTTCAAGTTTTTGGTATCGTTACCAGAGAATTATATTTTCATTGGGTTGATATTGTGACTAAGTGGTTAAATATTAATCCAGATAATTCTTTTGTTTTCTTTTATTTCAATTCTTTTATTAATTTATTTTATTTATTGTGATCGAGCAGTGTATGCAATGAAGTCAAAGCTTGGAATTTTTTACTCTGGATCCTGAGATCGAAAGAATATTGAGAATGATAAGGAGAAAAAGAAGAAACCAAGTTGAGACTATGACTGGAGGAGAAGAATATATGCCAAACATGCCCCAACAACCACCAGTATCGCAGGCACTCAATCAACAACCTCCGAAATCCAAGAATCCACGAGTCCTTCGGGACTATAATTGTTCAATGATGTTGGAAAATTTCTCTGGAATTCGGAGGCAACCTATACATGCCAACAACTTCGAACTTAAACATGCTCTCATTAATATGGCGCAACAGAACCAATACGGAGAAAATCTTCATGAGGACCCCAATGTACATTTAGCAATCTTTCTTTAGATTTGCGACACAGTCAAAATCAACGGTGTTGCTGAAGACATCATTCGGTTAAGGCTATTTCCATTCTCGCTTCGTGATCGAGCACGGGGCTGGTTCCAATCAATCCAACCTGGCAGTATTGACACTTGGGAGGACCTTGCTTAAAGGTTCTTCACTAAGTTTTTCCCGCCTTCGAAGACTTCTCAACTCAGTGGTGAAATTTTGCAGTTTTGCCAGAGGGACTTCGAGCCACTCTTTGAAGCGTGGGAAAAGTTTAAGGATCTATTACGTTGGTGCCCCCAACACGGGTATCAAGATTGGTTTCAAACTCAACTCTTCTATAATAGGTTGGACGACCAGACTAAAACCATTGTTGATGCTACCTCAGGAGGATCGTTGCTATCAAAGACCCCGAACGAAGCAAACGCATTATTGGAAGAAATGGCGGTCAATGACTATCAATGGCCAAATAAGAGGAACTAGGGAAGAAAGGTCACTTCAATTCAGGAATTTGATCATCTAGCAACCTTATCGGCCCAAGTCTCAAAACTCTCAGAATAAATGGTTGTCTTTTCTACCAAGGATGTGTCATCCAGTCGAGAAGCGGAGAATATAACAAGAAGTTCTCAACCCAAAATGGATAGTGAATTTGAGGAGTGTCGTTTCTTGAACAATCAAGCTTATACTTTCAGGCACATAGCTAATATTCCTACTCACTATCATCCAGGACTTCGCAATCATGAAAATATTTCATATACGAATACACAGCACACGTTGCAGCCATCTCCGGATTATGGAAATCAAGCTCAGGGATATTCTATGCAACAAAACCGCCAGATGCAACAACCTCCGATACATAATCAAAAGCCAAACCTGGAAGAGATGATGGGTTCTTTCATGAAGGAGACTCAAATAATTTTGTGAGAGATGCATAACTGGCTAAACATACACGAGATAAGGCTAGACTCGATTGAGACCTCATGTACAAACACAAATTCCACTGTTAAATCATTGAAAACTCAAATCAGGCAACTTGCTAATGCCATTCAATAGAAAACCATGGGTAAATTTCTGAGCAACACGGAAACTAACCTGAGGGAATGTAAGGCGATAAAGTTGAGAAACGAAAAATAGGTTGAAGCAAGTAAGCCGCTACAAGAAGAGCTGGGGTTAAACAATGAAGTTGACCATGATGAACGAAAGAGAAATGTGGATGAGGAATTTGAAGAAAAGATCAATGAGATAAAGGAGGAGCGAAATGAAAACATGATGTAGTAGAATAATGAGAGGAAAAGAGAAGAGAAAGTTGAAGAGAAGAGAAAAGACTAGAGGGTAATTCTGGGGAGAATTACATTCCCGTACAATCTACCTATTCTTACCATACCTTTACCCTATCCCCAAAGATTCCAAAAAAAGAACTTGGATTCTCAATTTGCTAAGTTTTTTGAAATCTTCAAGAAAATACGAATCAACATACCTTTTGCGGATGCATTAGAACAAATGCCCAACTATAGAAAGTTTTTGAAAGATATCATGGTGAAGAAAATGAAGTTAGAGGAATACGAGACAATCAAAATGACGGAGGAGTGTAGTGCTATAATTCAAAGAAAATTGCCTGAAAAGCTGAAGGATCGCAGTAGTTTGACAATTCTGTGTATTATCGGGAAATCTCATTTTGACAAATCACTATGTGATCTTGGTGCTAGTATCAACTTGATGCCATCTTCCGTCTACCGGAAGTTGGGACTTCGTAGTGCTAAGTCAACTACTATCTCTCTTCAAATGGCGGACCGATTGTTGACATATTCGAAAGGGATTATTGAGGATGTTTTGGTAAAGGTGGACAAAATCATCTTCCCAGTGGACTTTGTCGTGTTAGAAACGGAGGAGGATAGGGAGATTTCAATCATACTTGGAAGGCTTTTTCTTGCAACGGGAAAGGCTTTAATTGACATGCATAATGTTAATTTGACATTGCGAGTGAACGATGATGAGGTAAAGTTTAACATTTTCAAAACTATGAACTTTCCAGATGAATATCCTAAATGCAATCGAGTAGATGTTGTTGACTCTTGTGCAAGGGGCTTGAGATAGACCAAGCTAAGATTGAAACAATCGGGAAGCTTCCACCTCTGATAAATGTGAAGAGAGTCTGAAGTTTCTTGGGACATGTCGGCTTCTACCAGCACTTTATAAAAGAATTTTTAAAGACGATGAAGCCATTATGTCACCTACTTAAGAAGGATGCCCCATTTGAATTCAACGTAGCTTGCTTCAATGCTTTTAATGCAATGTAGGAGAAGTTGATCATAGCTCCTATAATAGTTGCTCTGGTCTGGAATGAGCCATTTGAAATAATGTGCGATGCTAGCGACTATGCGGTTGGTGCGGTGTTAGGCCAACGCAAGGAGAAGATCTTCCGATCTATTTATTATGCGAGCAAGACGTTGAATGATGCCTAGGAGAATTACATCACATCCAAAAAAGAGATGCTGGCGGTTGTTTCTATTTGTGATAAGTTTCGGTTGTATATAATTAGATCAAAAGTGATTGTCTATATGGATCACGCTGCTATTCGGTACTTATTCAGTAAGAAAGACGTCAAGCCGCTTCTAATTAGGTGGATTCTATTGTTGCAAGAGTTCGATGCTGAGATACGAGACAAGAAAGAGAGCGAAAATGTTGTAGTTGATCATCTATCAAGGCTGGTTTAAGAAGAAGTAAGTAATGAGTCGTGTATTATGGAGGTGTTGCCTGTAAAGTATTACCACTGGATCTTACAAGTGCCCAAAGGAAGAAATTCCTATTCAATTTAAGACACTATATGTGGGATGAGCCATTGCTATTTAAGAAGTGTGCTGATTAGGTGATCCGGAGATGTGTTCCAGAAGAAGAGATGATGAAAATTCTTTATCACTGCCATCCATTACCTTGTGGCGGTCACTTTGGAGCGACTCGGACAACATCAAAAGTGCTTCAGTCGGGTTTTTATTGGCCATCTTTGTTTAGAGATGCTTATACGTTTGTAAAAACTTGTGATCGATGCCAAATGGTGGGTAACATTTCAAGTAGGCATGAATTTCCATTGACGTCTATTCTTGAACTAAAGCTCTTTGATGTGTAGGGTATAGATTTCATGGGGCCGTTTCCGTCGTCATTTGGTCAGGAGTATATTCTTCTGGCGATGGATTACGTGTCTAAGTGGGTCGAAGCCATGGCAACACCAACCAATGATGCCAAAGTGGTTTTAAATTTCCTTTAGAGAAACATCATGTCAAGGTTTGGGACACCTCAGACCATAATTAGTGATAAGAGAACCCATTTTTGTAACAAAATGTTGAATACTTTGTTGATAAAGTATGGGGTTCGGCATAAGGTGGCGCTACCATACCATCCGCAGACAAATGACTAAGCTGAAGTTTCAAATAGAGAGATCAAGCTTATTTTGGAGAAAACAGTTCATTCTAATCGTAAACATTGGGCGATAAAGCTAGATGATGTATTGTGGGATTATCGCACGTCATCCAAGACACTGATCGGCATGTTACCCTATCGGTTGGTGTTCGGGAAGGCGTGTCATTTGCTAGTCGAGTTAGAGTACTATGGATTTTGGGCAATTAAGAAATTGAACTTCAATTTAAAAGTTTCAGGAGAATAACGTCTCCTCTAACTCAATGAGATGGAGGAATTCCAAAATGAAGCTTATGAAAATGCCAAGCTTTACAAAGACAAAACGAAGAGGTGGCATGATAAGAAAATAGCCAGGAGGGAGTTCAGCCCGGGCTAGCAAGTTTTGTTATTCAATTCAAGGCTGAGGCTCTTTCCAGAAAAATTAAAGTCCCGGTAGTCTGGCCCATTCCGAATCAAGCAGGTATTTTCATTCGGCTCTGTTGAATTGGAAGGCGATGACGAACGAATCTTCCAAGTCAATGGGGAGTGGATCAAACATTACTTCGGCAACGAAGAACGAGTTGTAGAGACTATCTCCCTCGTTAACGGCTAAGATAGAATTCTCATAGTGCAGCTAGGGACATTAAATCAAGCACGTTTTGATGTGAAACTGAGGGTATGGTATTTCCCGACTATTGTTAATATTACTTTTTGGAGGCTGTTACGGTCTCAGAACATGTATGGATGTGAATTAAGGAGTATGGATACTTGAGGTTATTTTTTGTGCTTAAAATCGTTGAATTAGCAACGTGGAAGCGTATGGCATGGAGTGTTGTTGTGAAAACATGATGAAATCAAGAGAAGCTAGTAGGGAGCTCACCGCCGCGATAGTGAAACCACAGCCGTTGCGGTGAAAATGATGGGAAGGCAAATAATTGATCACAGGCTTCACCGCCGCAGCGGTGAAAATACAGGATGCCTCATTTTTGTAAAGGCATTCCACCGCCGCAGCGGTAAAACTTCAGGATTGCATTTTTTAAAAAAGGCATTCCACCGCTGCAGCAGTGATCCCATCGCCACAGCAGTGAAGCGTCAGTTTGAATTAAAAGGCTATCGCTTCAAAACCGCCGAACACCAACCCCTAAAAATTCCAAAAAACTCTCAAATTTCTTCCTTCCAATTTGTTCCAATCTCAAATCTCATCCTTCCACTTACAAAATTTAATATTTTCACCAAATTTATCTACAAAAAAACCGTTCTTCAAACAATTTTCAGATTCTAGGGTTTCGGGACCAAGATGAGCGATTTTTTTTCCAATTTTGAGCTATTTGATATGATTTATTGTACCAAGTAAGTGTTCTTCACCTTATATTTCATGTTTATAATGAAAATATGGGATGATTTGCATCTACATTGAAAAATTGGTTGAGTTTTGTTTATTTCCTAAACCCTAGGCCCCAAATTTTCGCGAATTTTATTTTTATTTTGGGGTTTTGGTTGATTTTTGGTGATGAACATCATTTATATGGTTAGTCGTATTGAGTAGTCATCGATTGAATGCTACATTATTGAATGTGTGTTGAAATGGTTGTGATTAGTGTATATGTATAGCCGTTGTGTCGTGTTCTTGACTGTTCAGATTTGTTGGGTTTATTTGTTTTGTTCGGTTATGATTTGGCTGTCGTGTTTGTGAATGTGCTTGATAGGAAAAATGTCGAAAAAGAGCTACTTCAAATAGGCAGCCTGCTTCCTACTTCTCATTTCTGGACAAGAGTTCATACTTGTCGGAGGGAAGGATCCGGATCCGCGAGCGACTACGATTCCTCACGGTTCATTTCGAAATAGGCCGAGGAATATTTCAATCGCTTTGAGGTTTAGAGAACATGCATTAAACAAAGGGGTTTTGGGTCATTGGACAGTCTGCTGGCAGAATTCCAGGATGTCACACGCAGCCGAGGATGGGAGAAATTTTATCAATCACCTCCCTTGGGTGAGGTGGTTTTGGTTAGAGAATTCTATGCCAATATCACTGAGGTTGTCGACAACTGGACAAGAGTTCATACTTGGCCAATCCTTTTTAGCCCCAAGCACTTTAATGAAGTCTTAGGATTGGCGGCCTCGGAGCCCAAGTGATAAGCCGTATGGGGGATATGAGCCGCAAATGGACATAGTGATACGGGCCCTAACTCACGGAGAGATTGAATGGACGCACACAGCGCTGGGTCTATCCACCTTCCCTGCTAAGTTCTTAGATCCAGTCCCTAAAATAGGCAGCCTGCTTCCTACTTCTCATTTTTCTAATGTTTCAAAAGAACGGGCTATGACCCTGTATGCAATTTAGACGGGTAAGCCAATGAACGTCGGTTTCTTGATCAAATCGTTGATCTTACATACCGTTCAAATGGTAAAAGTCAGCCTCCTATTTCCATCGTTACTGATAGATCTTTTTAGGTGTGCTAGAGTGATAATCAGTAGAGATAGTCCTTGCCCCCTACCCCTACCCCCCAAATTAATCCCCTTGATATCGCAATTATTAACCAAATGTGGAAGGGCGGAGCCCAAGGCCTGACAGAGCCAGTACCGGGAAAAGACGAGGCAGACAAGCGAAAGAGGAGGCAGGGCCATCTCAGGCCCCAGTTCCTGAAGCACCTAGCCGCTCCTCGGATTTGGCAGAGTGCACCTATCGAGAGGTCCAACGGCTTTTCCTGGACCAATACAATCTATAATGAAATGATCGACATTCAGATCTTCCCGAACTAGTACACTCAATAGTAAGATCAAGTCCAATAGCTTATTTGCGAGCACATTGGTGTCGACATGAATCTCTACCCGCAAGTACCGCAATTCCAGCCACATCAGTTGCAGCTGCAACCATTCCCTTTCCGTCGAAATGGTAATTGTGATGACATTCTTCCCAGTGGACGGTAGGGGGTGAAACTTTTACGTCTTACCTCCTAGGTATATGTCCACCCAGTTTTTTTTTATTGTTATATCATGTTATTGGGTTCGCTTCTTAGATAGTGAGGACACTGCCTCGTTTGAGTTTTGGGGGGGGGGGGGGGGGAGAATGTACATTATATGGTGAAGGATTTCGATCCTTTGCGTATTGACTACTCGCAAGTGTACGAGGTCAAAGTTTTAGTATAGTGTGATCGTTAAGATCAGGTATCGTATCCACATGGATTGGTGTTCATTACTATCGAGTACCACATTTTTCATGACCTAACTTTATCTAGGCTCAAAACAAATGTATAAAATTATTATTAACTAAACTAATTAATTAACTTATCTTATACAAATATAATGAGTGTTTTAGGGGAAAGAATTGTATAGGGATTAACATGGTTTACAAATACGTGTTCGATCTCGATTGACTTACGTTTACAGTGTTCGACCTATTTGACAATCTCGGTATCTAAAACTCTCTTGCCACCTCTCTGGAGTGTAAGACAAGGGATATAACGCGATTTCGTGTCAACAAAGAAGTCCTCCTCAATGTCTTAACGACCCTAGGTCACGTGAGTCTCGCCCCAACGTCATTGATTGAACACAATCCAACTCCAGACCAGGTCCTTGGATTGTCGTGTTGTGTTTACCCTATTGACAATCTCAGTTCTAAAACTCCACCGCCACATCTCTCGAGTGTAAGATGGGAGAATACGTGACTTCGTGTCAACGAAGAAGTCTCTCTCAACGCCTTAACGACCCTAGGTCACGTGAGTCTCGCCCCAACATCATCGATTGACGTTTTATTTGCCTTAGGCCGAATCCAGGGTTTGTCAAACCCCGTATTCTTGATATATCTATCTAAGCATAATAAACATAACAATACAATAAATACAATCAAACTTCAAAGAACAAACATAAACGCAACATTGAAATCATACGAAATACATATTTATAAATATATTGTTAATCCCTATACAATCCACATTTAGCTTATGGCCATAGCTGTATTTACATGAAAGAACGAGCTAAACATGCTCACAAAAATCCTAAGTTAAATAAATAAGAGAATAAATTGAAGAACTTAGCCTCGTCCGAAGATTTGTCGCTGAGAACGTTCAACGATCATTTTTCAGTCTTCCTCTACCTCGGGATGTGAGCTCCCCCTCTAAAACTCCTCTACCTACACTTAGATATATTTTAAGGGTGGTAGCATGACAAGAGAGGCCAAAAATGAGGGAGGATGAGAGCTTAAATAGGAAAAATATCTAAAAAAAATATCTAATAAATATCTTAAGTTTGTGTAGAGGCCACCGCCGCAGCGGTGGGATTTAGCGCTTCGGTGGTAGGTATGTCGGTTGGTTGATCGCCGCAGCGGTGAAGACAGCGGTGGATTCAGAACCATCCGGTCATTTCACGACCTAGGCAGTGATCTTCCGGCAGAATAGGCCATTCTATGCCATTTTACCACCGCGACAGTGGGCCTCTTTCAAAATCTTGCCTTTGAGCTCATTTTCCTACCGTTCTTCGACCGTTCTTGGTTTGATCTCGTTGTTTTCACTCCAGTTTCATAACTTTTTTCCCCATACACCTGATTTATACAAAAAGAATAAAAACTAATTTAAACGTAATAAAATATTATAAAAACTACTCTAAAACTAACAAAACTGGTTTGGAAATATGTAGGTAGATCACACATGTCATACATCTAGTTTTGTTTTGTTATAGAAAGTTGAGAAGGGTGAGACAAATGTTTTGTTTTGTTATTGTATTAAAATAGAAATGTTTGGTAATATGTGTGATCTACCTACGTATTTTCAAACCAAATTAAGTTAGTTTTCATGTGTTTATATAGTATTTTATTACGTTTTAATTAGTTTTTATATTTTTTGCATAAATCAGGTGTGTGGGGCAAAAATATAGGAAACTGGAGAAAAAACAATGAGATCGAATCAAAAGCGGTCGAAGAATGGTGACAAAAACAAGCTCGGAGGCAAAATTGTGAAACAAGCCCATCGTCGCGGTGTCTAGACCACCGCCGCGGCGGTGAAGATGCTAAGAAAAGAACAAATATTACTGATGGACCACCGCCTAGGCGGAGAATCCCACCATCTAGGCAAAAATCCAGCAGAGAAAACAAAAATAGGCTACTGACAGCCTACCGCCTAGGCAGAGAATTCCACCGCCTAGGCAGAAATCCAGCAGAAGTTCTTCCTAAGCCATCGCTGTCTTCATCGCCATGGCGGTCAACAACCAACCTAACCTCCGCCTAGGCGGAAGCCCTCTGCACAGCCTTGATATTTATTTAGATATTTTAGGATATTTTGCCTATATATATCCCCTCTCCTCTCCTTCTCCGGTCTCTCTTACATTTTTTATTCCCTTAGAATATATATAAGGGTAGGTTTAGGAGTTTTAGATGTGGAATTCACATCCCAAAGTAGAGAAGACGGCAAATTAATCGTTGAGCGTTCTTAGCGATTTATCTTCGGACGAGGCTAAGTTCTTCGATTGTTTTTCCTTATTTCTTTATCTTAGGATCATATGAGAATGTTTAGGTCGTTATTTCATTATAAATACAGTTATGGCCATAGCTAAACATGGATTGTAGTAGGGATTAACGATAATATTTACAAGGAAAAAGTACAATTTAGACCCTCTAACTATTGACACATTTCTAAGTGGTCCCTTTAAGTTTAATTTTTTTTTATCTCTCTCTCTTCCTCCCCTTTCTCTCTCTCTCTCTCTCTCTCTCCCGCCACCTCCCTCTCCCCGCCACTTCCCTCTCCCTCTCCCTCTCCCTCTCCCTCTTTCTCTCCTTCCCTTCTTTCCTTCCTACCCCACCCCAACCCATGCAACAGGGGGTGATTCCACCCCCTGCAACAGGGGGTGGTTGCATCCCCTGAAACAGGGGGTGAAGTCACCCCCGTAACAGGGGGTGAGTTCACCCCCTGCAACAGGGGGTGCCACCCCCTGTTGCAAGAGGTGGGGTGGGAGGGAGAAAAGGGAAGAGGAGAAAGAGGGAGAGGGAGAGGGAGGTGGCGGGGAGAGGAAGGTGGAGGGAGAGAGAGAGAGAGGATGGAGAGAAAAAAAATTAAATTTTTTTTAATTAAAAATGATTAAAAATTTAAAAAACGTGAAAAGACCATTTTGCCCCTGAGATTCTGTTAGTTTTAACGAAATCTCTAACGGAGGGACCATTTTGAAACGTTATGATATGTTGAAGGTTTAAAATGAAACGTTTAAACTTAGAGGGACCACTTAGAAATGTGTCAATAGTTAGAGGGTCTAAATTGTACTTTTCCCTATTTATAAATATGTTGTTTGGATAATTTCGGTGTTGCGTTTATGTTTGTTCTTTGTAGTTTGATTGTGTTTATCTTATTGTTTGTTTATCATGCTTAGTTATATACAAGGAGAATACAGGATTTTGATAAATCCTAGATTCGGATTAGGGTAAACAAACGCCATGATTCTATAACTCGATCGGGGTTTGGATTGTAGACAATCGATGATATTGGGGCAAGACTCACGCGACCTAGGGTCGTTAAGACGTTGAGGGGGACTTCTTCGTTGGCTTGAAGTTATGTTATATCCCTCGTCTTACACTCGGGAGAGGTGGCGAGGGAGTTTTAGAACGGAGATTGTCGATAGGGTAAATACAACGCACGATCCAACGACCTAGTCGGGAGTTGGATTGTGTGCAATCGATGACGCTGGGCGAGACTCATGTGACCTGGGGTCGTTAAGACATTGAGGGGGACTTCTTCATTGACTTGAAGTCATGTATTCCTCAATCTTACACTCGGGAGAGGTGGGGGTGGAGTTTACGTACTGAGATTGTCAAATAGGTCGAACACCGTAAATGTGAGTAAATCGAGATCGAACATGTATTTGTAAACACGTTAATCCCTAGGCAATTCTTTCCCCTAAAATATATTAGTATATTAGTGTAGTTAATTTAGGTTATATTAGTATTAGTTTAATTAATTAAATACATTTTTTTTTCGCCTAGATAAAGTTTGGTCACGGCAAACGCGGTATTCGATAGTAACGACACCAATCCCTGTGGATACGATAACCCAATCTTTCACGATCACACTATACTAAAACTTAGATCTCGTATACTTACGAGTGTAAGTTGCAGCGTATTTCGCGCCCTTGCCATTTAGTTTTTGTAAACAATGTTTTATGTATGTAAAATTTTATGGTATATAGACTTTATTTCATAGTTAAATGTTATGTTTAATTTTTGTTTATGCATGAGTAATGTTTAGTTTAGTGTATGTTTGTTAATGTTTAGATTTAGTGTAGATATGTTAATGAAAGAAGTCATATGTGCATGTTCAGTTGTTGAGTTCGTCTGAGTCATTTCCCAATGATGAAAATTATCCCCTAATTGTATATCAAGGTCGGGGGTGATACTAGTCATGTGTGTTTTGTGTGCTTAGCATGTCGGTTAGGCAAAAATTATTTTGATCCTAAAATTGCACGCTCGCATGGACTCAGTGTATAATTATTTGATCAATTTGACGCCGATTATTCAGTAATAAGTTTATGACAGAAATGAGGAATTTAGAACTTGATTTGGGGTAGACTTGAGGCAAAATCCTAGGTAAGGTAATTCCGGAAGCGTGATTTAGGCCTTCAATTTTTTTGCTTGAACCTTTGTAGCTAATCTGAAAAATTCTATCCCTCGTTACCCTGTTGAAGTCGATAATCTTTTCAATTATGAACATGTTTTAATACTCTATCTAATTAAAATTTTCCAAACCATTGTCTCTAAGCCTAAGATTTGAATTGAGTGAAATCAAGTTAGCATTAGTTTATGTTACTTGAAGTGAGCGTTCGGGTTTCTGACGATTTTTTATTGGTTCACATTAGTGTATTCACTTGTCATTCTTTTAATGCTTTTTGCATGCCCCTAAAATTGTACAAATTCAAATAAGTTTGGGGGTGTACTATGTTTAAAGAAAAAAAAAAAAACAAAAAAAAAAAAGCGCTATGTGAATGTAGTTTTTTAGTTTTCTTTTGATAAGGGAATACCGAGTTCTTAAATTCTTGTTCAGGGTTGTGTTTTAAATGTGTGGGGTTATGAAAGAATTTTAGCGACAAGCGTGTATGCCTCGGGTATCGTGAATTATAACGATTTTCTGTTTTCTATTCCTGTGATACCCTTGGTTGTTCTCCAAAGCCAAACCAAGCCCTATTTATCTCTGTGAATGTTCGAAACTACATTAGTGGATAGTCGAGCCCAGTCAAGCATATGGTTCTCCTGAATCCTTTAAGGTTTAAGTCATGAACTTAGTTATTGAAAAATCCAATCCTGTGTTTGGATAGTTATGTACTTGAGTTCTCTCACACACACATTTAAAATGGATCTAGAATGGTTTTAACTAATATTAGGTGTTGAAATTCTAGAAAACCACCTGGTGTGTGTTATTCTTGAACTTGGTCTGATCAGGGGCTGTTGAGGGAAGAACCATTTGATTTCTTCGATTGAACTTGGAACTTGCATATGTTTACTTCTTGTTTGTTAGTGTTTATTCAATTTTAGATTAGTGGTTAGTTAACTAGTATAGTTAGTTTAATTTAGTGTTAGAGTGTTTTGCTTGAGGACTAGCAAAATTCCAAATTTGGGGGTATTTGATTGGTTGAAACAGCCTATCAAATTTTAAGAAAAATTTAGTAGTTTTCTAGTGTTTTATTTATATTTAATTGTGTTTTAGTATGTTTTTATGTAAATCTGATGTAGGAATGTGAACGAGCAAAATGGTAGGAAAACGGGGAAGAAACAATGAAAGAATACAAGGTTTCAAGACAGCAAACCCACCGTCGCGGCAATCAGGTGAATGCCGCGGCGGTGAAAATACAGAGAATCCACGGTTTGTTTCACTGCCGCAGTGGTGAAAGTTCATAGAGTTTAGTGCTTAGCCCACTGCTGCAGCGATGAGCCTGTCGACATACCCACCGCCTCAACGGTGATCCCACCGTCGTGGTGGTCACTCTGCAATAGTAAAAATATATTTTCTAGATATTTTTAGCCTTATATTTAATGCCTTGGTTCCTCCCATTTGAAGAAGACGTTCATAACATAGTTTCTAACTTTAGACACTTGATCAAAAGCCATTTTTGAGAGCTCAAGGAGGAGATTCATCATTCGGAGAAGACGAAGCAATTTTGGACCGATCAAAGTAACAGTGGACTATTCCACTCTAAGATTTGATCAATCTTCATTTGTTTTTATCTTTGTAATTAACTTTTCACATCTATGATGATGGTAGATTAGATAAATATTATTTAGGGGTTGTTGTAACTCATGTAACCACTTGTTTGATTGAATATATGCTACTTTAATGGTTGTTTGTTTAAATCTGATTGTGTTTACCATTTTATTACAATCTTAATCTGCTTGTTATAGTATTAGGGTTGGTTTTGAAAATACGGAGTTTGACACTCAGGAGAGGTAACCCTGGATTCGAACTAGGGTTAAACACATCATGACGCTCTAATAACCCGGGAGGGCATTAGATAGTGTGCAATCCATGAGGTTGGGTCAAGACTCATGTAACAGAGTATTGTTAAGACGTTGAGGGGGACTTCTTCGTTGACACAAAGTCGCATATTTACTCATCTTACACTCGGGAGAGGTGGTGAGTGAGTTTTTGGTACTGAGATTATTGGATAGGATCAACACTGTTATTGTTAACTAAAGGAAGTCAAATAATTATTACATGAATGAAATCAATCCATAGGTAATCAACTTAATTAGGATTAACCCACTAATTGTTAGTTAAACTTAGTTTTTAATTAAACTTCACAGAATTCTTGAAACGTCGGGATAATATAAGACTATGCAAATTATGGTATTCAATTAATCAACACGTATCCCTGTGGAACGATATCTGACCGAAAGGTCCACTATATTAAAACTTGACCTCGTGCACTTGCGAGTAAAAAAAAACAAATATAAATGTGTGAGTAGAAAAAGTTGCGTTCAATGAACCAACACCTCAGATGAATTAGAATTCCAATGTTGAGCAGTCCTGGAGAGATCGTGCACCTGGAGACCTCCACAAAGGACTTTTCAGGTTTTTCTTAGCGTTCCCCCTCTGGCGTGAAAATCAGCGTACGGGGGGAAACGTTTGTAATATAATTCCCTGAAAGGAGAGAAGAAAGTAGTGAGCTTAGTTTTTTTTTTCTTCTTCTTACCTTTGGGCAATTGTATGCCCCTCTTACTTATAGGCAAGTGTAAATCATTCTTAGGGGTGAATGCCTCCTTAAAAATGGCACCACGGTGGCCACCTAATTTACAACCAATAAGAATATGCCAAGAGGCCTTTTCCTTGGCCACATTTGGTGGATATTTGTCCCTTGGGAAGGGGATCATCATGATGAGCCTGGCCATTTTGGAGGTTTGTGGGATAATTTTAGGAGATATTTTGTGGGGTCCAATAGGTAGAAAGCTACAATAGGTCAGGAGAGAACGGAGGAGGGCATTACCCTGTTGCAGCTAGGGAGACAATGGGAACGATGACCCTTCCCAGGCGAAGGGAGAAAGAAAAGAGGACGTTGCTCTGGTGGGAAACACCGAGATATGGAATAATTGCCCATCCCGGTGGTTGCTTGGGACCCTACCCAGGAAGATTTTAGTCATTTGGGCTTCTATCCTGATTGAGGAGGTTCCTCTTCTCGGCGTATTTCTTACACTTAGTGCCCTAGGCTTTAGATCCATAGGAAGTTGAGAATTTACGGTGGTTCTTGTTTAGGTGTATCAGACTGACCATTTTCACACTCATCTGCATCAAAAGTTTACCGATCTCGGAGCTCAAACTTCCCAGTGCATCACTTCTACATCAGCAAAAAAATTAGACGTATCGTCTGCCCAGACCATATTGGGTATGTTTACTAGATCTTGACACCAACAGTTTGGCGCTATCTATGGGAATGCACAAGAAGCCTTCCCTAATCATTAGCTGCCTAAAAGGCTAAGACTTGATAAACACAAGGTTTGGTTAGATAATTGCAAGAATAAATCAAACACCCGCCATGGACAAAAACCTTACACTCTGGCCCTCCAGCGCTATGGTGAAGGCTCCCAGGCCAGATGCTTGGGTCCAAACCGTTGAGAACAACCCGCCATCCACTAGCCTTACGGGTCTGCCCACCAGCTAAACATGCCCATCCACCTTACCCTCTGGATTCCAAGGGCCTATCCCTGCCCTGCAACTACAGGCATATGGAGGTTGGTTTGGCACCTCCTGCTGCTTTGGGTTCATCTTCTCTGTGACACAAGAGAGAAAACTATATAGAGTCTCTGCTGGATAGAGCTTAGAGTCACGTCGCCTGATCATAGTACAAGGCACGACATGTTCGGTAAGTGGACTCATATTCAGTACCTAGGTAGCATGTTGCCCGAGCTACCGCGAACCAGGTTTGAGTGCCCCCTAGGGAAAAAGTGGTGGTAAAAAGGCGTCTCACCGATGTGGAAGCCACCTTGTACCAAATACAAGGATTGAGGGGCCCAACTAGGCTCTTTTTCGAGGTGAGGTCCCTATTTCGAGACGAGATCATGGACAAGCTGCTGCTTGTATGATTTATCCACCCCCAGATATTCCTTTATAATAGGGACTACAGATCTGGCAAACCATCTGTTCATTTTCAAGTCATACATGGATTTACATGCAGCCTCAGTTTCCATGAGGTGCAAAATCTTTCCCCTTACACTCATCGGGGCTAGAAGGGTATAGTTCAGAAATTTGGCCTCGACATCCATATCCACATTCTCTGAGCTCGATCAACTTTTTCTCTCCTAGTTTGGGTACTCACGACGTAGGCAAAAAACCATGGCCCATATCCTCACCCTTTAGTAGCTGCCCGATAAGCCCTTGAGCGACTATGTGGAGAGGTTCAATTGTGAGGCCATCGACTGTGACGAGCTCTCTGATGTCATCATGACGAATGCTTTCATTGACGGACTTGAGCATCAAAGGTTGTCTTCTGACCTCTGTTTTGACCCTATAGAGAATCTCGATACTGCATTCGAAAGGGGCATAGGGTTCCACAACGTTTACCTCAAGGAAGTCGCCAGAAAGGATCAGAAGGGGTCCCAAAAAAAATAAAAAATAAATAAAAAGAAAAAGAGAAGAAGAAAAAGTAAAGGAATGTCCAAGCAAAGCACAAAGAGCCAAGCTGCTGCAGGCAGAAGGAAGATTAGGCCTGCTACCTGGGGCAAGGAGGACATTTCCACCCCTAGGGCATCATCAACTAGGCTTTATGCCACTTACGACTTTGGTCGCTACCATCTATACAAAGAACTCTAGAAGGGAATTATTTCCTCCTCCATGGGAACCGAGAAGTAAGTCAATGGGAGATCATTAAACAAGTATTGTGCATTCCACCATGACAAGGGTCACTCCACAGACGATTGTTTGCTGTTAAGGTAAAAGATAAAAGCCCTCATCAAAAGGGGTTACCTCAGCTACTACGTCTAGAGAGATGGCCGAGTACCAAGATGTGAAGAAGATAATGCCATGAAGATCACAGGGGTCAGAGGGGAAGAGGAAACCACAGTCAACCCCAGCCCCAGGTAGAAAGGACGAGAGATTAGGATAAATAGATGGTTGATGGAGAGATCAATGTCATCCACGATAGACTTAGTCTGGGATAAGAGATGATCTGTTCTAAAAAGGGGTATGAGCACAAAGCCAAGAGGAAGGTAGATGACGACATATTCGAGGTGAGCACAATCGATATTACTACACACAACATTATTTCTTTCAGTGAGGTTGATCTCAAGAGAGTGCACGTCCCCTATGTCGATGCCCTCATCATCATTACCCTCATTGACCATTACAAGATTTGAAGGATCCTGGTCAATGGAGGAAGCTCTTCCAACATTATTTTCTAGTACGTATTTCAGAAGATGAAATTAGATCCCAGCGCCATGAAGCCCTCTAAGGCCCCTTAGTCAGTTTTGGGAGGGGGATATGGTTAACGCGTTAGGATGGGTCTCCCTGCCTGTCATGGTGGGAACCCATACCAGAACTTTAACAGTCTGGATAAAGTTTTTAATCGTGGGCAAACCTTCCCCCTACACCACAATCATGGGGTGACCCACGGTGGCTGCCCTCAAGGTAATGTGCTCCTCTTACCACCAGTCGATTCCCTTTAGGGCTTGCGCTCGGAGAGCACTGGAGAAGAAAAAATAGCAATCATTGATAGAGCTAGAGTAATATGTGAAATTTACCTATCTATTTCCAAGCTAATTTTGGTAGTTTTCGAGTGTTGTTGTGTGTTTTAATATATTTTTATTTGTTTTTAGGTACATTAGGTGTTTGGGACAAAAAGGGATAAAAATGAGCTAAAATAGAGCAAATTGGTTAGACGTCGATGGAAGAGCAGTGGAAAAAGCAAGCAAAAAAGGTCATTCTGCAATTGCAGCCCACCACGGCAACGGTCAAATAGGCAGAAATATTCTGCTTGAGCACCGCTGTAGCGGTCAATAGAACAGGACCCTACTCACTTCATACCACTACAACGGTCATCCAACAAAATGCCTATTGACTTCCCACCGCTACAGCGGTTTGATAACAGATATTTTAGATATTTTGGGATATTTTGGATCCCCTTATATCTCTATCTCTCCCAACATACTTAGGACGTTTTTGGGAGGGTTTTGAGAGCTCCAAACCCTATCAACCAAGGTAAGATCACAAAGAAAAGAATAAAAAACATTTTTGGAGCAGTTTTAGCATCAGTTCTTCAGATAATGGCTAGTCTTCTTGTTTCTCTCTTTATTTCTTAGCTTTGGTTGATAGTTTTGTATGTTTAGCTTGTACATTGTTGTATATGTGGTTATGGCCATGAGAAACTAAACATATATTGTCTAGGGAGCGATTTGTTTATGAAAACGTTTTTTATTTGATCTTTGTTTCGTTATCGATTGTTCATGTTTATCCGATTGTGTTTACCATTTTATTACAATCATTATATGCTTGTTATGGTATTGTGGTTGGTTTGAGAATATGGGGTTTGACACTAGGGAGAGTTAATCTCAGATTTTGATTAAGGTTTAAATACAACACGCGATCTAATACCTAAGGAGGGTATTAGAAAATATGCAATCTGTGACGTTGGGGTGAGACTCATGTGACCAAGTGTCGTATAAACGACTGAGGGGAAATTCTTCATTGACGTGATGTCACATATTCATTTACTTTACACTCGGGAGAGGTAGTGAGTGAGATTTCGATACCAAGATTGTCGAATAGGATGAATGCCATTAATGTAAACTAGATTAAATCAAACGCGTTTAAATAAACGAAGTTAATCCCTAGACAATTTACTCTCTTAAACGTTAATATTAATATATTAGTTTAATTAATCTAGTTTAGTATATTTTATTAACAAAAACTATAATTTAAGTCGCCTAGATACTCTTCCCATTTTGCTAAAACTTGACCCGTACACTTGCAGTGAAAGTAGCGACGTAATAATCTCGCTACCACAGAGCCCGTTAACTCAGAGCTCTTGGCTCAGGATGGGGGACCAGGGCTGGTGCCCATCGACGTCCCCCTAGAAGAGAAAGTTAGTCCCTAACCATACGAAGAGCTGATAGAGGTTTCTATTCACCCCACGATATAGGAGAGGACAATGAAGAAAGTGGTAAAACTTGGTCCAGAGCAGTAGGCCGAGCTCACTGACCTCTTTCGAAAAAATTATAATGTCTTCGCATGGTCGCATAATGAGTTATCAGGAATCAACCCAAGTATAGCAATGCACCACTTACATGCTTACCCACACCACCCGCCCATAAGGTAGAAGAGAAAAAAGTTCCTCCCTGAACGACAGAAGAGAATCAAAGAAGAAATAGACAGGTTGATACAATCAGACGTGGTGGGGGAAGTCAAGTTCCTAGACTGACTCTCAAATGTGGTCCTCTCCCCTAAGGCCAGAAATAGGTGGCGCTTGTGCGTAGACTTCAAGGACCTAAAAAAGGCGTTCTCGAATGACTTCTTTCCCCTCTCGAGGATCAACATAGTTATCGACTCCACAGTGGCATATGAGCTCCTAAGCTTCCTAGACGCGTATGCCGGGTACAACCAGATACCCATGTTCTCCCCCCCCTCCCGATAAGAGCATGACATATTTTATCATAGACATGAAGATTTATTGCTACAAAGTCATGTCGTTCGGCCTACGCAACGATGGGGCTACCTATTAGTACCTAGTAAACAAAATGTTCATGGAGGGAATCAAACATACAATGGAGGTTTACATCGAGCACATGATCGTCAATAGCTCTAGGACTCTTAACCACATCAAATGTCTCTAGAACTGCTTCGACAAGATCAAGGCTCGTCGCATGAAACTCAACCCCAACAAGTGCATCTTTGGAGTCTTTGCAGGGAAGTTCCTCGGATAAATGGTCTCCCGGCGCGAATCGATGCTAACCCTAACCAAATAAAAGTAGTGTTGGGGATAGCCTCACCTCAAAATAAAATGGAGGTGCAAATGCTAATCGGGAGACGCACTACCTTGAATCGGTTTATCTCACGCACCTCAGAAAAGTGTCTCCCATTTTTCAAGGTGTTGAGGGGAAATAGAAACTTTGAAAGGATAGGAGAGTGTGAGGTAGCATTTCAGAAGCTCAAACAATACCTATCATCCGCTCAACACCTCTAAAGAGAGTGAGGAGTTGTTCTTTTATATCTCTACTTCATCAATGGCGTTAGCACGACACTAGTAAGAGAGGACACCAGTGTCCAACACCTTGTATGCTATTCTAGGAGAGTCCTCACAGACTCCAATACAAGGTACACCAAGGTTAAGAAGCTCTTTTACACTTCGCTGGTGGCCTCGAGGAAGTTAAAGAAGTATTTTCAGGCGCACACCATCAGACCAACTCCTAAGGAAAATTTTGCACTATCTCAATATCTTGGAGCGACTAATAAAGTATAACCTTGAGTTCTACCGATTCCACATTGAGTATCGACCTAGGACCGCCATTAAAGGCCAAGTCCTGGACGACTTCATCACCTAGCTTACCCTTCTCGATAACCAGTAGACCCCAACTAATGACCAGGGTACTAAAGCCTCAGAAGAAGAGAAGATATCGACATGCTCAATACAGGATTATGATCTAGACACTTGGAAGCTTTTCACAAACGGGTCTTCCAATTTGAAAACCTGTGGAACATGAATGGTCCTCATGACCCCAGATAAAGAAGAAGTCGAGTACACCATTAGGTTGGGATTCAGAGTGACCAACAACGAGGTTGAGTACGAAGCGACTATTGTCGGTCTTTACCTAGCCAGAGACTTTAATATGAAAACACTGATCGTCTTCTGTAACTCTCAGCTCGTGGTCAATCAAGTCAACGGGGAATATTTAGCTAAGTATCCGAGCATGATAGTATACGAAGAGGGTAAAGACGTTGATGGACAGTTTTGGAAAATCCAAGTAACCCAAATACCCCCAAGAAGAGAACAGGCATACTAATGGCCTGGCCAACCTTGCTTTGGTGATAAAATGGACCTTGAAGTGAAGTATGCCTGTAGAATACCTAGATTCACCAAGTAACACATTATCTAACCAAATAGAATTAATTTGCGAGCTCAACAACCAACCCACCTGGATGGACCCTATACTGCAATACTTAAAGGATGGGACGCTGCCAGATGACTATACTAAGGCTAGGAAGATATGCTATCGTTAGAGAGGTATTGTATCATTAAATGAGTCCTATACCGAAGGTCCTTGTTGAGCCCTTACTCCAAGTGCTTTCAGCCAAAAGAAGCCAAATACATTCTAAGAGAGGCCCGTGAGGGAATATGAGGCAACCACTCGGGAGGCAAGTCATTGGCCAGCAAATTACTTCAATGAGGGTATTATTGGCCAAAAATACTTGAGGATGCGACATAATTTGTGAAAAAAAATATGACTAATGTCAAAGGTTCGCCCTACACCTGCATGTGCCTCCAACTTCCATGGTACCGATGACCAGCCCCGTGGCCATTCGCTCACTAGGAGATTGACCTGTTTAACCCATTTTCTCAGGGCACCAGCCAAAGAAAATTCATAGGGGTGGCCATTGATTACTTCACTAAATAGGTCGAGACAGAGCCCTAGGCGCGTATCATGAAAGAAAAAATTTGTATGTTCATCTAGAAATTCATGATATGCAGGTTTAGCATTTTGAAGGCCATCGTGTCTGACAATGGCACTCAATTTGACAATAACCTATTTACCAACTTCTATTTAGTCCTAGGCATCCAGATTCATTTTGCGTCTCCGGGTCATTCCCAGGCCAATGGCCAAGTCGAGGTCACCAATTGAACTATCCCGCATGGGTTGAAGACTAGACTCAACAAAGTAAAGAGAAATTGGGTGTAAGATATGTATCCCGTCCTTTGGTTGTATCATACCAACCTACAAACCTCAACTGGAGAAACTCTTTTCACGATGACATTCATATCAAAGTCTGTCATTCCTGTAAAGATTGGGATGCCAACTCTAAGAACAGTAGAAAGGGTCCATGGCCAAGAGAAAAACGACGCCATACTTGCTCGCAACTTAGACTTACTGGAAGAACGGAGGGAATGTACCCGAATCCTTCAAGTGGCACATCAACAACATGAAGCATGTTACTACGATAGACGGGTATGCCCCCTTCATTTTGAAGTCGGTGGCCTCATACTCAAAAATGTCACATTGGTGACCAAACAGCCAAACATGGGAAAGCTCGCCCCTACCTGGGAGAGACCTTATCTCGTAACAAGAATCACAAAGCCGAGCACATATGAGCTCGAGAACGAAGAAGGGGTTCCACTACGACACCCTTGGAATGCTAACTACCTTAAGTAATATTTCTATAGGGAATAGTTCATTTTGTAAACATTCTATTTTGCTACTAAGTCTAACAAATTTTCATACCAATGAAGGGAATTTTCAAGTTTTATGACCTCCTAATCCGTATATGTGTCTTCCTAAGCGACACCCCGCCACTGGCCATCAAGGATGATAACCAGACCCCCTACATAGGTTGATAGTCCATACTCGAGGATAGACCAAGGTCATCAACCAAAGGTGGGGCATCAATCGGGTCTACCGGCCTACGGCTAAGTATCTATCCCTTCATAGCTGACCACAAGTCAGGCGACTTAAAGGGGAAGATGCTCCCACATGGACTGAATTAGGATAACCTGAAGAGGCTCAAGAATGAGCTTGAATACAAAAAATCCACTGATGACCAGCCATAGGCCACAATGCTTGCATAGCGCCTTATAGACTACGAAAACCAAGGACTGTTTTGAAAACCACAACCATTGATCCAGCAGCATGAGCAGAAATACTACTCGTGCACCATGCTGGAGGGAAAGATGGATACAACCTTGGCAATGAGAATAAACAATTTCTACATATAGAAATGTTGCTGCGCTCCACTCTCCGAGCACCTTCAGCTTGGGCAGTTCAAGTTTGGAGGACCCATGACCGAACTGAATCTCCAAGATGGAGAGCAGGATGAAAGTAGCCTTGATAACTAGAGCAAAAAAAAATTCCAAGTATAGAAAATTGGTTGAGCTCAACTCTCTGAACACACTCAGCTCGGATGGTTCAAAATAGAAGGACCCAAAACCGAATTGACGCCAAGCTGGGGGATAGGATGAACACGACATTGGCATCCTCATCAAACAATTTCCCAAGTATGGAAAATTAGTCGAGTTCAGCTCTCTGAGCACCCTAGGCTTGGATGGTTCAAGATGCGAGGCCTAAACCCTTTAAGGGATTCTTACATGCCGAGCTCCGGGTTCTAAGGACCTGTTGCTCAGCAAATTCTCGAAAGTAAGATCACAACCGTCTAGAGGGACTCATCTTTGAGCTCAAGGCACCCTCACTTCGAAACAACTCTACCCTAGGAAAGGATGAGGAGGAAAAAGTCAAGAATCCAACACATAAGTTTACCAAAAACCAATTTGTGTTCTATTATGTTCAAAAATATTTTTACAATGGTGGGGTTCATGCCCAGCTACATAAATCACCAGATCAAAAAAAAAAAAAAAAAAAGAACGAAAAATGTTAATTCCGGGAATAAGGGTGGGTTAAGGGTCTAGTCACCGTGCCCATGGCCAGTCCGACAGACTGATTTGGCTGAGTCCTCAAAGATGCGCTCGATATCCATAGCTTCAACCTGTGTCTCTTCATCATCACCTTCACCTTCACTGCCCTCTTGGCTGGCTTCTGGCGTTGCCTTTTTAGCTGCTTGGCCCTCACTTGTTGCATCTCCCTCCTTAGAAAATTCCATTTAGATCTGCCCATCTCTCTTCCATGTATTTATCGGCCATGTCTGCCTTCATATTCTTATATTTATCATTGGCCTTGTATTTTTCAATGGCCTTTTTCTTGGCTTAGCGGACTGTTTTTTTCCTCTAAAGATCCTCTTTCTGCGATTCCCTCCTCAAGTTTTCCACCTAGGAGACTCTATCCCCGAACTGAGAGGAGAGGTCATCCATCTCCTTAGTCAGGTTATTCTTCTCAATAGTGACCAGTTGGAGCCTGGCATATAGGGAAGAGTGGGTAACTGCAGTGGATTGGAGGCTTTGATTCAGCTTATCTACCTTTTGAAAGGTCGCTTGTCTCTCGACCCGGATAGAGTCATCCCCATGGTTCTCTCAATGAGATAATTGTAGAGGACGGATGCTCGATACTGGGGGACAACTAATGGAGGAAAATTTGGTTGGTGAACCCCACATATACATAGAGGTTCCTTCATAATCAATTTAAAGATAACTAAGATCTCAAGTATTGAAAATGAGCCGAGCTGAGGGTTTGAGCACCCTCAGCTGGGCTAATCATCAAATAGGAGGCTTAAAATCGTTGTGAAGGTTAGGGCTTCTTCATGATCAACTTAAGGGGGCCAAACTTTTAAGTATTGGAAATGGGCTGAGCTGAGGGCTTCGAGCACCTTCAGCTTACCTAGTCATCTTGGCTCAAAATTTCCCTAAGGGTTAAGGTTCCTTCTTGATCAACTTAATGGGGACAACTTTTCAAGTATGGAAAAGGGGCTAAGCTAAGGTCTCTGAGTACTCTTAGCTTAGCTAGTTATCAAATGAGAGGCTTAAAACTGCCATAAGGTTTAAGGTTCCTTCATGATCAACTTAATAGAGGCCAACTTCTCAAGTATGGAAAAGGGGTAGAGTTGAGGGCTTCGAGCACCCTCAGCTCGGCAGGCCCTCGTATGGAAGTTTCAATGTCTCTCTAAAGGAAGACAGGCCAAGCTGAGGGCTCTGAGCACCCTCATCTTGGAAAAACGTCATGAGAGAGTCCCAAAGCCGTCCTGAGGATCGTAGCACCGAGCTGAGGGCTTTGAGCATCATCAGATCTGCGGGCCCTTATTTGGAAGCCTTATCGCCGCCCTAAAAATAGCTCGGCAAATCAACTAAGGGAAGGCCTAAATCCTCCATAAAGATGAATTTCTGAGATGAGGGATCCGAGCACCCTTAGGTCGGATTAGCCTCCCAAAGGACTCCTAAATCCGCCATGAATATGAAGTGCTGAGATGAGGAATCCGAGCAACCTCAGCTCAGATGACTCTCTAAAAGGACTACCAAATCTACCATGACGATGAAGTGCCAAGATTAGGGATCTGAGCACCCTCAAACTGGATGACACTCTAAAAGAACTCTCAAATTCGCCATGAAGATGAAGTGCCGAGATAAGGGTTCTGAGCACTCTCAGCTTAGATGAACCTCCAAAGAGACTCCCAAATTTTCCTTGAAGAACAGTAACATCGAGTTGAGGGCTCCGAGTACCCTCAGCTCGGATTATCCTACAAAGTGAAGCCCAAATCCACTATGAAGAACAACAACACTGAGTTGAGGGCTCCGAGTACTCTTAGTTCAGATAGCCCTCCAATGAAGGATCTAAATTCCCCAAGGAATACAGGATGCCGAGATGAGGGCTCCAAGCACCTTCAACTTGGCTGAGTGCCAGTTGGAAGATCCAAAACTAACCTCATGTTTGTTGTGCCAAGCTGAGTTTAAGCACCCCCATCTCGGATGATCATCATAGGGAGAGCCTCAAAACCATCCTAATGTCCTTTCTACCTCCTGCTTGGTTGAAGGGGATAAAAATGAGTCATTCGTCTCCATTTGAAGTGGGTCAGCTGATAGGTGTGAAAAACCTATCTATTTTTAAACTGGATTTGTTAGTTCTCAAGAATTTTAGTAATATTTAATTGTGTTTTAGTGAGTTTTAGTGTAGAACAAGAAAAGGACGTCAAAGGAAAAGAAACAACTAAAAACGGTGGAGAAACGGTGAACAAAATGTGCAAAACAGGGGCCAAAGCGGAAGTTCCACCGCTTAGGCGGAAAAGAGGTAGAAAGTTGGAGTGCTGAAGGGTTGAACCACCGCCTAGGCGAGAAAACCACTGCCTAGGCGAGAAAAGATCAAAATGATATGCCAGCGGCTACCACCTAAGCGGAAAAACCACCGCTTAGGCGAAGTTACCAACATAAGTTAATCGACTTAAAGCCACCGTTTAGGCAGTGACACTCTGCACAGAAATATCTGTTTTAATATATTTTGAAGATATTTCCAACCCTTGCCTATAAAACCCCTTTCTCCCCCAATTGCTCAAGAGACTTGGACCCCTTAGACGTGAGAGGAGGCTCCGGTTGACATCTTGAGAGCTCTCCTTCCACCTTAGTTAGGTTTAGGTAATTTAGGAAGTATATTAGAATAGTTTAGGAGGTGTTCTTGGCTAATCCTTGAAGAGCCAAAAGAGGAAGTTCATCAACAGAAAAGATGAAGCTCGGGAGGATCGTTCTTTGGCAAAAGTGGACTACTCCACTTTGAGATTTGACTTTTATTCCCTTGTTTCCATCTTTGTATTTAATGTTTATTGTTGATAATGATGATTTCCTCTTGATTAAATGTTGTATTGGCTAAGAACATGTTAGTGTAATTTAGAGATTAGTTAGGGAAATGTGTAGTTATGTAAATACTCGTTTGGTTTAATATACGTTTCTTTAACGGTTGTTGTTTTAATTCTGATTGTGTTTATCATTTGATGATGATCTTAATATGCTTGTAACGGTATTAGGGTTGGATTTGAGAATATAGGGTTTGACACTCGGGAGAGGTAACCCTGGATTCGGACTAGGGTAAACACATCGTTACGACCTAACGACCTGGGAGGGCATTAGTTAGTGTGCAATCGATGACGTTGGGTCAAGACTCACGCGTCCTAGAGTCATTAATACATTGAGGGGGACCTCTTCGTCCACACAAAGTCGCGTATTCCCCCGTCTTACACTCGGAAGAGGTGGCGGAGGAGTTTACGAACCGAGATTGTCGGATACCTAAACTCCGTTATTGTTAACTGAACGAAATCAAACGTTTATTAAGTGAACGAAATCAATCCCTAATTAATCAACCTAGTTAGAATTAACCCACTAATTGTAGTTTAGCTTAGTGTAATTTCAATTCACGTCTTTCGTCGTCAGGATAACATGAGACTACGTCAATTGCAATACTCAAATCAATTATTCACACTTTTCTCTGTGGGAACGATATCCGATCTTCAAAGATCCACTATATTAAAAATTTAGACCTCATATACTTGCAAGCGTAAGTAGAGACATGCTTTTAAAGTTTTTGGCGCCGTTGCCGTGGATTAGTTTAAATTTTATTTGAATATTGCAAAAGAAACGCGGTATCGGCTCAGAACTTAAGTTTTAAATAGGAAAACCAAATGTATCGTATCCTAGTTCCATCAACACACCAAGTTTTTGGCGTTGTTGACATGAGATTATTGTGAATTCTAAGTTGATATTGCGACTAAGTGGTCGAGTGTTAATCCTGACATTTATTTTTGTTTTGTTTTTAATTTTTATTTTAGTTTCATTATGTTAATGAGATCAAGTGGTGCGAGAAACGATGAAGATTGGAATTCTTAATTCTCAATCCCGAGATAAAGCTTATTGCAAATGATAAGACTGAGAGGAGAAGCCGACTTCAATTAATGATCTTGATCTGATTAAGCATTTGAGCCCAAATTCCTTGTCTATGGGGAATTTTGGTGAAAAATACTTAGTGACACAAAAGTCTAGCTGGGGACGGTAACTCAAGCGCTATGTTTTGAAATAAAACTTAGGGTATCAAATTACCTGATTTTTGTTACTATTTATTTGATTATTTATTCTTTTTGGAAGTCGACATGGCTTCTAAACGTCTTCGGCAGTGAATTTAGGAGTGTGGACGCTTGGGGAAGTATTTTAAGTTTAAACACGTTGAACAAGCGTAGTGAAAACATAAATGGTAGAGTCGTTTTTTGAAAATTTGAGAAAAACATGAAAGTGTGAGCTTCAGGCCCATCGCCCAAGCGGTTAAACACCGCTTAGGCGGTAAAAATACAGAGTGGGTGTTTTTCAGCAAAATAGGTCCACCGCTTAGGCAGTAAAAATACAAGATGCACCTAGGCGGAAAAATCACCGCCTAGGTGGATTAACAGCAAAACAAAAAGTTATCACACTGGTGTAATTTCGCTTAGGCGGAAAAACCACCACCTAAGCAGAATTTCGTCAGAAGGTTTGATTTAAAAAAAAAAAAAAGAGTTCCATCGCTCAAGCAGTGAATCCATCACCTAAGCGGTGGACCTTCTACTGTTAAAAACAGCCCGTTCGTTCAAAAATTAAAAACACAAGGTTCCCTTCCCAAATCCTCCACATTCTCTCTAAAACCTCACTCCTAAACTATTCCAAATCTCGAAAAAATCATTCGTCCATTACCAAAAGTGGTAATTTCCATCACGATTCAACCTCCAAGAATCGGATCTTCACCCCTATTTCCAAAAATTTAGGGTTTTGCGTGAAATGTGCGATTTCTTCATTCTCTTTTGATTGGACCATTAATTCTCAACAAGTAAGTTTCTTTTACATTACATTTAGTCTAGTTGTTGAAATTATTGGTTGGTTTGTATGATTATATAACAGAAATCAATGGATTTTGAAATTTTACCCAAAAACCCTTAACCCTAGTTTCGCGATTTCGTAGTTCCATGGGTTTTTGGTTTGATTCTTGATGATACACATGTTTAATTGGATTTGTTGAGTGTGTGAACTAATATAGGATGTCACATTTGTGAAATTTGTTTGAAAAATTCAAATGGGTATTTGTTTTGGGATGTATGTGTTCATGACAAAGTGATTAGGGAGGTTTATGTTTTTCAAATGTTCATATATGATAAGGTTGTATTGGGTTTTTGTGATTGTGATTGTAGGAAATGCTGAAAAGAGCAGCAAAGAAGAGGGCCAAAGGAGAAGGGTTGAGTTCAAACCCTAGGGTGCTGACCGACGTTGACTACGATGCCACCCGCTTTGTGTCAAAACAAGTGGATGAGCACTTTAAAGAACACGAAAAAATTTGTACCTACAAACGTCAACGGGGTTTCAGTCCGATTGAAGATCTCCCGGTGGAATTTCAGAATGAAATCCGAAGCCGCCACTGGGAGCAATTCTGTAAATCGCCACCCCCAGGCGAGATTGCTTTGGTAAAAGAGTTTTATGCAAATACTACAGAGGCCATTGACGACCTAGCAAGGGTTAGGAATCAACCTATCATCTTCAGCCTCGATTTCATCAACCATCTCTTTGGACTGTCGGCACCAAAGTCCCTTGAAAGCCAAGACCCTACCTTGCATAGGGTCATTCAAAAGATCACATCTGGCACAGTAAAGTGGAAACACCAAGGGCCGAACGTCGCTACCTTTTCACTGAAATACCTCAAGCCAATTTCAAAAATCTGGCACCACTTCATCTGTGGAAGCCTCCTACCGACATCACATCTGTTTGACGTCTCAAAGGACAGGGCCTATTTGATCTATAAAATTCATACCGGACAACCAATCAATGTTGGATTTATGATCTATTCATCGATTATACATGCTACAAAAATGGTAAAGGGTGGGCTCCCGTTTCCGTCACTATTGACCCATATTTTCAGATTAGCTGATGTGACTGTATCTGGGGGAAGCCAGTGCTACCCTATCGCTCCACTTACTCTGTCAGAGATAAATCGGTTGTGGAATACTAGGGCGCAAGAGGCACCCGAGCCTGAGCCTTAGGAAGGGGAAGAGCAAACAGACGATACGGATGGATCTTCTGGAGGCCGAGCTGAAAACTCCCAAGAGAGGATAAATAAAAAGCTTCAGATGGTCCTCCAGAATCAATAGGAGATTGCCTCTTTCCTGGACCAATTTTCAAAACAGCAAAATCGAGTCCAACGGAAGATTTGGGAGGGCCTTGGCCTTGAGATGGACGATTACCCACCGATGCCATCTGTGCCACCACATCTCCTTCAGAGACCACATTCTCCTTCCCAAAGTGATGATGGTGATGATTCGTCTTCAGGTGAATAGTAGGGAATAAGTCCTATTCCCTAGGTATGTGTTCAACCCATTTTATGTGCAAGCATGCTATATGTTTATTGGGTTCGCTGATATTGGAACACTGCCATGTTCAGGCCTGAATGGTATGGATTGGATGATAGTTTAGTGGATGTTCATCCATTTTGACTTTTTGTAGAAAAGGATGAACAATTATTATTATTTTTTGAACAAAATAAAAATTTTTGTTGTACAGACCTATATTTATGTATGTATTTTATTATGAATGTTTTAATTTTTAATTATTTTATTTTTTTAGTTAATTTAATTTTTGTTTTTGCATGATTAGTGTTAGATTAAATTATGCATGTTAGTATTAGATTTAGTTTAGAATTGTGTATGTATAAAGTTGTATTTGTATGCTTAGATGTTGAGTTTATTTGGGCCAAGACCCGATGATGAGAATTATCCCCTAATTGCATATTGAGGTCGGGGGTAATACCTTCCTGGTGTGTTTTGTGTGCTTAACATGTCGATTGGGTAAAAATTATCTCGATCCGAAAATTGCACGACATTTGAACTCAATGAATAATTATCTGAACGATTAGACGTTGATTATTTGATATTAAGTTTATGATAGAAAATGAGGAAACTAGAACTTGATTTGGGGAAAACTTGAGGCGGAATCCTAGGTAAGGTAATTCCGGAGACGTGATTTAGGCCGTCAATTTTTCGCTTGAACCGTTGTAGCTAACCGAAAAATTTTCATTTCTTATTTCCCCTGTTGAAGTCGATAACGTAATCAATTCTGAAAACGTTCAAATACTCTTTTCATTTAAATTTTTCCTAACCCAATGTCGCTAAGCCTAATTTTCAAAATTGAGTGAAATCAAGTGAACGGTAGGGTTTCGAATGAATTTTTATTGATTCGGTATTAGTGTATTCACTTATCATTTCGTATTTCTTTTTTTGCACGCTCCTGAAATAAGTTTGGGGGTGTGTTTCTATCATTTCTTTTTACATATTCCTAAAATTTTATAAATTCGAATAAGTTTGGGGGAGTGTTTCTCTAACTTCTTTTTGTACTCTCTTAAAACTGTAATAATTTGAATTAATTTAGGAGTTTGTTAAAAATAAAAAAAAATAAAAAAAAAAAGTGAATATAATTTTCATCTTTTCTTTTGACAAGTGAATACCAGGATTTTCGTTTCTTATTCAGAATTGTACTTTAAATGTGTGGGGGTCATGAGAGAGGATAGCGACAAGCGATTTTACCTTGGGTATCAATCGATTAAACCAATTTGCTATTTTTTTATTCCAATGATACCTGTGGTCCTTCTCCAAAGCCAAACCAAGCTCTATTGATTTCTGTGAATATCTGAACCTACATTAATGGATAGTAGACTCCAATCAAGCGTATGGTTTTCCTGAATCCTTTAAACGGTTTAAATTATGAGCTTAACAATTGAATAATCGAATCCGGTATTTGACTAGTTATACATTTGAGTTCTCACACGCACACTTCAAATGGATCTAGAATGATTTTTATTGATATTGATAGTTGAAAATATAGAACACCACTTGGTGTGGGATGCTTCCCGAACTTGATCTGATTTAGGGATGTTCAGGGAAGAACAAATTGGTCATTTTGATTGAACTTTATATTTACATGCATATACTTCTTTCGTGTTAAGTTTTAATTTTTCATTTTTAGTTGGTCAGTTTATTAGTTAGTTTAGTGTTAGTATTTTGCTTGAGGACTAGCAAAATTCTAAATTTGGGGGTATTGATAGGTGTGAAAAACCTATCTATTTCTAAACCGGATTTATTAGTTCTCAAGCATTTTAGTTATATTTAATTGTGTTTTAGTGAGTTTTAGTGTAGAACAGGGAAAGGACGTCAAAGGGCGAGAAACAAGTGAAAACGGTGGAGAAACGGTGAACAAAATGTGCAAAACAGGGGTTCGGTGAATGAAGACTACCGCCTAAGAGGAAGTTCCACCGCTTAGGCGGAAAAGAGGCAGAATGTTGGAGTGCTGAAGGGTTGAACCATCGCCTAGGCGAGAAAACCACCGCCTAGGCAAGAAAAGATCAGAATGATATGCCAGCAACTACCGCCAAAGTGGAAAAACCACCGCTTAGGTGAAGTTACCGACAGAAGTTAACCGACTTAAAGCCACCGCCCAAGCGGTGGTTCACCGCTTGGGCGGTGGCTTTAAGTCGGTTAACTTCTGTCGGTAACTTCACCTAAGCGGTGGTTTTTCACCGCTTGGGCGGTGACACTCTGTACAGAAATATCTGTTTTCAGATATTTTGAAGATATTTCCAACCCTTGCCTATAAAACCCCTTTCTCCCCCAATTGCTCAAGAGACTTGGACCCCTCAAACGTGAGAGGAGGCTCCAGTTGACATCTTGAGAGCTCTCCTTCCACCTTAGTTAGGTTTAGGTAATTTAGGAAGTAGATTAGAATAGTTTAGGAGGTGTTCTTGGCCAGTCCTTGAAGAGCCAAAAGAGGAAGTTCATCAACAGAAAAGAGGAAGCTCGGATCGTTCTTTGGCGAAAGTGGACTACTCCACTTTGAGATTTGGCTTTTATTCCCTTGTTTCCATCTTTGTATTTAATGTTTATTGTTGATAATGATGATCTCCTCTTGATTAAATGTTGTATTGGCTAAAAACATGTTAGTGTAATTTAGAGATTAGTTAGGGAAATGTGTAGTTGTGTAAATACTCATTTGGTTTAATATACGTTTCTTTAACGGTTGTTGTTTTAATTTCGATTGTGTTTATCATTTGATAACGATCTTAATATGCTTGTAATGGTATTAGGGTTGGATTTGAGAATCTAGGGTTTGACACTCGGGAGAGGTAACCCCGGATTCGGATTAGGGTAAACACATCGTTACGACTTAACGACCCCGGGAGGGCGTTAGTTAGTCTGCAATCGATGATGTTGGGTCAAGACTCACGTGACCTAGAGTCGTTAAGACATTGAGGGGGACCTCTTCATCGACACGAAGTCGCGTATTCTCCCGTCTTACACTCGGAAGAGGTGGCGGAGGAGTTTACGAACCGAGATTGTCGGATACCTAAACTCCATTATTGTTAACTGAACGAAATCAAACGTGTATTAACTGAATGAAATCAATCCCTAATTAATCAACCTAGTTAGAATTAACCCACTAATTATAGTTTAGCTTAGTTTAATTTCAATTCACGTCTTCCGTCGTCAGGATAACATGAGACTACGTCAATTGCGGTATTCAAATCAATTATTCACACTTTTCTCTGTGGGAACGATATCTGATCTTCAAAGGTCCACTATATTAAAACTTTAGACCTCGTATACTTGCGAGCGTAAGTAGAGGCGTGCTTTTATGCACCTACCATCAGCCCATGGACTTCTACTGGTGAGCCCAAAAGCCCAGTCCAAATGCTTAGGACCCTTATCTGTAAGCTCATTGGTCGTCTTCCAAATTAAGCATATTAACCGAGCTAAAGTCCCTAATTCGGCGATGCTAATTGATCCCTACTCCCTATATATACTCTTGGGCATCTATTGCTGCCAGGTATTAGCTTCTTATTCACTCAAGAGAAATATTATCCTTCTCCTCCAGATACTTAGTCTCACACTGGAAGGACTTCACCGAGCACAACCCTAGTAAGTTTGTATGCAGGTCTTCTCAGAATAGAGTCTGGAGAGGAGTTCAGCAGGGAGCCCGAAGAGGATCTCAGTTTGGGGTCCTAAGAGGATCTCAACTTGGAGTCTAGAGAGGAGCTCAATTTGGAGTGAAAATATTTCCTAAAGCATCAGAAGTTTACTAAGCTCGGAGCTCAGATTTCGCAATGCATCACCTCCACGTCAGAAGAAAATCACATGTGCCGTCTACCTAGACCATACCGGGGGTGTGATGAGTGGTTTATTTATCTACTAATCAAGTAATTTTAGATTCAAATATTTGTGTATTTTCAAGCTCTTTTGTTGTTTCAATATGTTTTTGTGTTGTTTGGTAGGTTTTTGAATAAAATGGTGAAAATGTGCAAAATCGGTACAGGTGCAGTAACTTTAAGGCCATTTTTGACTATGATGAAATTCGATTTTGGAAAAACTCAAAACATGTACGTTGTATATCTTTGTCTTATATTTCTGTTGGTTTTTTAATCACCCCAATCTAAGTTTGAACAAAAAGTTACGGCCAAAACAAGAAAAAGTGTCACCGTCGCCGCGGTCCGACACTAGCTGTAAAGTGTTTTTCTTGAAATTTTGAGATATTTTGTACCCCTTATCTTGATCCATTCATCCCCAACACGTTTTAGATAGATTAGACATTATTTTGAGAGTGTTTTTGGGGAAGATCTCAAGAACCAAAGGAGAAGAACACAAAGTGAAGAAGGAGAAGTAATCTCGAAACGGTTTTAGCGTCAAATCTTTGGATAACGGCTAGTTTCTTTCGTTTCTCTCTTCGTTTCTTAACTTTGGTTTATTGTTTGAGCATGTTTAGCTTGGTTCTTGTTATATATGGTTATGGCCATTGGCTAAACATGGATTATCTATGGGATTTGTTGATCCTAAGATTTTGATGAACAATTAAGTATTGATATTTTGGTAGAACTAATATTTAATTGAGTGTTTCAAAGATTTATAGTTCCAGTGATGAAGACGTCAAATTAAATAGATACTAAATGAGGATGTCAAGATGATGAAGAAGTATTAAGAGTTTAAAGATATTAGGGAAAACAACCCAGGTGAATCTTAACTCTTGATATCCCATTTAGGAACACACACATGACACAAAATGTATTTTATCTTTTATGTGTGTTTTGATTAAGATTAATTAATTGCTCCTACGTGAAATAAGAAGAAATATTTTTGAATGACAAAAATGAAATACAAGAATATTAGTGGAGCTTATTTAAGAGAGAAAATAGATAAAGGGGTGTAATCGTAAAAGAAAATATGTTAAAAACGAGATCAGAGAATAGATTCAGAAGGTAGCAGTCGACTGAGGAGTCAACCGGAGAAAGAATCTGAAACATCATGAATTGATAAGTTGACTGACAAGTCGATCGACCAATGGTTAGTGGGTGCGAATCTCCGTGAGGCTCGGAGGACTGGATTAGCCAAGAGTAGCTTGGTGAACCAAGATATATCTTGGTGTGCTACATTATTACTTTGTTATTTTTGTTGTTCGGGTGTGCACCTAGTTAATTGATTTATTTCGCTGTTATATAAAGATGTTGGTGCATAAAACTAGTACACACCTCAAGTATGGTCCAGTCGGATGACAGGTGGGTCTTCTTGCTGAGGTGGAGTCGTCGGTTGAAAAGTCCTCGCGTGAGCTGTGCTAGGTCCTGGGAGGACTGACCTGCTACGTTCAGAGTCCTGCTCCTCAGGGAGTGTACCTGCAGAAGGCTCAGACTGGGGTTTGTTCCGGTAAACACCCTCCAGCGTGGTAATCAGTGCTCAGAGAGAAAATGTACAGAATATAGTAAGCAAACAAATGAACTCACGTGTAATGTAAATAGTTTCCAGCGTACCTCGGGATGACATAACCCCCGATATATATAGGCATTGGAGATGATTAGTCAGGCCTAAACATGATTAATTAGTCAAAACCCGGTGTTTAGCTGACAATCCAGGGCGTTTAGGAGATAATCGTTGGGCTTGGGCTTTTGGGCCCATTTGGCAAAGCCCGCGGGCCTTTGTTAGGCCTACGGCAGTGAGCTGGTGGAGGAGAGCGAAGATCCGTGGAGTCCTGGAGAAGAAACAAGGTGAAAAGGGGAGTCGGTCGAGGTGAACAGCTAAATCTCTGAAACTGATCGCCGATGACACGGCACAGAGCTTAAAGCGGCACGTCCCTACGGGGCTCCTCGCTCCTCCTTGGGTACAAATAAGATTCCAGGGAGGAGCCGTAGTCGGTGTATGCTCCAGCGTGGCGTTGTGAATTCTGGAATTCGTCTCTTTCATTGCGATTGTTAACACATGGCCGGGTCCCAAGTGCTGACTCAAAGGTGCCCAAAAATACCCTTATCAGTTGCCCCCTAGCCCTGTACGGCGAGAGAAGTGAGGTGGTCAGGGATATCAATTCCTGGCTGAAACGGGCCTGGAGAATTCAAAGCCCGAGAAACACCTCTAATCGACATTTTTTCAAGAGTTAGTTTTTTCTTGAGGAGCTTATTCGAAATAGGCCTCCATACGGTTGGGGTCCGGGGTCAAGTAGCATGGCAGGGCGGTCCCGAATTTATTCGATTTTCAGGATGACAATTTTTCAAGAGTTGAAATTTTTTTAGAGGAGCTAACTTGAAATACGCTCCCATACCGTCAGGGTCCGAGGTCAGGTAGCACGGCAGGGCGACCCCGAATTTTTTCGATTTCACGGCAACGATTTTTTAAGAGTTGAAGTTTTTTAGAGGAGCTAATTTAGAATACGCTCTCACATGGCCGGGGGCCGGGGTCAGGTAACACGGTAGGGTGATCTCGAATTTTTTTCGATTTCACGACGACAATTTTTCAAGAGTTGAACTTTTTAGAGGAACTAACTTGAAATATGCTCCTATACCACCGGGGTTCGAGGTCAGGTAGCACAGTAGGGCGACCCCAATTTTTTTAGATTTTTAGGACGACACACATTCACCGTGAACAAGCCCTGAGCACAGATCGACTTTCACCGCAGGAAAAAAAAAAAGGCGAGCCCACGAGGAGTAGCGCGCGCTGAGTGCACCTGGCTGGTCACAAGGGACCAGCATTAGGCTGGTCCCTTATGGGGACCAGCACCACGCTGGCCTTAAAGGGGCCAGCGTTGTGCTAGCCTCTTTGAGGCCAGCAAGGGGCCAGCGCCTGCTAGCCCCTTTGAGGGGAGGGGGGCCAGCTATGCTGGCCTTCTTGAGAAGGCCAACGCCTCCTTGGGCGCTGGCCTTACGCTAGGCCCAACGCCCATTTTGGGCGTTGGCCCAGCAGCTGGCCTTGCGGCCAGCATGAAGGGGGGAGGGGGGAGGGGGGAGGGGGGAGGGGGGAGGGGGGCAGCGTCCCTCCCCCTTTCTCCTAAATTTTTTTTTTTTTTTTAATTTTTCTTTGAGCAAATTTTCTTCGCTGCCTCTTTCTCTCCTCTTTTTTATTTCAGCATAAAGCATGGAGTGGGGAGCACAACCTGGACATACTTTTCATACTTAGAAACTTTTGGAGCTTTTGGTTTATTTTTTATTTTGCACTTATTGGAGTTTGAACTCCACTCACCTTGCACCTCTAAAATTTTGCGGAGAATATTTTGAACACTTAAAAGAAAAAATTTCCCTCGTACAATTTTGTACACTCGGATAGTTTTTTCTCCCTGCACAAGTTTAGACACTTGGAGGACGGAGCCAGGTGTCCATCGCTATTTAAACCATATCAGCCGGGAGTAAAGCGATAGGGAGGTGCCGATCGCCACCTAGACCCTGTCGGCTTGGGGTAGCGCGGGCAGGGTGGTGCCTATCAAACCCTATGGTTCCAACTACGAGGCCTTGAGGTTGAACCCCTAGATTGTTCCATGCACAAGGATGCCAAGGCAAACAGTGCTGACAAGGGGGCTCCCGAGAAGGGCGAGATTGACTCCACCTCTCCTCGCACGGTCGCCCCTCACAATGAAGGTGAAGAGGACTAAGCTCAGACCATTGCTTTTTCAGGACTTAAGATTGTGTAGACTCCTTTTTGCTTATTCTTGTTTTTCTGCGCGCAAGCGTGTAAGCTTTCAAGTGGTATAGACAATGTACTTCAGAGTTCACTCTTTTTTCTTGACGTTTTCGTCAAGTTGCTTTTCTGCTTGATCCTGTTTTCAGGGTTGTAAAATTTTGGAAATTTTGTTGAACCCAGGGCCATGGACCACTAGCCCCCCAGTCCGGGACACGACACTGATTGCAAGGAAATCGTGTTGTGGACTTAGGAGAAGGGTTTTCCAGGGTGCCTGGTCCTCTTGGTACGTAGGGGCGCAACACGTTGGTTAGACCCTATGGCCGGTCATCAGGGAGTTCTCCATAGTCAGGCTCATTCAAGAACCCTTTCAGGTTATGTCCATTTAGTCCATACAGGAGTACCTTCCCTTTTAGAATGTCGGACTCATAGTCGACTGGTAGGGAGAAGTACTTGGCTGCAGGCCCTCAGACCCGATCAATGCCCTGCCCTTGGTAGATGACCTTGGTCTATCCCCGGGTACGGACTATTGACTTCCGGAGAGGATCTAGTTGTCACCCTCGACGCTGATCGCAGGGATGAGGCTTGCAGAGAGTTACTCGCGACGCCAAGAGTTGGAATGTTGGGTGGAGAATTATCTACGACCCAGGGGTTTGGAATACAATAGTGGAGAATCATTCATGATGCCGAGAGCTAGGACACCACCCAGGAGGTCGGAATCCAGCCGTGGAGAATTACTCGCTATGCCGAGAGCCAAGATACGACTCAAGGGGTCGGAATGCAACCGTAGAGAATCACTCATGACGCCGAGAGTCAAGATACGACTCAGGGGGTCGGAATGCAATCGTGGAGAATCACTCTCGACGCCGAGAGCCGGGATACGACTCAGGGGGTCAGAATGTAACCATGGAGAATCACTCGCGATGCCGAGAGCCAAGATATGACTCAGGGGGTCGGAATGCAACTGTGGAAAACCATTTACTACGCCGGAGTCAGGATGCGGATCTAGAGAATCATCCGCGACTTAGGCTGTCGGAATGCCGTTGTTGGAGACAGGCTGGAGGACGCTCGTCTCCATTTCTGATAGGATGGAGGACTGCTTGTTTCCACCTTTGAGTTGCATGCTCACAGTTCGTTACTGCTCAGACGTCGTGGTAGCACGAGGGTGGCGGGTAGACGCCTTACCCCGCCCACGACGGGCCCTCAGGTCGGATCTTACTGCGTGGCTAGGAAGCTGAGCCCAATGGTAACCTTGGTCAGCCCCTAACACCATGTCTTCGTGGATAATGGGATGTTGATGTGGTCAGGTGGGGCTCTCTAGGCCGATAGCCCCAGTATGGAAAGATAGAGGGCGGCCCTTGAGCACAAGCCTATTTGAAGATTCCACACAAGTATCGTGATCTTGGGGTCACTCCTCGGGCCCTGCAGTCTAGAGAGATAGTTCCTCCTGGACAAGGGTCAGTAGTAGGCACGTGAGGAGGAGCTGTATATACAACTTGAGCTCTTGCATTTGGCGTTCAAAGAGATCAATCCGAGATACATCCACAGTTTCTGAGGTCTGTCCCATAGCCCCAGGTGGCAGAGTTGATGGTATTGCCTGACCATGGGGGGCAGTTATCCTCGTTGGTCGGAACTAGGGGGTATGCGCTTGGATTGTTCGACATGTCTTCTTGTTCTTCTGTTTTGTGTCTATCTAACTGGACTTTTGTGATCACTCAAACTCAGTTGAGCAGAGAGCAATGATCAGGGGAAGGATTTTTTCTCGGTTCCCACAGACGACGCTAAACTGTTAGAGCATAAAACTAGTACACACCTCGAGTATGGTCTAGTCGGATGATAGGTGGGTCATCTTGCTGAGGTGGAGTTGTCGGTTGAAAAGTCTTCGCGTGAGTTGTGCTAGATCCTGGGAGGACTGACCTGCTATGTCCAAAGTCTTGCTCCTCAGGGAGTGTACTTGTAGAAGGTTCAGATCGGGGTTTGTCCCGGTAAAGCCCCTCCGGCGTGGTAATCAGTGCTCAGAGAGAAAATGTATAGAATATAGTAAGCAAACAAATGAACTCGCGTGTAATGTAAGTCCTTTCCAGTGTACCTCGGGCTTACATAGCCCCCGATATATATAGGCATTGGAGATTATTAGTCGGGCCTAAACACGATTAATTAGTCGATACTCGGTGTTTAGCCGACAATCTAGGGCGTTTAGGATATAATCATTGGGCTTGGGCTTTTGGGCCCATTTGGCGAAGCCCGCAGGCCTTTGTTAGGCCTGCGGTAGTGAACTGGTGGAGGAGAGAGGAGATTCATAGAGACTTAGAAAAGAAACAAGGTGAAAAGGGGAGCCGGTCAAGGTGAACGGCTGAGTCCTTGAAACTGATCGCCGATGGCACGGCACAGAGCTTAAAGCGACACATCCCTGCGGGGCTCCTCGCTCCTCCCTGGGTGCAAATGAGATTCCAGGGAGGAGCCGTAGTCGGTGTATGCTCCAGCGTGACGTTGTGAATTCTGGAATTCGTCCCTGTCATTGCGAGGGTTGACACATGGCCGGGTCCCAAGTGTTGACTCAAAGGTGCCCAAAAATACCATCATCAAAAGATAATAATTAATTTAGGAATAAAATTAATTATTTGATTTATTCAAGTTATATTCTAATTATTTTTTAATTACCCAATTCATCCCCCTCTTGGGTATTCTACTGGGCCAACAGGATTAATATAATTTATGAAAATGTCATTTGTTTGAATTGTGTTTCTTTAACGGTTGTTCTTTGCTATTTGATTGTGTTTACCGTTCTTGTATATCCATTATATGCTTGTTTAGATGTATTGAGAAATCGGGGTTTGACACTCGGGAGAGGTAACCCCGAATTCAGACTAAGGTTTAAGCACAACGCGACGATCTAATGACCCGAGAGGGCGTTAGAAAATGTGTAATCCATGACGTTGGGGCGAGACTCTTGTGACTATGTGTTCTAAAAAATGCTAGAGGGGGACTTCGGCATTAACACGACGTCACATATTCGCTCGCTTTACACTCGGGAGAGGAAGTGAGCGAGTTTAGATACAGAGATTATCGGATAAGTCGAACACTGTTATTGTAAGCTAAACGAGATCAAACACGTAGTTGTAAATGAAGTTAATCCCTAGATTTACATTCCCCTAAACATCTCATATTAATATTATAGGTTAATTAGTATAATTAGTTAACGATGAGAGGGTAAAGTACAATTTCCAAAAAATGAAGAGGGTTTATTTAATTTAATATTTTTCGATTCATACTGAATTAAGAGTACGAGAGTATGTAATTATCATGCATGTTAGTCCAAATGTGATATTTGCTTGTCAAAGGTTGTGATTGTGGAGGCATACTTAAATTATTCTTTTAGATTGGCTTGTAAACAAATCAAGTCATAGCCCATGTGAAATCCATCATTAAAGAATTTGGATAATTATTTTTTTGACTTAATTTCACTAATTCATGCAAAATATATCATTAGCAAACCCAGAAGTTTGACCCTTATTTCAAATTGGTACCTATAGTTTCAATTTGAATATATAAAGCCTAGAGATTCACCCCTAATGATCAGGAATTAATTTCACTTACACCCCCATTTCTTTTTAAAAAGTTATACAAAGATCTCTTAGTATTTAAAAAGTAAAAACTGAAATGTCTTAAAGTTGTTAAATAAATATGTAATAGGTTAAATTTTTAATTATAAATAAATACATAATATATATGTTTAATTTTTCCTTTTTTAATTTAATTTTTTTTTTCTTTCAATCAATAATTATTTCTAATTTTTGGAACAAGGAGGGGGTAAAGTATATTTTTAAAAATAGAGGGGGATTTATTTAATTTAATATTTTTCTGATTCAAACTGAATTAGGAGTACGAGAGCATGTAATTATCATGCATGTTGGTCCAAATTTGGCATTTGCTTGTCACTGTTGTGCTAGTGGGAGTATACATAAATTACTCTTTTTGGTTGGCTTGTAAACTGATCAAATCATAAGTAGCCTACGTGAAATTCATTGTTAAAGAATTTTGATAATTGATTTTTTCTCTTAATTTGACGAATTCATGAAAAATATATCGTTAGCAAACCCCAAAGTTTGACCATTATTTAAACTTGGTACCTCTAGTTTCAATTTGAATATATAAAGTCTCGAGATTCACCCCCAATGCAATGGAATTAATTTCACTTACACCCCCATTACTTTTAAAAAGTAATACAAAGATCCCTTACAATTTAAAAAATAAAAACCAAAACGACTTTTAGTGTTAAATAAATACGTAATGGGTTAAATTTTTAATTTTAAATAAATATGTAATATGTGTTTTTTTTTTTTTAATTTAATTTTGTTTTCAATCAATAATTATTGCTAATTTTTGGATAGAGGAGGTAAAGTATATTTTTCAAAAAATGAAGGGGGTTGTATTTAATTTAATATTTTCTGATTTAGATTGAACTAGGAGTACGAGAGCGTGTAGTTATCATGTATTAGCCTATGTGAAATCCATTATTAAAGAATTTGGATAATTGATTTTTTTTTCTTAATTTCACTAAGTCATGCAGAATATATCATTAGCAAACCTAGATGTTTGACCATTTAAATTTTTAATTTTAAATAAATACGCAATATATAGGTTTAATTTTTTATTTAATTTAATTTTTTTTTATTTCCATAAAAAATTATTGCTAATTTTTGGAACGAGGAGGGGGAAAGTATAATTTTTTTGAAAAAATAGAGGTTTATTTAATTTAATATTTTCTGATTCATACTGAACTAGGAGTACGAGAGCATGTAATTATCATGTGGGTCTAAATGTGGCATTTGCTTGTCGCAAGTTGTGCTTGTGGGGGTGTATTTAAATTACTCTTTTTTGTTGGCTTGTAAACAGATCAAATCATAAGTAGCCCGTGTCAACTCCGTTAGTAAAGAATTTGAATAATTGTGCGATAATTATCATAGCAAAAGCAGGTTCAAATTGTTAAAAGAATTTTAGTACCAAATTTAGAATAAGAAAGTCAATATGTCATTTTCTCTCTCCAATAAAAAGTATATTTAGATAATAAATACAAAAAATAAATAAATTATATAATTATAATACTAATTTTTTGTCTATCAACTTTAATAATTAAATTGAATGTATTTTGACTAAGTAGAAAATCTTAATTAATAGGGATATTTGAAATTATTTGATTTTTTAATTAAAAAAATATATATTTTCATTCTTGGTCATTATTTTTCGATTTATATAAAAATTATATAGGGGTTAGATTAGCATAGGAGTTGAGTTTGAACGTAGTGTTTTGAACTATAAGAGGATTTTGGTTGGGAAATACGACCCAACAGACAAGCTCGGGCCATGAAAAATCTTGTAATCTTTTAGGTAAAACCTGATTCGATCCCAGTCCGACACCACTGATGAATAATCATAAAAAATAACAAGGAATTGAAATATTAATAAAAAATTTATAGCAGATGAAAATTGTTCCCAAATTTTATATTTTTGTTCCATGATCCAAATTTTTTCTCAGAACATAAACAAAAAATTAGAAATAAAAGTTAAACAAATAACAAACTAAAACATGTAAAATAACTACTGGAATTATAGGCCTAGAAGAATAAAATTAAAACCTAAAGGTGAAAAACTCAATGGAGGAAGACCACCTTATCTGAAAAAGACACGGAGATTTTGAGAATCAAATTATTTTAGTCCAAAAAATAAAAGTTTTAGCGTTATAAATACATAATAGGTTAAATTTTTAATTTTAAATAAATACATAATATATATTTATTTATTTTTTATTTTAAAATTAATTCTTTCATTCAACAATTATTGCTAATTTTTGGAATGAAGAAGGGGTAAGGTATAATATTTTTTGATGTTGATATTTTGGAACGAGGAGGGGGAAAGTATAATTTTTTTGAAAAAATAGAGGTTTATTTAATTTAATATTTTCTGATTCATACTGAACTAGGAGTACGAGAGCATGTAATTATCATATTGGTCCAAATGTGACATTTGCTTGTCGCAGGTTGTGCTTGTAGAGTGTACTTAAATTACTCTTTTTGGTTGACTTTTAAACAGATCAAATCATAAGTAGTCCATGTGAATTCTATTTTTAAAGAATTTGAATAATTATGCATTAGTTTCATAGCAAAAACAGGTTCAAAACTATATATGGAACTTGTGGACATCAAATTTACAAAATTACTCTTTCTGGAGAGAGTGTTTCTCTCTCCAAAAACTAGAAAGAGAGAGAGCAAAGCAATGATATAGGGGAGCTTAGGTTGCATGGCGATTTACCCCCAGACGACTTGGAATTAATTTCACTAAAACCCTATTACATTTAAAAAGTAACACAAAGTTACCTTACTATCTAAAAAATTAAAAATAAAACATTTTTAATGTTAAATAAATAGATTAAATTTTTTATTTTAAATAAATACATAATATATAGGTTTAATTCTTTAAATTGTACTTCCGAATTAATTATTTAGAGAAGATTTAACTATTTTATATATCATTATGTATTACATATATTGTTAAGATAAAATTTATTTCCCTTATTAAATCAATCTTTCGTTCTTGATAAAGGCTATGCATGATGGTACAATATATATTTTGTTCCTGATGTAGTGTTGGTCTTTCCTCAAAGTGGTACCAACATATATTTTTCTTTAATGTCAAGACATAAACAAAATTAGCAATGTTGAGGTCAAACTTACTTTTTTTCTTATATTTAGGCTATTCTGGTGCATGGTTTGAGATAGTAGTACAACTCATCCTATTCTGGTGCATGGTGGGGGTAACCTCTTTGTCTTGATCAAAGTTGAACATGCATTAATGAAAATATTTTTGATGTTGATGTTGATGTTTTAGGGGTCTTGATCGAATCATGAAAATATTTTTGATGTTGATACTTTAGGGGTCTTGATCGAATCCCATCATTTCTCTCTTCTATATACTAATGGTTGTATTCTTGGTGCTCTCTCTTCTTCCTTCTTCACCATTTGCAGCTACTTTTGATTTTTTTCAAGTTGGTTCAGCAATGGCCAGAGTCCTTCTGCAACACCAACAAGCAGAACTGTGCGCATCCGATTCCTGCGAAGTTTACTATTCATGGGTTGTGGCCTGATTTTTTAGCAGAGAAAATAAAAACAGTCGGGTTGCAGTTGATTTATCCTATTGTGCTAAATAAATTGAAATTTATCCCTTTAAGGTAAATAAACTTATCTAATTGTGTTAATGTAAAGAACTCCAATATCTGGGAGCCGTTTACGTTTTATAAATACAGAAAATAAATATACTATTAAAACTTAGATAAATATTCATAAACGTGAACTAATATTTTTATAAATTAATTTGTACTAATATACTACAATAACAAACCAATAACTATAAATTAAGATTAATGTTTATCATTTTTGTACCTTAATTAATGAAACACCCCTAGAGTGTTTGTGTAATAAACCTTCATCAGAAAAAAGGAGCATCGAGCTAGCCCATGCTCTCTTTTTTGGATAAAAATTAATTCATATCTTAATTAATGAAAATATTTTTGATGTTGATATTTTATGGGTCTTGATCGAATCATGAAAATATTTTTGACGTTGATATTTTAGGGGTCTTGATCGAATCATGAAAATATTTTTGATGTTGATAATTTAGGGGTCTTGATCGTATCCGATTATTTCTCTCTTCTATAAATTGCATGAGCTCTCTTCCACTATTATCACTACTTACCAAATCACAAACTTGAGAAAATGGCATCCTATATACTAATGGTTGTGTTCTTGGTGCTCTCTCTTCTTCCTTCTTCACCATTTGCTGCTACTTTTGATTTTTTCAAGTTGGTGCAACGATGGCCAGAGTCCTTCTGCAACACGAACAATCAGAACTGTGAGCATCCGATTCCTGAGGAGTTTACTATTCATGGGTTGTGGCCTGATAAATACAAGACCCAGCTTCGCCAATGCACTAATACTGCTTACCGAGAAATTACTGTAAAGTCTCTAAAATTTCATTGCTCGTTAATTTTATTTTCATTTCTCTGACATTAATGTACATTGTTGTTGCAGGATCAAGACCTTCTCCAAAGGTTAACAAAAAATTGGCCGGATCTCTTAGGCCGCGCGGGTCAGAAGTTTTGGGAAGAACAGTGGATAAAACATGGGACATGCTCAGATATGGATCAAAAAAGTTATTTTGAGTTGGCTCTGAGCTTAAAGGACAAAATCAATCTACCTCAAATTCTGAGAAACAACAATATCTATCCCGGCACAGGACCTATCTCGTTCAACCAGCTAAACAATTCGATTGTGGCAACGAAAGGTAAAAATCCGGAGATCAAGTGCAACAAAAACAAGAAACAGCTGAAAGAGATTATCACGTGTTTTGATGCCGCAGGGACTTCGGTCATTGATTGTCCTCTCCGTACTGGGTTATGTTCTGCCGACGTCCTGTATCCGTCTCCTGTCTCAGCTTCTCCTGCTTCAGGTAGTCAACACGACGAGTTGTAAGCGCTAGCAGCTGTTTTCTCCAGCCAATGGCCAACATTGTCTTGATTTCGCTGTCGTAGATAGATGCATCTATATGATACTACTTATATATCCACAATTATGTCGGACAATATTATAAAAAAATATGATATATGCAGTTGATTAATGGTTTGTTTATAGCACTGTTAGTCCATTTTATGAATCATTTCTTTCTTCTTTGCTCATCTCCATTATTGTGTTATGATGTTTACTTCGGGAATATGATTGTTGGGGAAGAGGGGTTGTTCAAGCGGTTTTAATGGTCTAAGAGAAGGGAGGAGATGGTTAGTTTAAGCACGGTAGACGGCCAAACAGGGTTCAAGTGAGCAATTTGATGTAATTACACAAACACACCTTTGTGTGTTTGTGTAATTAACCATTTTTAATATACTTTTGAGTTAAATTAAAAAAAAATATTGCACTATAAATGTTGGGTTTGTAAATTTATATTATTCTTTAAAAAATATTAAGTATTTCTAATATAAATAATTGTTAAATAACTGTTTCATGAGGGACTATAAAATACTTACTAAAAAATATTCACACTATTTTTTAAATAAATATTTTATATTATAACAATAAACATTTTAATTCTGATTTAACGAATATAATGAATTAGTCACATTCTAAAAGTATAATTTTTAATTTAATATCTAAATATTAATTAATTATTCAAATTTATTCTAATTTTGAAATTGTATAATTAAATTAAAAATATAAATATAAGTTTTATGATTAAACTTTAATTTTCTCTACTAATTAGCGGATAATGCAATTTTTCTATTTAATTTAAAAACATATATGGGAAAAAAAGTTAATTACACTAACACCATTGGGATGTTTGTGTAATTAACCCTTACAAAAAAAAAAAGGGACTTCGCCTCATAGGGAGCTGATGCTCCCTTGCTTGCAGTGGGCTCCCACAGCAGGCAAAAATAGAAAAATTAGCTACATTGCAGCTCTATTGCAGCCGATTTTTAGCAGAGAAAATAAAAATAGTCGGGTTGTGGTTGATTTACCCTATTGTGGTAAATAAATTGAAATTTATCCCTGTAAGGTAAATAAACTTTTCTAATTGTGTTAATGTAAAGAACTCCAATATCCGGGAGCAGCTTATCTTTTATAAATACAGAAAATAAATATACTATTAAAACTTACATAAATAATCATAAACAATAATCATAAACGTGAAATAATATTTTTATAAATTAATTTTTACTAATATACTATAATAGCAAACAAGTAATTATAAATTAAGATTAATGTTTATCATTTTTGTACGTTAATTAATGAAACACCCCTAGAGTGTTTGTCTAATAAACCTTCATCAGAAAAAGGGAGCATCGAGCCCATGCTCCCTTTGTGTACGTTAATTAATCTTTTTTGGATACAGATTAATTACACAAAGACCCAAGGGGTCTTTGTGTAATTCATATCTTTTTCTTTATAGATTTTTAAGTTAAAAAAAAAAAAAAAAATAAATAAAAAATAAATAAAAAAAAAAAAAAAGAAAAAGGAAGAAGAAACTAAACTCTTACTGCGAGCGTATTTATATAATGCTTTAAAAAATATTAAGTATTTATAATATAAATAATTGTTAAAAAAAAAATATTTAAATATTATATAAATAATTCTTTCCAATATAAAATACTTTAAAAAAAATGGTTAATTATACTTTACTCTCTTGTAGTTAAATCATTTTGCATTTCGCCCCCATATGATATTTTCATCACCATTTTGCTTCCTCTAGAGGCGAGTAAAGTAGTGACGTGAATACCAAGTGGGACAAAATACAAAATGGCCTAACCACAAGAGTTAAATTGTAATTAACCCAAAAAATATTAGTTATATAATTGCACTATTTTTTTTGTAATATTTAAAATTAGGGTTAATTACATTTTACCTCCTTATGGTTTGGCCCATTTGCACTTACCTCCTGTATTAGCACTTACCCCCTTGTGGTCTTGATTTAGGTGTACTTACCCCCTATATCAGGAGGGTAAGTGGTTTGAAAATCTAACCACAGGGAGAATAAGTGGTGATTTTTAAACTATAGGGAAATAAAGTGAAAATTGATCAAACTATAGGGAAATAAAGTATAATTAACCCTTAAAATTATGATAATAAATATTTCATTATGATATGAAGGATAACTAATGAAATAGTTATATTTCAAAAGTATAAGTACACGTTTGATTTTTTTAAATATTAATTAATTATTCAAATTTATTCAAATTTCAAAACACTTATAATTAAATTAAATTAAAATATGATATTTATGATTAAGCTTTGATTTTCTCTACTAATTAGTGGATAATGCAAAATTTATTTTAACTTAGACACACATAAAGAGAAAATAGCTAGTATAATTACATAATATTTTTAATTGTTTGATGAGCCACTACTTTTTTTACAATACTTAATAAAATAGTGTGTTTAATAAAATAAGGTTTATGTATCTTGGTATTTTTTATTTTATTTTTTAAAATTAGGTATATGATTGCACTATTTTTTTAATAGATACTTAAAATTATGATAAAACAAAAACATTTTAATCATGATTTTAAAGAATACAATTAATAATGAAATAGTCACATTTCAAAAGTATAATTTAATTTTTTTAATTTAATTTCAAAAAATTAATTAATTATTCAAAATTAAAAATTGTATAATTAAATTAAAACTTAAACTATAATTTTTATGGTTAAATTTTAACTTTCTATAATAATTAGTGGATAATATAAAAAAAAAAAATAGACTTAATAACATTTAAATAAAACAAGGTTAATTACACAAACACCCAAGCGGTGTTTGTGTAATTAACCCAAATATAAAAAAGAAAAATTTATTATTTGGTCCTTATAAGATATACTAATGAGAAAATGATCCACCAGTACTGCATAATTAAGTTTTTGATCCCGTAGCCTTTTTACAATTTAGTCCTTGAAAATTGTCTCATATGTCTACTGTATTTACAAACCATGTCACTATGCATGAACATTTACATTTTTATTCTATTTTTTTAACATTTTAATATATTTTCATGTGTTATGTCATTGTGAAGGTTCATTATTTTTATGTAAACAAAATTACATTTTTGTTATGTACACACACTCTTGTTTTTATATCTTTTTATTATGTTCACATAATCTACAAAAAGAAAAACATTTCTTGTGTTATAATCATTCGCATTCACATTCTTGTGTAAAAAAAATCAAGACTTGAACATTCATATTTTCATTATGTTATTTTTAAATATTTAATATATTTTAAATTCTACTATTGTGAATGTTAACTATTCTTTAGTGAATAAATTAATAAAATACAATCTAAGTACGTAGCACCCTTCACTAAAACACCTGAAATAAAAAAAATAAAAAAAAAAATAAAAAATTAAAAAAAAATGGAAAAAACAAATAAACAAATCAGGTGAACATTCACCATAAAAAAAAAAATAGCTATAGTATAATTACTTACTATTTTTAATAGTTTGATGAGCCACTATTTTTTTTTTTTACAATACTTAATAAAACAGTGTGTATAATAAAATAAGGTTTATGTATTTTGATATTTTTTTATTTTTTATTTTTTAAAATTACGTATATAATTGCAATATTTCTTTTTAATAGGTACTTAAAATTATAATAATAAGGGTTAATTATACTTTATCCCTTGTGATTTGGCCTATTTACACTTTACCCCCCTGTGGTTCAAACGTTGCCACTTACTCGCCCTAGGTACTTAAAATTATAATAATAAGGGTTAATTATACTTTATCCCTTGTGATTTGGCCCATTTACACTTTATCCCCTGTGGTTCAAACGTTGTCACTTACTCGCCCTATGGTCTTGGGTCTAAGTACAAATCTAACACTTTCTGTCAAAATTGACAGAAGTGTGTCTCACACGCCAACAACAAGAATAGGCCTTTTTTTTTTTTGTGATTTTTCCCTCCAAAATGTTAATTTCTTGTTCCCATTTTACCCTCATATTTCTCTATATAACTCTAACACTTCTCACTCATTTTTTGAACCAAACCAACAATAATTCACATTTATTACACCGCAATAATTTTTAATTTATTATTTATTTTCAAGACTTCAATCATTATTATATCAATTTTTTTTATTTAAAATTAATCTTATTAATTTGATTTGATTATTCAAATATCACATTTTTTTTATTCAAGTATTTATTGATTTTTATTTGAATTCAATTGAAAATATTTTAGTTTCAATTTTTAAAAATATTTCAATTGACTTCAATTCAATTGAAAATATTTTTAATTTCAATTTTTAAAAATATTTCAATTGAAATTAAAAATATTTTCTATTGAATTGAAGTTTTTACTTGAATTCAATTGAAAATATTTTCAGTTTTTACTTAATTTATTATTTATTTTGGGATAATGACACTTTCCCTGACAAAACAAGTCGGTGCTCAATTGGATTTCTGTATTTGAACTTTGACACATTGGTTACCTCACATTTGATTTTCGTTTCAATTTGGACTCTTAGTTATGTTTTTTGTTAATTAATATTAAATTACAATTATATCCTTAAAATTTTTTAGTTGGGATCATTTTATTTTCTATCTAAATTTTAAGGGTATATTGTGTAATTTTCCTTTTATTTTCATCCTCTTCAAGATGAAGTCTAGAGAGAGAAAGCTTGAAGCCGTCTTTTCTTTTATTTCATCCTTCCCATCCCCGATTTCAACCTTTTCCTCCTTTGTTTCGATCGATTCTGAATTTTGGCTAGTTTTGTGTTCGATCTACATTGTCCCGAACCACAAATGGACAGCCCACCAATCGGTTGGCCTTCTGGCAGTGGACCAAACAGATCATGGTATGGTTTCAAATCTGTTGAGCTTGGGTAGGGGGTTCCAATTAGATTTGGGTTTCAATTTTCTCAAATTAGAGCAAATCGCATTCTCAAGATCCGATTTGGGGTCATTTCTTCTTTGTTTTGGCTCGATTTGGTGGCTGCTTTTCTGAGATTTTTTGGGGTCATTTCTGCTTTGTTGTAGAAGCCGCCACGCCCAAAGCCTCTCCATCAATTGTCGTCCTTCAGCTGCAATTTTTGTTGGGGGTTGGAGCACGGATCTAAACATCGTTCTAGTTTTCCCTCAGTAGAGTTTCAAGATTTCATTGGTTTGTTTGGATCGGATTCTGCGCCGCTTCACCTTTGTGAGAAAGTCGACAGTTTTCAAATTGGCGTTGCGGCTGAAGGTCGAAGGCGATTTCGACGGTTTGGCTCAAATCGGCGCTGCAGCCGCTCAGTCTTCATCGTCCTGTGCCGTTCGCCGTTGTTAAATTCGTCTACGGAGGCATCACTTTTCCTCTCTTTTTCTGGTTCAGGCACCTCAATAAACAATATTCCACAATTCAAGCCTCTAGAAGATGACCACATTGATCAAATGATCCAGGAATTGGTTCATTATGGCTCTATTGAGCTCTGCTCTGTTGTCCCACCTCAAGCTAATGTAATGTAGTTCAAGAAAATCTCCATCGCCACTTTTTTCTAAACCCAAATGATGGTTAGTGGTGTCGATGGGAGGCGATGGCGATGGTCCTGCAATGGTGTGGCGATGGCGATGGTGGTGGTGTCGATGGGAGGTGACCAGATTGAGGACGACGACGAGTAGCGAGGTCGGCAGCGGTAGAGAGAAAAGCGAGCAAGGCTTTCAGTTGAGACTAGAGAGAGAGCGCTCCCTATAAAAGCCTTTGGGTTAATTGCACTTTACACCCCAAAAAACTGAATAATTACATAAGGGTAAAATCGATATTTTAATCTTTCTGTTAACGGAGTTACTATTGCACTTAGGTCCACAAATCATAGGGGGACAAGTGGTGACGTTTAAACCACAGGGAAGTAAAATACAAATGGGCCAAATCACAGATTTTTTTTTTTTTTTTTTTGGAATTAACCCTAATAATAAATATTTTGATTATGATTTTAAAGGATACAACTAATACTGAAGTAGTCACATTTTAAAAGTATTATTTTATTTTTTTAATTTAATTTCAAAATATTAATTAATTATTCAAATTATTCAAAATTCAAAATTGTATAATTAAATTAAAAATTAAACTATAATTTTTGTGGTTAAATTTTAACTTTCTGTAATAGTTAGCTAATAATACAAAAAAAAGAAAAAAAAAAAAAAGAAAAAAGAAAAAAAAAAAAAACATATGAAGAAAACAAGCTAGTAATTACAGAAACACCCGAGAGGTGTTTATGTAATTAACCCAAATATAAAAAAAAAAAAAAAAAAAAAAAACACAAAGGAGCATCAACTAAAATAGAGTCATACTCCCATGGGTGTGGTTTTTAAATTAAAAGGGTTAATTACACAAACACCCCTATTTGTGTAATTAATCCAAAATGCCAAAAAGGAGCCGCAGATTGTCATGGACTCACATTTTTGTAGTGACATTTTCCTATGTGACGTCCCAATGCGTTCGCTGTACGGGGGCAATCCTGCCTTCTTCTTAAAATGTTGACTGGTTTCTTCATGTCTTAGGCTCATCAGGAGTCTAGAGCGGCTTCAACTCCCGACCAATTTGTGCAGAGGAGGTTAAACTCTTCTTCTTTTGTTAGTTCTTTAACCAGAGACATAATATCCGAACTTAACCGGGTCGGTATGCCTTGACTCCGAAGGGACACCTACTTGTGTTAACGTCTGCCTGGTTGGAAGCCGCATACTAGCGCTACAACTGATGTTGCCAAAACTTCCCTCACACGTACAAAGGTTCTGACACGTGCCAAAGATCTCTACAACCTACAACTTTAACCTGCAAAATCGATTAGCTCTAAGGGGATACCGGTGTAGTATCGGTTAAGGAACTTCCGGCGTGAGAATAAGTCAGTCTGTTTTAGAATATTAGGCAAAAGTCTGAATGTAAAGATAATGTGATACATTCTCTCGTTTACAAACTTAGTAGATCACGACCGTTTTGTGTTTGATCACTTGGTCTTTCCCCACTTTATAATCATGGGTCAGTAGGTTCACCTTTAATGATTTAGTTATTCCCTACTATATAATCATAGGTTAGTGGGTTCATTTCGTCTTTAATGAGTGAATTATCTCCCACTTTCTTGCTATTTAGTTGGGAGTTACATTTTTTGGCTTCTCACTTGATGGATCCATGCAAGGATCACCAGTTTGGACCAACGTTCTCGGCCCGTCTTTTTTTGAGCTTTGGGCTTCTTTCAAGCTATGTGTTGGACCAGATATTTCCCAGTCTTGGGCCCAAAATACAGGTCCAATTTCTTTATCAAGATCCTCTTAGAAAACTAAATATAGAAGGAAGAATTTCTCCACATCAACAACCCCCAAGCCAGCACGCTTATTCCTTCTGACTGCCTTGTAAATACGCGGTCTGTGACACAATACTCGCTTGCCTACTGTGTCAGCCCACAACAGGCAACAAAAATAGCCAAAAGAATATATTAAGTATTTATAATATAAATAATTGTTAAATAATACTTTCTTAAGTATTATATAAATAATTGTTTCGAACTATAAAACACTTAAAAAAATATTCACTATTCTTTTAGAATAAATATTTAAAATTATAATAATAAACATTTTAATTCTAATTTAAAGAATACAACTAATAATGAATTAGTCACATTCCAAAAATATAATTTTAATTTTTTAATTTAATTTCTAAATATAAATTAATTATTCAAATTTATTCTAATTTTAAAATTGTATAATTAAATTGAAAATATAAATATAATTAGTATGATTATACTTTAATTTTCTCTACTAATTAGCGGATAATGCAATTTTTTTAACTTAAAAACATATAATGAAATTAAGTTAATTACACTAACACCCTTAGGTTGTTTGTGTAATTAACCATTAAAAAAAAAAAAGAAAAAAAGAAAAGGGGACTTTGCCTCACAGGCAACCGATGCTCCCTTGCCCACAACAGGCAAAAAAAGAAAAAAAGAAAAAGAAAAATCGGCTCTATTGCCAAACGAAAATAGAAATTAATATATATAGCTCACAAAAGGTATAACATTTCCATCATCATTACAAATTTGTTTGAGTGAATACGTCATTAATGTCAACACGTCTTTAGTGCCATAAATCCCAAATCGTTGAACTTGTCTAGTAATAAGATTGTGTGAGACCATTTGTCTACCAGTTGTTAGGAGGAGAAGCTCATTATCCTGCTAAATCATAGTAGGGCATACAACTCTCGAAATTGGCCCGATAGTGAATTTCTTGGTCTAAGATGACTCTACACCATATTTGGTTGGTACCCATATCTCGAAATATTCGTTCATGATTTCACGAGTGATAAGTTAAAGGACTCATTTAAGACTATAAGTTGCTTGCTTTTCCCATCTTCGCAGGAGCAAGCCTTCCCAATTTGAATTTCTTGAAACATTTCTTTGCTCATGTAGAAAGACAGGATTACTGTTTGTAAAATATGGTTGAAAAATTAATTAAATAATTATTTTAATTAGTTAGTAATTAAAATTTTGGAAAATGAAGAAGAAATAATTATGAGTTCTTTATTACAGAAACATTCCAGATAACATATAATAATACAGAAAGATACAAGAAGATGATATTACAATTTGGGGTGTACAAATTATCAAAATACCTGACCCACAAACCCATACCCGACCATCCTGGACTGTTGATTGCGGGTTTGTGAACAATAGGGTCATTCGAAATGAGGGTTGGTTCTTCTATTTCGTGGGTTTAGGATCGGGCAACGGGTTTTTCAATACCAAACCCGTTGCACCTAACCCGTCTGACCATCCACACATAAATAGGCTATCCAGGGTTTTCTCGCATTAATTTTCTCAAATCAGATGCATCTCTCCTTGCCTCCTTCCTCAGCTTTGATTCTTCATTTTTCGCTGATGCATTTTTCTCCTCCTCCGCTTTTTTACTTCCTCTGCTTCGATTCTCCTCTCCACTACTTATATTGTTTGTCGTCAATGTTTGAGCCTTTAGTTTTGTCGCCGCCTTTGTTCGTTCATCACTATCTTTTCTCCAATTCTTCGTTCGTTCTGCTTCGTTCCATCAAAACTCTCTGGTTCGAAGTTCGATACAACTTGAGGTGATAATTGAGTCTTCAGTGAGTGATGATGCTATAAGCCTACAATGATGACAATTGACAACTTGGGTTGTGTTTTTGTTTCTGTTCTATTCAATATATGAATATTTTTGTTACTGTTTCTGCCATTGTGTGCTTTTGTTTTTGTTTTGTTTGTGGATCTGCTTCTATTTTGTTAGCTCTATTTCTTTAGCTGTTTTGTTTCTATTTTGTTTTTACGAATCTGTTTGTTCTATTCAATGTTTTTATCCCTCAATTCTTAACTCATTCTCAACCTATATTTTTCGACTAAGTTCGACCGAACCCGACCGGTCTACGTAACCATCCAACAACATCGGATATTTCGATAATATCGATCGATAACTGGTTCCAAATATCAGACCCGATGTTTTTCGGGTCAGGTATCGGATCCACCCAAAATCAGTCCCACCTGACCCATGCACACCCCTAATTACAATACAGAATGAAAAACAGAAAGAAGAATAGTTGTTGTATAATCATAAAACAAATAGAAACAAAAATACAAACTATTCAATAAAAACAAAGAGAAACATAAATACTAGAGAAAATGATCGAGGCAATCGTTTCACGATTTGTCCTTAAAGTAGATTTCGCCCCCGCCAAGTGTTTACTGTCGAATGAGCGTATGTCTCTCAGGATACAACGATCAACCTACTACTAGTACCATCACTAGAAACTAGATGCCAAATGAACAATAGAAGTGTTGAACTCTCTCAAGAACTCTACAATTGTGCGGATCAAGTGATAAGGAGATGTGGGCCAAAGTGCGAGTTTGACAGTATCCTGAATTTTTGTCACTCTCAAGCATGTAGAAGACACTTTGGGAAAAAGTGGACGGCCGTAAAAGTGCTACAATATGAATTTTATTGGTCGTCTTTATTCAAAGATGCACACCGATTCTGTCAGGCTTGTGACAGGTGTCAGTGCACGGGATCAATATCTCGCCAAGATATAATGCCCCTCCAACCTATTCTGGTAGTTGAGATCTTTGATGTATGGGGAATCAATTTCATGGGACCATTCCCAACATCTTTTGGTCACAAGTATATCTTATTAGCTGTAGACTATGTGTCGAAGTGGGTTGAGGTCATAGCTACCAGAACTAATAACTTTAGGGTGGTGCTCCGCTTTTTGAGGGAGCATATTCTTAGCAGGTTCGGGACACCCCGGGCGATCATTAGTGATGAGGAATCACATTTTTGTAATAGGCCATTTGAGACATTGGTACGTAAGTACTCCGTGACTCATAAGGTGACCATACCTTATCACTCTCAAACGAATGGTCAAGCGGAGGTGTCCAATAGAGAGGTGAAGCAAATCTTAGAGAAAACAGTATGTCTCGACCGTAAAGATTGGTCAAAACATTTTGTTGATGCTTTATAGGCGTACTGTACAGCTTAGAAAACTCCTATCGATATGTCACTTTACCGATGAGTGTATGGAAAAGCATGTCATTAACCTGTTGAGCTAGAGTATCATGCTTATTGCGCTACAAGAGCATTAAATTTCGAGATGAAACGAGCAGGGGATGAACGTAAACTTCAACTCTCGGAGTTGGACGAATTGAGAGGAAACAAATTTCATATGAAAGTAAACTCCTTAAACTTTCCAACGACTGGTGATATAGTAAAATCGGAGTTTATATGAGAAAGATATACACATCTAAAGTTAGTTATGTTTGTTTGTCAAAAGTGCATCTCGGGCCCATATGCTGGGCCCTTTTTTTTTCTTTCCCCAAGGCCCACTTCCCCTTTTTATGTCATTGTTCCTTCAACCCAAGCCAAAGGCCCATTGAATGATTGAATGAGAATAAAAAAAATAAAAAAAATAAAAAAGAACAATTGGCAACAAAGAGTGGTCTGGCAACTGTTACACACAAAAGGCAAGAGTCATCAATGTCATCAATTGATGATTAAAAGGAGAATTTCCATTTTCATTATGGGAAGGGTAGCATATAGGCTCATTCCGGCCAGCAGCTTGGGGGGACTTTTGGTATTTTAGTCATTCTTTTTTCATTTTTTGGGGGGGGAGCCGGCGGTGGGGCTTGTCTATATTCATCTTTTTCCTTCTTTTTATTTTATAACTTTAGTTTTTCTTTGGCTTTCATTTTCTGGACTGCCGAATTGTTTTGGAGGTTGTCCATTTTGAATCTTGTTGAATATATCAAAAATCAAATGAAAAATAAATTGATGAACGACTAATCTTTTCTTATTCGGGTTAGAACTGTGGTATGTATTTTGATTTATATAATATTGTATTGTTAGATTAATTTTAGTTTATGTGTAAACAATTATATGATAATGAATTTTGTGCTCAAAATATAGTTTAATCTGTGATTGAATTTAATCTTGAAATGTTCGTGTAGAGATTTCGATTTTAAATTCAATTATTACTAGAGCGATCACATAATTGTATTCATAGGATTTAATTATTGGTTTGGATGGTTTATGCCTAGATTGTAATTCACCCTAGATTGGAGTAACGTAAGAATTATATCCCGAAGATAAATCATGCCGAAGAATAATAAATTTAATTTTTCTAAGTAGTTCCGACTTGTAGTTGAGAACGCTCGTTTACACAAATCTGAATTTTAAAAAAAAATGAGAAAAACGTAATTCCAAAATACAAAATCCACAATTTCTAACCGGTTCCCTATATTCATTGTCTAAATTTATTATTTTATTTTCTTGCAATTAAAAACCAAAACTAAAAATCAAAACTTATTTGTTATCAAAGAAATAAAAAATAATTGAATTTAATAGTTACAAGACCGATCCCTGTTAATGGTTGTAATTTATTTATTCCCAAGCCAGTTTTATTAGTTTTTGAGTATTTTTATAATGTTTTTATATGTTTTAATATGTTTTTATTCTTTTTGTTATAAATTAGGTGTGTAGACGGATCATAAACGATCAAATCGGATCAAGAACGGTAAAAGAACGATGAGAAAACAAGCAAAAGGACAAAATTTAGAACCTGCAATCCACCACCGAGGCGGTCAAAATACAAAGAAGGGCCTAAACTCTCTGCAAATCCACCGCCGCAGTAGTGAGATCCACCACCACAGTAGTGAAACAACAGAATGTCTTTACTCCCACTGCTGCATGCACTGCTGCGGTGATCACTCTGCATAGATTATATATATATTTTTTAGATATTTTGTTCCTTATTTCCTTCATCCTCTCCTCTTTTTCGTCTATTAGAGAGCTCATTTAGGATTAGAAAATATTAGAGAGAGTTTTTGGGAGTGCTCAACCAAATCCGAAGGAGAAAAACACGTTGCGAAGAAGGAGAAGCAATCTCGGAGCAGTTTAGCGGCGGATCTTTGGAATACGGCTAAGTTCCTTTATTTCTTTTTTTAGTTTTTAACTTTGGTAGTTGGTTTGAGCATTTTTAGCTCGTTTATTATTGTATAAACGGTTATGACCAGGAGCTAAACTTAGATTATCTATGGGATTAATGTAATTTATAAAAATGCCATTTGTTTATCATATTTATATGTTTGTTTAGAGATATTGAGAAATCGAGGTTTGACACTCGGGGAGAGATAAACCTGAATTTGGACTAGAGTTTAAACACAACACAACGATCTAATAACCCGAGAGAGGGTTAGAAAGTATGCAATCAATGACGTTGGGGCAAGACTCATGTGACCTAATGTCGTTAAGACGTTGAGGGGAATGTTTTTGTTGACGCGAAGTCATATATTCACTCATCTTACACTCGAGAGAGGTGGTGAGTGAGTTTACGATATAGAGATTGTTGGATAGGTTGAATACCGTTATTTTTAACTAAAAGAAACCAAACACGTTTTTGTAAACAAATTTAATCCCTAGATAATTTTTTTCCCTAAACGTCTCAATATAGTAATATAGTTTAATTAGTATTTTAATATTAGTATATTTAATTGTAAAACTCCAATTATTGCCTAGATAAAATTAAGTTATGATAATTATGGTACTCGACAATAATCTCAACCAATCCCTGTGGATACGACAACCCTAACTCTTCCAATCTATACTACAACTTGACCCGTACACTTGTGGTGAAAGTGGCAACGTCCGCTACCAAGTTTTTGGCGCCGTTATAAGGATTCTGAGCCGTTTTACTGTGCTTGGGATCGATACAAGGAATTGTTGTTTCGCTTTCCGAATCATCAATTCCCAAGGTTGTGTCAACTACTGAACTTCCTCGATAGGTTATTAGCCACAACCAGAACGTGGGTTGAAAGAGAAAACGGTACCACCTCTTTTGACCAACTAACTGTGGATGAAGTCTATTGGTTGTTGGAAGACATGACCGATTTCGATTATCAAAGTTTGAATTGTTCACCAAGTTACCAAAGCTTCGGGGATTATTCCAACACTTCGGCACCATGGATTGACACCCCGGACCAATATATTGAGTCTTCCCTCGCATTGGAAACCATATTCGCTGAATTTATGGGAGAGACTCAGGCTTTTTGGAGGGAGACAAATGACCAAATCAATGAGCACGAGGATCGTCTCGATAATATTGAGATGGTCTACGCCAAAATTGATGCAACCATAACGTCTCTTCAGACGCAAATCGATTAGCTTATCTGCTTTATTGAGGCCGAGTCAGAAGTGGTGTCACTGAGAAACACACAAGTCACATTCATTGAAAGCCACCACGAGGAACCGGAGCGGGAGGATCTTGGGAGCATGAACTGATAATTATCCGAATGAGGAGACAACCCAAGCATGGATTGATAATTGTGATTCATCACCATTGGAGATCCAAATTGTGAGGCCACCATCGATCCCAGACGATCATATCTACGAGGATCCGATGTGGCTCAATTGTCCTTCATCGCCATTAGCAACGTCCTTTCGTGCCCACCAAATACATGAGCTAGTGAGGAATGTTGTTGAAATCTTGGGCCATATAATACCAAATCTCGCTAAGCTTGAGGGTGTAAACAATCAAGACCCATACATAGTGTTGTATGACAGTTACTATGGGTGGAAACCACTCTTTGACGAGCACTTTTCCGTGTCAGACTGAAGACCTTAAATCAAGCACTTCTTTGGAGGCAACCCAAGGTTAAAAATAAATTAGATCCGTCACTGCCGACTTGATTCGGAGGCGAGATTCTCTCGCCTCCCAGGTACGTGTTCTAAACCCCCTTCGTCAGCATGCTTTATTTTTATATGTTGAGATTGATGATTGGGTCGTTCTAGGCACTACCTATTCTAAGTTCGGAAGTGATGTGTAGTATTTTAGTATGTTTAAATTTTGTTTAGTTTATCGTGTGCATGTTTGTTTAGTGTAGAATGTGTTAATGTTTGTGTTATTGTTGTTGCATGCTGAGTTTTGCGTTCATCTGGGCCATTACCTGATGATGAAATTATCCCCTAGTTGTTTTTGAGGTCAAAGGTAATACCCATGCATGTGTGTTTAGTGTGCTTGACAATGCATTTTGGTAAAAATTATTGTGGATCTTAATTTGCATGAGTATATAGGCTGAATGTATTGCTATTTAATTGATTTGAGGATGATTATCGATTAGCCAAACTCATGACAATTTAAGGATTCTAGAGCCTGATTAAGGGGAAACTTGAGCCGAAATCCTAGGAGAGGTTGTTCAGGAGACGTAATTTAGGCATTCATTTGATTCGCTTGAGCCTTTGAAGCCTACCTTGCTATATGTTTATTCCTCATTACCCTGTCAAAGCCTATTAGCCATTTCAATTCCGAACACATAACTAATACCCTGGCTAATTGAACTTTTTCCAAACATATATCGCTGAACCGAAGGCACAATTTGAGTGAATCAAGTTAACATTCGTTTATACTACTTGAAGTGAGCGGTTGGGTTTAGGGCGAACTGTTAATTGGTTCAGTATTCGAGTACTTTCTTGTCATTTTTTTATTTCGTTTTAACCACACCCATGAAATTATAAAAATCGAATAAGTTTGGGGGTATGGTTCGTTAAAAAAAAACATATGTAAATATTGTTCAATTTACATTTCTTTTGACAAGTGAGTATGTCAGTCTTAAATATATGTTCAGGGTTGTTTCCAATATTATCTATGTGGGTTCAAGAGTGATTTTGTGCCAAGCGTGTGCCTCAGGTATCGTTAAGTTAACAAAGTTAACCTTTTTTATATTCTCGATATACCATTGGCCATGTTCCTAAACCGAACCAAGGCCTATTGATCTTTTTGAACCTCTGAGCCTACATTAGTGGAGAAGAGAACCCAATCAGGCATATGGATATCTTAATCCTTTACGGTCTAAGTCGTGAGTTTTGTTGGTGGATAATCCAATTCGATTGTTGGATAGTTATATCATTGAGTCTCGCACACACACGTTGAAAGGATTTAGAATACGTTTACCATTATTGAATGTCGAAATTCTAGAACATCACATGTTGTGTTTTACCACCTGAACTCGATATGATTAGGGGTTGTTGAGGGGAAAATGTTTTGGTTGGCAGAAGAATTCAAAACTCACATATCGTTATGTTTAGATTGTTTGTGCTTAGGTGGTTTATGTTATTTAATTTAGTTGTATTTTTCATTTTAGTGTGAGTGTTTTTCTTGAGGACTAGTAAAATTCCAAGTTTGAGGGTATTTGATAGGTGTAATTTATCTATTTATTCCCAAGCCGATTTTGTTAGTTTTCGAGTATTTTTATAGCGCTTTTATATGTTTTAATACTTTTTTATTCTTTTTGTTATAAATAAGGTGTGTGGGGTGAAATGGATGAAATCAGATCATAAACGATCAAATCGGATAAAAAACGGTGGGAAAACAAGCAAAAGGATAAAATTTAGAGCCTGCAGCCCACCGTCGCGACGGTCAAAATAAAGAGAATGACCTAAACTCTCTACAAATCCACCGCTGCAGCGGTGAGATTCACCGCTACGGCAATGAAACAACAAAATGTCTCTACACCCACCGTTGTATCCACTGCCACAACGGTCACTCTGCACAGATTTTAGATATTTTGTTCTCTATTTCCTTCATTCTCTCATCTTTTTCGGCCATTAGAGAGCTCATTTAGGATTATAAAAGATTAGAGAGAGTTTTGGGGATTGTTCAACCAAATCCGAAGGAGAAAAACACGTTGCGAAGAAGGATAAGCAATCTCGGAGCAGTTTTAGCGGCGGATCTTCGGAATACGGCTAAGTTCCTTCGTTTCTTTCTTCATTTCTTAACTTTGGTAGTTGGTTTGAGCATGTTTAGCTTGTTTATTATTGTATAAACAGTTATTGTCATGAGCTAAACTTGGATTATCTATGAGATTAATGTAGTTTATAAAAATGTTATTTGTTTGAATTGTGTTTCTTTCACGGTTGTTCTTCATTAATTCGATTGTGTTTATTGGTTGTCATGTTTATATGCGTGTTTACATATATTGAGAAATCGGGATTTGACACTCGGGAGAGGCAATCCCGAATTCGGACTAGGGTTTAAATACAACGCGACGATCTAATAACCCGAGAGAGTTAGAAAGTGTGCAATCAATGACACTGGGGAAAGACTCATGTGACCTAGTGTCGTTAAGGTATTGAGGGTGACTTTTTCCGTTAACGCGAAGTCTCATATTCACTGATCTTACACTCGGGAGAGGTGGTGAGTGAGTTTACGATATAGAGATTATCGGATAGGTCGAATACCATTATTGTTAACTAAACGAAACTAAACACATTTTTGTAAACAAAGTTAATCCCTCGATAATCTTTTCCCCTAAACGTCTCAATATAGTTTAATTAGTATAATTAGTATTTTAGTATTAGTATATTTAATTATAAAACTACAATTTTTATTGCCTAGATAAAATTAGGTTATGATAATTATGGTACTCGACAATAATCTTAATCAATCTCTGTGGATACAATAACTCTAACTCTTCCAATCTATACTAAAACTTAACCTGTACACTTGCGGTGAAAGAGGCGACGTAATATTTTCGCTACCACCTGTGGTTCGATACCCTACTTGAACCTGTACTACATCAGTATCGCGGTACTATTTTAAGGGTATTATTTTTGAGCGATCAGCTCTACGGTCCCTAGGACGACTTTAGGACTCCCTCATGGGGTTCTGTCGAGCTGAGGGTACTTGGAGCCCTCAGCTTAGCCTATTTTCCTTCAGGGCGGCATTGAAGCTTCCATATGAGAGCCTGCCAAGCTGAGGGTGTTTGGAACTCTCAGATCGACCTTGTGTTCTCTATGATGGCTTTAAGGCTTCCACTCAGTGATTAGCCTAGCTGAGGATGCTCAGAGTCCTCAGTTCGGCCCCTTTTCCATACTTGAGAATTTAGCCCCCATTAAGTTGATCATGAATGAACCTTAACCCTTAGGGTAGTTTTGAGCCTTCCATTTGATGACTAGCGTGAGCTGAGAGTGCTCAAAGTCTTCAACTCGACCTCTTTTCAATACTTAGGAGTTTGCCCCCTTTAAGTTAATCATGAAGGAGCCCTGATCCTCAAGGCAATTTTGAGCCTCCCATTTGATGATTAGCCAAGTTGAGGGTACTTGGAGCCCTTATTTCGGCCCTTTTTTAATACTTGAGATCTTGGTCGCCCTTAAATTGATTACGAAATAAATCTATGCACGTGTAGGCTTCACCAAGCAAAATTCCCTCCATTAATAATTAATGCACAATTATTCAAATTCTTTAATAATAGAATTCACATGGGCTACTGTTGGCCGAGTGAGCTATCTAAGAGGGGGTGAATTGGGTAGATAACAATTAATTCAAATAAAATTCTTCAAAAAATAAAATAATTAATTTTTACCCTAAATTAATTATTATTATCTATATAGCAGTGGAAATATAATATCAACTAGGTGCACACAAAACAAACACAAATATAAATAAATTAAAAAATGCAGCACACTAGAAATTTATACTGATTTACCAAGCTATTTTTGGCTAATCTAGTCCCCCGAGCTCCACGGAGAATTGCGCCCACTAATCACTAATATTTATTTCAACAGGTAGGAACCAAATCTTTACATAATGATTCTTTTCTCAAGCTCAGAATCAACTTTTACAACTTTCTTTTCCCAGGCTCAAGAATAACCTTTTCTTTTTCCCAGGCTCAAGAATAGCCTTATCTTCTTTCAGGCTCATAACTAACCTAATTCTATTATAGGAAGAATCACAACCTAATTCTTTTTATACCTTAATCTCAAGAATTAAACCTCACAATCACTCTAAGTATTATTTTCTCAGGTAAGGATCGAACTTTTACAATTCACTCACAATTTGATTCTAATCAAGAAGAATCACACCTAAACTCTTTTCAACAAGAAAAAAGTAACCTAACATTTTTATACTTAGATAAAGATCAAACATCAATCTCTTTACCAGAAAAGGTTGAAATCCAAAGTTACCCCTGATTAAATATTCTCAATAATATCTAATCCGCACACAACTCACCAATTACAATAAAATTGATAAGTTCTTCCCACTCGAAGTTTCTACTACCTCAAATCAATTTAAACTCAATTAATATCCCGATAATTACTAGTGATAGAATTAGGTGAGGAAAATAAAAATCTAATTATAAAATTAATGCGGGTAGCACAAAATTGAGCACGTAATCAGATTATCAAACAAATCATTTTTAAAAGATTTTTTTATGCTTTTTAAAGTTCAAAAACGATTTCTCATTCAATCAATTAACCAAACAAGTAATGATAGTAACAAACTCAATTAAGAATATGCTTGAAACACTTTCACCAAGAAAACATAAAAATCTAATTATGATAGCTATGAATCGCACACAAATAAGTATGTAATCAGATTTTCACCAAAAATCGTTTTAAAATATTTTTATGCAATTTAAAGTTCAAAAAACGATTTTGTCAAGATCTTATCAACCCAACAAATATATAAAAATAAATATACAATAAAGACTAATAGTTTGGAAAGATCTCACTCGAAATAATAGATTGAAATACTAGACAATTCAAATCGGTGACGCTTACACAATCAGCGCTTTAACTCAAGAACTTATTGATCTCACAATTTTATCTCTCAAAATAATATCAGAATGATGACTCTTAGAAAATCTTAGGAATTGAATAATTCTTGATATTATCACATTTTTATGGGAAATCCGCAGGTCTATATATATGGGATTAGAACAAGCTCTCTAACGGCTAGTTCCCATATTTAATGACAAATAATTACTCCAATAGACCCCTTATATCATAAAGACTCAATTCTAGTATAATTCACTTAATTATATCTTTTAAAATGTTCAATTTAGTCCCGCAAACTTTTACTCAAACTCAATTAGATAAGATAGAAAGAATTTCAAGAACCAAATTGAGAAATATCTAAAATACTTGAATCATATCTATAGGGATATTAAAATATCAATTAAATAACTCAAAATATATCAGATCCCTAAGATATCTCGCATTTCTGAACTATAAAACAACTATATTTTGGATCAAAACCATCAAAATCTCAAATCCTTAAACTGACCATCGGTTGACTGACTAACACTCATCGGTCGACTGCCCAATTCAGGACGTAGCCCAAGACAAAATTTCTTCTTCCATCGGTCGACCGCCGATCCATCTCCTATCGATCGGATGATTCAGAGAGTCTCATAAGTCAACTTACTTGTCGACCTGAAGATCCAAAGAATTCATCTTTTAACCACAGGTCGACTTACTTGTTGACTGACTTATTTAGAGACTTTATAATTTAAGCTCATGTCAACCTATTTGTAAACCGAGAGATTTAGAGAGTTCATTTAATTTTCATAGGTTAACTTATCTATTGACCGACCATGCTGGAACACTTCTCCTTAATTACTTTTCTACTAAATTTCTTCAACTTATCTGTTGACCTGAGTTGTTTTCCCTAGATTCTTCAAATACTTAAATCTCTTAACGCCCATCATCTTTATCATTATCTTTAGCATCCATTTAGCATTTTTCTTAATATCTCCATGATAATCTTATCACTAGAACTAATAAATTGAAATACTCAATAAAATCGTTACTTCCACCAAAAACATCAATATTTAATTATCCATAAAAATCTTAAGATCCCCACAAGCACAACATGTGACAAGCAAAGGCCACATTTGGACCAACATGTATGATAATTACATGCTCTTGTATTCCTAGTTCAGTATGAATTCAAAAATATTTAATTAAATAAACTCCCCTCCATTTTTTGAAAATTATACTTTACCCTCTCCTCGTTCCAAAAATTGGCAATAATTATTGATTGAAAGAAAAAAAAAATTAAACCTATATATTACGTATTTATTTAACACTAAAGATGTTTCATTTTAATTTTTTAAATAGTAAGGGATCTTTGTATTATTTTTTGTAAAAAATATTGTCTAATTTTTAATATGACTTTTAGGTGTTTTTTCTATACTTGTTTTAATTTAATTTATTTTTTCATTGGTGAATATTTTAGACATAGAAACTTAATTAAAAAAAAATTAAAAAAAAAAAAACTTAAAATCTTCGTTGTATTGATAAATTTATCTTTCAAATTAAAACATAGGAGTTAATAGCATTTTACCCCCCCATGATTTAAACATGGCTACTTATCCCCATGTGGTTTTAGACCTAAGTAAAAATTTAACATTTTCTGTCAAACTTAACAGATGTGTAGCTCACGCACCTGTTATGAGAATGGACATATTTTTTGTGTTTTTTCCTTTCAAAATACTGATTTTTTGTTCCCATTTTACCCTCTATGTTTCTATATATAATCTCTATGTTTCTCAGATATTTTTTTCACCAAACCAAACCAAACCTTCTCAGAAATTACAGAAAACAGAAATCCTACTTATTCTATCAATACCTTCACAAACCAAACTAAAAACACAAATACATACACATATATATTATAGATAGATTTATTATTCTTCGTGACTCTGCTTTTATGTTAAAGAATGGAACTCTCGTCTCTCCTCATTTGCAAGTGCAAAGGTCATGGGTGCTGGATTTAAAATTGGCAGGGATCAATCGATCTAGACGATCGAGACGATCTCAACAAAAATTTATGTTTTGTTCCCAAAATAGAAACAAATTTGGGAACAAAAAATTATATTTTTATTCGCAGAACATAAAAATATAATGTTTATTCTCCCTCTTCTCCTCCGGGTTCAACATCGTGTTTATCAGCTCCGACAACCCAATCCAGAACAGACGGGGAGATCTGATCGAAACAGACCTTGAATCGGGCTCGTCTTTTTCTAATTCAACCGTAACGGGAAGCATTGACAACATTGAATCCCTCAATGAACGCTATTGTAAACCGTAATCAAGCGAATCAGTAATGTGTAGTATATGCCATAGTCCCGAACACATGATCAAAACATGTGGGTGTTGGTTGTTGGCTTGATTGTCAACAAAATTGGGCTAACATTTTTCATGGTGTGAATAGATTTTTCACACATTTGTTTGGTATGAAAGGGAAGAAGAAAAATGGGTCAAAAATGGTAGATGGAGTTATTCAAAAATTGGTTCCAACATTGCGGCTGCCTCAATTGTTGAAGGTTTTAAAGATCTTGTTCACACTAGATTATGAGTCTTAAACATTCCCTATAAATTGAGACCATGAGCTTTGAAGAAAAAAAACATCTCACAATTGAAGAAAACAATATCTCTCAATTGAAGAAGTACAAGTTGAGAGAGAGTTCAATTCCTCAATAGCCACAATTGAGTGAATTTTTGCACAAGTGTCTTAAGTTGTTTTAAGACCTTGTTTTGTATTCTTTATTTGTATTTTATTGTCAAATAAAGAAGTTCCATAGTTGCTCCCGAGGAGTAGGCGAAATTGCCGAACCTCGTTAAAACTTGTGTTCTTGTTTGTGAGTGTGTGTGTTTTCATTTCATCTCCCATAATATTTGTTCTGTGTTGGGTCCACCCGACACGCTTCCGCACAACAAGTGGTATCAGAGCTCCGGTTGAGAGCTTGGGATTATGGCGGAGATCGAATCGAAAACGGAGGAGATTGAATCGCCATCAACCTCTTCCAGTTCACAAACAAAACTGTCAATATCAAATGGCAAATTTGATATTGAAAAATTTGATGGAACAAACAGTTTTGGCATGTGGCAATGTGAGATGATGGATATGCTGGTTCAACAGGGTTTGGAAATAACCTTGGAGGAAAAACCAGATTTTATGGAGAAAGCAGAGTGGTTGAAGATCAACAAAATGGCGTGCAGTTCTATTCGTCTCTGTCTTGCAAAGAACGTCAAATACTTTGTAATGAGAGAAACGATGGCGAAGAACTTATGGAGAGTACTTGAAGAAAAGTACATGACAAAGAGTATTGAGAATCGGTTGTATCTGAAGCGAAAGCTTTTCCGATTTCAATACCAAGAAGGTACATCTATGATGGATCATTTGAATGACTTCAACAAGTTGATTGCCGATCTATTGAACCTGGATGAAGAGATCAAGGATGAGGACAAAGCCCTTGTGTTGTTGAATTCCTTACCGGATTCATACGAACACTTGGCAACCACTTTGATCTACGGAAAAGACTCGGTGAAATTCAAGGATGTATCAGACGCGTTGATGAATAACGAAGTTCGTAGACGTGACAAGGTGTCTCAAACTGATACATCTACTGCTTTGATGATGAGGGGCAGATCGGAGACCAAAAAGCACAACAAAGGTATAAACAACTCTCGTTCCAAGTCGAGAGGAGTTTCATCAAATGGCAGGAAGATTCCGGCAAAGGATGAATGTGCTTTTTGCCGTGAAAAGGGTCATTGGAAGAAGGATTGCCCCAAGCTGAAAAACAGGGGTAATACAAATGCAAACGTGGCCCAAATTGAAGATGATGATTCAAATTTTGCTCTGGCTACTACAGCTGGAGTTGGCTCAGACGAGTGGATTCTTGACTCCGCGTGCTCCTATCATATGTGTCCTGATATGGATTGTTTCACCAGTTTGGATCTTGGTAGTGGTGGATCAGTTCTTATGGGAAATGATCATACGTGTGAAAGGAAAGGGGTTGGCGTGATCCGATTGAAGCTGCACGACGAAACCACGAGGGATCTGACCAATGTCTGGTATGTACCAGATTTGAAGAGGAATCTAATTTCTTTGGGTGCTTTGGAATCAAATGGTTTCAAAGTCATCATGGAAGCCGGATCGTTGAAAGTCACACAAGGTGCTATGGTTGTCTTGAAAGGCCTAAGGAGAAATAATTTGTATTTCTTACAAGGAAAGACCGTTATCGGTGGAGCTGCCACCGTAGAAACTGCTATTGATACAACCAAGCTTTGGCACATGAGGCTTGGGCATGCTGGAGAGAAGGCCATGCAAGGCCTAGTAAAGCAGGGTCTTTTGAAGGGTGCTAAGACTTGTAAGATGGACTTTTGTGAGCACTGTGTGCTGGGCAAGCAAACCAGAGTTAAATTTGGCATGGACATCCACAAAACAAAAGGGATCCTAGACTATGTGCATACTGATGTTTGGGGTCCAACGAAGACTGCATCTTTGAGTGGAAGGCACTGGTTTGTTACATTTGTAGATGACTTCTCAAGAAGACTCTGGGTGTATACTATGAAACACAAGTATCAAGTCCTAGAGATCTTCTTGGCTTGGAAGAAGAGGGTGGAGAATCAAACCGGAAGGAAGATCAAGGTGTTGAGATCGGACAACGGCGATGAATACACGTCCGATCCATTTTATTCCTTGTGCAAACAAGAAGGAATAGTGAGGCATTTTTCTGTGAAAAAAGACTCCACAACAGAATGGTGTAGCGGAACGTATGAATCGGACTTTACTTGAAAAAGTAAGGTGCATGCTATCCAATTCCGGTTTGACGAAGAGTTTTTGGGCAGAAGCGGTTACTTATGCATGTCATCTAATTAACCGTCTGCCTTCTACTGCAATTGATGGAAAAACTCCTATTGAAGTGTGGTCAGGATCACCTGCATCAGATTATGATTCTTTGCGTATCTTCGGTTGCTCGGCGTTCTTTCACGTGACCGAAGATAGCAAACTTGATCCAAGGGCAAAGGAGGCCATATTTCTGGGCTTCAGCAGTGGAGTGAAAGGGTTCAGATTATGGTGCCCTGCATTGAAGAAAATGATCTTGAGCAGGGATGTTACTTTCGATGAAAGTAAATTTATGAAGAAGAAAGTGTCCAATGAAGAGAATAAAAAAGGCAGTCTAGTGCAGCAGGTGGAGATTCAAAGTCCAGTAGATTCTCCTTCAGAAGACACTTCTTCAGATGATGAAAATGATGGGGATACGGAAGATAGAATTGAGGTGGAGCCTTCTCCTCAAAGGCCTCCACAAATTGAAGAATCGATAGCAGCTAGCAAACCAAAAAGAACAATTCGAAAACCAGCCAAGTTTGCGGATATGGTTGCTTATGCCCTACCAATTGTCAGTGAAGATATTCCAACCACATATAAAGAAGATGTGCAAAGTTCTGAAAGTGTGGAATGGAATAAGGCCATGAATGAAGAATTGGATTCTCTCCATAAGAATATGACTTGGGAACTCGTAGAGTTACCAAAAAGAAAAAAAGCAATTGGGTGTAAATGGGTATATGCAAAGAAGGAGGACTCTCATGGGAAAAACAGTGTGAGATTCAAGGCAAGACTGGTTGCAAAGGGATATGCTCAAAAGGAAAGGATTGACTACAATGAAGTCTTTTCACCGGTAGTAAAGCATTCCTCCATTCAAATTTTACTTGCCATGGTCGCACAATTTGGCTTGGAGTTGGCGCAGCTTGATGTGAAAACTGCTTTTCTACATGGAGATTTGGATGAGGAAATTTATATGTCGCAACCTGATGGTTTCAAAGCTGCTGGCAAAGAACAAATGGTGTGCAAGTTGCAGAAGTCCCTGTATGGTTTGAAGCAATCTCCACGACAATGGTATTTGAGATTTGACAAATTTATGAAGGTACATAACTTTACGCGAAGTCAATACGATCATTGTGTGTACTTCCGTAAATTGAAAAATGGTACCTTCATTTATTTGCTCTTATATGTTGATGATATGTTAATCGCATCTAAGAGTTTGGTGGAGATTGAGAAGTTGAAAGCCCAACTTCGGAAGGAATTCGAAATGAAGGATCTTGGCGAAGCCAAGAAAATTTTGGGCATGGAAATTACTCGTGACAGAACGGCTGGGACTGTGTGGCTGACACAGAAACAGTATTTGAAAAATGTACTAAATCGATTTGGTATAGATGAAAATACCAAACCGGTTAGTACACCTTTGGCTCCTCACTTTAAATTAAGTGCGGAACTGTCACCGAGTACAAATGAAGAAAGAATGTATATGGCTCAAGTACCGTATGAAAGTTTGATTGGAAGCCTTATGTACGCAATGGTATGCACAAGACCTGATATTTCTCAAGCTGTTAGTATGGTTAGCAGATACATGCATGATCCTGGAAAGAAGCATTGGGAAGCTGCAAAATGGATTTTGAAGTATATCAAAGGTACTGAGGATGTGGGTTTGAAATTTGTGAGAAATCAAATGGAAGTCAAAAGATTTCTCATTGGATATGTGGATTCGGACTATGCTGGTGATTTGGATAAGCGACGGTCTACTACCGGGTATCTATTTACCATGGCTAGTGGTCCAGTCAGTTGGAGGTCTACTTGGCAGTCCACTGTAGCATTGTCTACCACGGAGGCTGAATACATGGCTGCTGGAGAAGCCATGAAGGAAGCCATTTGGTTACATGGACTGATTTCAGACTTGGGTCTTCATCAGAAACAGGTAGAGATATATTGCGACAGTCAAAGCGCAATACATCTAGCGAAGAACCAAGTTCATCATGCTCGGACCAAACATATTGATATTCGATTCCACTTTGTTCGAGAAATTGTTGATGCAGGTGTTATTCTTCTTACAAAGATTGGGACAGTCGATAACCCTGCAGATATGTTGACAAAAGTCGTTGGAAGCGCCAAGTTTCAGCACTGCCTAAACTTGGCCAATATTGTTCATACATAAGTATGATTTTTGGAGGAGCAACTATTGGTTCTATTGGAGGTGTAGTATGAGAATTCATATTAACGTTGTGGTGATGGTGGCATTTGAAAATCTCGCCAAGGTGGAGATTGTTGGTTGTTGGCTTGATTGTCAACAAAATTGGGCTAACATTTTTCATGGTGTGAATAGATTTTTCACACATTTGTTTGGTATGAAAGGGAAGAAGAAAAATGGGTCAAAAATGGTAGATGGAGTTATTCAAAAATTGGTTCCAACATTGCGGCTGCCTCAATTGTTGAAGGTTTTAAAGATCTTGTTCACACTAGATTATGAGTCTTAAACATTCCCTATAAATTGAGACCATGAGCTTTGAAGAAAAAAAACATCTCACAATTGAAGAAAACAATATCTCTCAATTGAAGAAGTACAAGTTGAGAGAGAGTTCAATTCCTCAATAGCCACAATTGAGTGAATTTTTGCACAAGTGTCTTAAGTTGTTTTAAGACCTTGTTTTGTATTCTTTATTTATATTTTATTGTCAAATAAAGAAGTTCCATAGTTGCTCCCGAGGAGTAGGCGAAATTGCCGAACCTCGTTAAAACTTGTGTTCTTGTTTGTGAGTGTGTGTGTTTTCATTTCATCTCCCATAATATTTGTTCTGTGTTGGGTCCACCCGACACGCTTCCGCACAACAGTGGGTATGTTCTGTTTCGCTTGTATTCGATCATCAAATCTGTCAAATTTTTCACGTATGGTTCCCAGATGAAATCGAGTTTCATCCCAATCTCATCGGCGACGAACTGATAATCGCTGTGTCGCTTGAACAAATCCGCTCGGGATGATTCCATTGCTTCGAATCCCAAAACCAGATTCAACAGTGAAACGACAACCAAACGAGCCTGTGAGTCTTCGACGACGATGACCCACGATCCATTGAGCAGATCCGAGGCGTCGAACTTGTCTAATTTCTCAAACCCACACGCCGTTAGGGGTTTGGATTTGACCCAACTCCAAGACCTATCGTAATTCGACAACGAATCGGAAACTTCGCGACTGGTGTTTAACCACACATCGAATTCGACTTTGTGGAGCAACAAAATGCAGGAATCACGACTCTCCATAACTACAATGGGGTCCAAGGAGAGGGAGGCGACGAAATTAGAGATAAAGGGGAAGTAAGGAGTCAAATGAACGCAAACTGAGGAGGGTGATGAAGAGACGAGCCCGATTCATGAAATCCCTAACCATTCGAAGCCAAATCGAACGACGGAGGGAACAATCAATCACCGTCGCCACCCATCTGAGTTGATTGTAGAGTATGGGGAGCTCGAATCAGGAAGGAAAGACGGAGATCCAAACAGAGATGAGAGAAAATGAGCTGATTTCGCAAAATCGACCTAGGATTTGGAGGCGACGAACGACAGAGGTGAAGATACGGCGAACAATCACCGTCGCCGCCTCCCTCACGTTTTTTAGAGAGAGAGAGAGGCGCTCTAAGTTTTTAGAGAGAGAGCTCAAGTTAGAGAGAGAGGCTCTCAGTTAAAGAGAGAGTGCTCAATCATGGACATTTGGGTTAATTGCAATTTATACCCCAAAAGAGTTAATAATTACATAAGAGTAAAATTGACATTTCTAATATTCAGTAACCTTTGCACTTAAGCCCAATAATCACAGAGGGGTAAGTGGCGAAATTTAAACTACAATGGGATAAAGTGCAAATGGACCAAACTATAGGGGAGTAAAGTGCCATTAACCCTAAAACATATAACTTTTTCAGCCCAAAAAAGAAGAAGGAATAACCGAACATGGTTTAATAAATTATTTTGAATGTTCTTTGAAACCAATTGAAAACTTTCTTATCTTGATGTCTACAATTGCGACATACGTCAAAAATATATACATATATAAATATAGATGCATCCGTTAGGAATACAAAACGTTGATAAAGAAAATTAGCATATAAAGAACTGAATGAGATGATAATTATTATCGAAACATTAATTGACAATAAAAATATATTAGGAACTCTCCACTTTAATGCATTTAAATTCACTAAAGAAAAGATTAAAAAGAGAGAAAATGATATAATGGAAAAAATAAAAATAAAAAATAACAACAGGGTTTAGAATAAATGCTTCCGGTTTTAGTTATTGTATTAGTTTTAAACCCCGTATATCATGCAAGTGTAGAAAAAATTATATAAGATATTTTTTTTTATTTGAATATTACAAATAATGTACAATTGATCTTTTAACTTAATTTTTAATAATATTTTTAAAGTTGTAGAAAAAACTAAATTTTAATGCTAAAAAATTAAAATAAAAATTATCACCTAAAAACAACTAAATTCAGCTTCAAACATTGTTAATGTTTATCACTCATATTTATTTTCATAAAATAGTAAATAAGTTCCTAGATTTTTTTTTTCAAATTTTCTTACGTTTTTCGCATAATTTTTTTAAAATAATCTAATAGGTTATTTTATGTTGTTTACTATTAGTTTCTATTATTTGGTCAAGAATTATAATTTTGGTCAAAATCGAATTTTATTTTCAACTTTTTTATATAATGCATTTTCAATTGTATTCTTTTATTAGTTTTTGGATCAAATTATGGTTGTTACATTTTCTTTGAGTATTCAAAGAGTAATTGGTGCGGAATTTTAATTTTAAATTGTTCTGAGAATTAAATATTGTTGATCTAAAAAATATATACATTTCCATTTCTATTTTTTATTACTTTTGGAATCAAATGATGTTTTTTATTTTTTTATTTTTTTTAAAGTTTTTTCATCATTTAAAGAGTACTTGTTGCTGCATTATTTAAATTTAAAATTATTCAAAGGACTACATTTGTTTTTATGAAATTTAGTTATTGTTTGCATAAACTATTTGATTTAGTTATATTTTTAGAATCATTTTGCAAAGTTTTCGTGCACGATTTTATTTAGTAATAATTTTATTTAGATTTAAAAATAGTGAATTTGTAGATTTTTTAATTGATATTTTCAAGTTTTTATTGTATTTATCAATTTTCAACTCATTTTGTATACAAAATTGGTTGCATCAAAATGATTTTTTATTTTATTTTTATTATTTCTATCAACCCTTATTTGAGAAACAAAGAATATAAAAGAATATTTTTTTTTTTACTATAATTAAAAAGTTTAGCATAGTTTTTTTTGCTTTTTATTAAAAAAAAAAATCTTTTATTCAAAAGCAAAATCTCACTATTTTTAATATAAAAAAATATTTACAATTTATTGAACCAACTATATTAATAATAAGTAACAATTAAATTCACTTAAATCACTATATTAATGATAAATTTAATATTTAAAACTTATTTAAATAAAATATTAAAGAGAAAAGAGGTCTTGTGGACTCTCGTTTATTTTCAAGTGTAGCCTTCTAATTTTAATTTTATTATTTCGATCGACAGTTACATGAGAAACAAAGAATATAAAAAAAAAAAATTATTAAAATTAAAAAATTTAGTATATATGCTTTGTTTTTGGTTATTTATTTAAGAATTATTTTATTCAATAGAAAAATCTCACTATTTTAAATATGAAAAATCACTACAAGAAAAAAGGTTTTTTTATCACAGTTAAAAAACGTGATAAAAAGGTTTTTATCACAGTTTTTGGTCCCAGAACAAACCGTGATAGTATGCGGTGTGATTAAAAGTATGTTTTTTTTTTTTTTTTTTTTTTTTTTTATCACAATTAAAAACCGAGATGGTAAATTTTTTATCACAGTTAAAAATTGAGATGGTTAATCCATCTAATATCACGATTTTCAAATGTGATTAAAATGGTTATATAAATGTGATAAAAGTAATAAACGTGGTTATTTTGACCATATCTATCTCACTTTTGTATCAAACTGAGATATTTATTCTATTTTCTATCACCTTTAATAATAAAATAATTACATTTAAAAATTGTGATTGTCTCTCACATCTATATTAAAAAAAAAATAACAAAATAATAATAATAATAATAATAATAATAATAATTTACCCACTATTTTATGAAAAATACTATAAAAATTAACTAAAAAAATAATTTCATATTACCCAAACAATTAAAATATTAATCACATAAGAATTCGACATCAACATGAAAAATACAGATAACAATAAAAATCATAAACTTAAATTTCTATAAGTATAAATGTCTAAAATATAAAATTTCTATTAAATATAAAACTAATAAAACTAATCTAGCAAAATCTCGGTCATAGAGCATCCAAAGGTGAAGTTCAGCTAACTTTTGACATCGGTTGATCCAAAAAGGAAGTCCTGCATCTAGAAAAAAAAAAACAGCAACTTAAAAAATACACTTGCATTTAAAAATACACCTAGGAAAAAATGAACTTACTAAAAACAACTACAAAAAAAAATAAAAAATATTTAGAGCTACGGAAGAAAAAAGAAAAAACCAGCTAAAAAAAGCTACAAAATAGACTTGTAGCTACCAAAAAAAAACAAAACAGCTAGAAAAAGAACTTACAGCTATAAGAAACCAACTCAAACAATAAACTTGAAGATACAACAAATAACTTACTAAAAAAAAACTTCAAAAATAAAAAACAAGCTCAAAAAACTTATTAAACTTTATTTTCAGCTCTGTTCAAAGACTTGCACTAACAATCTTATGCAGAAAAAACATATTTATAGTTAAACATTTCTACGGAATAACACTGTTTTGCTGCAAAAACAGCAGCGCACAACACTGTTTTGCTGTTTTTGCAGGAAACCCGCTGTGCTTTGCTGTTTTTGCAACAAACCCATTGTTGTTTTACAGCAAAAATAATAAGACAGCAACGGTTTCGCTGCAAATACAATAACACACCTTAAACATCTCACAAATGAATTACATATCCAAGATAATGACATACTTTTTCTGCAATTACATTTGTTTTGACATATATTTAATCCATTCAACTCTCAATTCGTCTAATTCTTCTTCGGAGTAGGCATTCTTCCCATTAAACTACGAAATTTATTCAAATGAGTTAGAGAAAAAAATTTCGAGAGATGCAAAATGCAAAATAAATAAAAAAATCATAATATTTTTGAGGGATGCAAAGTGCAAAATAAATTAAAAATAAACAACTTATCTCACATTTTCTCAGAAAATGATGCTCTTAAGTATTACCCTTCATCATGCACTAATATCATAATTCAATATGTTATTTATTTATAATTGTTTGCACTAATAATCTTATGCATAAAAAACATATTTATAGTTAAACATTTCTGCCGAACAACTATTTTGCTGTAAAACAGCAATGGTTTTGCTGTAAAAACAACAAAACAGTGCTGTGCTTTGCTGTTTTTGCAGCAAACACATTGCTGTTTTACAGCAAAAACAACAAGACAGCAACGGTTTTGCTGCAAATACAACAACACAACTTAAACGTCTCACAAATGAATTATATATTCTAGATAATGACATACCTTTTCTGCAATCACATTTGTTTTGACATATATTTAATCCATTCAACTCTCAATTCGTCTCATTCTTCTTCGGAGTAGGCATTCTTCCCATTAAACTACAAAATTTATTCAAATGAGTTAGAGAAAAGGAAAAAAAAATCGAGAGATGCAAAGTGCAAAATAAATAAAAAAATCATAATATTTTTTAGGGATGCAAAGTGCAAAATAAATTAAAAATAAACAACTTATCTCACATTTTCTCGAAAAATGATGCTCTTATCTGTAATAATATCTTTCAAAAATCTCATTACGTAGAAACCAGATTTCAGAGCCGAAGATTGTTGAGGACACTAAATATAACAAAATTTGATGAGAACTGGTGTAACAACTATGCTATTATACATATACATATTTATTTTATAGATATATATTGAAAAACATGTTTATCACCTGAATGCACTTCCAAGTTGGAGTTTTTTTTGTTCTTGTTTTGGTCCTTTCCAATGTTCTAAGACCACTATATAAAGATTATGTGAAAAAAAATAGAAAAAAAAAAACTTATAAACATAAAAAGTTATGAGAAAAAAATGCATAAATAGTTGCCTATATAAAAGGTTGTGTAAAAGAAACACGGAATAGAATAAAATGACACTTACGTGTTTATTATGAATTCAAGAGTTGTATTCACTTCACCTGAACAACAGGGATCAAAATAGAATACCGTTAGAATTGATAGGTCAATAGATAACAATATCCAGCGTTCCCTAAAAAGTTAAAAATGAAAATTACAAACAATGAGATTCATAATTCATGAATATTCTAAAACTAAAAACTCGATACATCTAAATTATAAGAGACTTACCCAATATCAAATGGAATAATGAATAATTGGTTAGGTCTTGAAGTCTCTAATATTCGTGCAAGCATTCCTGATTTTTCACCATTACCCTTCGATCTTCCATTGCTAATAGACAACGGACTAACACATCCAAATTTTTCATCCAATTTGCCCCTTTTAATAATTCCATATAGATAACTGAAATCAAATAGCAAAATCATAATCTTTTGACAACTCACTAATCTAAAAACAAACATGATGAATTCACAATAAAAAACAAAACAATTTTTTTTTTTTTACCTCATGTATAGCATGCATCTAGTACTTTGTTAAACTCACAAAAATACTCTAAATCAGATTTAGTAAGTTGGAGTGTTATTCTCTCTCTAAATATTTCTTTTACCAATTGAATGTTTATAACTTCATCATCTTTTAAAAGATCTATATAATTTTCCACAAAAGAATTTATGCAATCTAAGTTACCATCACCATTCGTCTCTCTGGAAGGTACCTGTGACATAACAAATCCAATATCAACACTCAATTGTTAAAGAAATAAACGAATGGTTTAAAATTTAATAATACAGAAGTTTAATATCTCATCAACGACTACTATAAGATTCTTAGGCCAAGTCACAAGAGACCCCTCAGCATCTATAACCTTGTACATCTCGTCATGTACAAGCATTGGAAGAATAACATCTCTCTTAATTGTACAATCCACGGAAACACGCATATAGAAATCCCCTAATGGAACATTGTGTATCATTTCATTTGCTCCAATTGTATCATATACGGTGCTATGGGCAACAATATTTTCGATTGAGTTCACTGCCAACTTACATGCTCTGCTCTATAACATTCTCAAACAATTTATATTATTAAAAATAGAATAAAACAAGCATATGAAACACAAACTAAAAGTAACAAGGTGTGAATTAATGAATTACCTTTCTCACGATCAGTCTTGGTGCATTTTCATCTTTTTTTGGAGTATCTTTTTCTTTTGACACGGATTTAACAAGTGGTCTTGAATAATTGTGTAATGTGTTAGAGCTCACATTATCAGACTCATGCATTTGGCGACTACTAGCACCTTGTTATTTCATTGCACGAAGTTCTTCTTGCAATTGTAACAACATTGCTTCCATCGACTTTTGTTTTTCCTCAAACTCAGTTTTCTTTATCCTTTTAGGCATATGAAAATAGACACTTGGTGTCACACGACCTCCCACTCCCCTCACCCGACTTGCGTGCTCAGGAGTTTCCAACGCAATGCTAAGAACATCATTACTACCTTGAGTTTTTAAACTTCCATCTTGAACTTCTTGTGTCAACTTATCCTGTGAGATTATTATCATACAAAATGATAAGCACAGATAAAGTCAATACAAATATTTTAAATAAGTGCACGAAGTAATAGAAAATACTATTCTTTCAACAGTCATCCTCGTCACATCATCATATTCACCATCTTTATTTTGTCGATCTTTCTTCCAATAAAAACTTCTATCCAAAATCTCATTCCCTTCTACGTCAGGTTGCTATAAGAAAAACATAATAATTTCAAGATATAAAATAAATGTATTGCAAAAGATAAGAGCTATGAAATTGTTTCTTATTCAATTTATATTTATAAAAACTTACACATTCTTGTACAAGTCTAGCATAGCCTTTTTGACTTAACCGATGGTTATATATATTCTTTACTCGTCTTTCTCTTTGAAGCTCACTTAATTTCTACAATGTAAAATTTAACACATGTAGGCCAAACATCAAATACATAATGTAATAATATAAAAAATAGTATCTCCAATGCATAAAGAACAAATAAAAAAAAGTACCTTAAATTCTTCCGTCAATCTCTTTCTAACAGATTTATTCCAATGGCGTTGTTTGATGCACTTATATTTTTTTGGTGGATGTTTGAGAGCAATGGGGTTAGCCTCAAATGGACGTACATAAGTACTGGTAAGGTACTTCTTGAATGTCCTCCATTTTTCTTCAATCGAAGATAAACACTTCTTTCTTGATTTTGGATCGACAACATAGCTTAACTAAAAACCATTCATATATAAGATAATATGAAAAAGGTTCAAATTATACAAAAATTAAAAAGGGTTACCTCCACAATACTCCATATGTCGTTTTTTAACTTTTGTGGTACCTTCTGCCATCGATCATACTTGATTGGAACCATATTACGAGCCAATACTCCAAGATAACTTGTGTACTCTATTGTAACTGTTCCTATTGGTACTCCATTTTCGTTATATTCAACTACTTTGTTGCCCCTCTACCAAACTCGCCTATGGTAGGCTGAGGAAGATGTGCAATAAAGGGCGCAATGATTACTGGAAATGTCCACGCACGCTACATATTTGGAAGTGGAGAGAGACCGACTACAAGCCAAAAACGAAACCATGCGACATATGTTGGGAACTGCCTTTAAAATGGTCACCATGCAAATGGTAACCATGACGGCGACAACAATGGTAATAGTAACCATGCAAATGGTAGCCATACAAGTCCAACCATTTAAATGTAAGATCTTTTTTTTTTTTTTTTTGGGGGGGGGGGGGGGGGGGGGGGTTGAAACGGTTGGTGTAATGAAGAAATGCTTATGATAATGTATTGATTTTTATATGTTGAAGTATTAAGTTTATGCTACAAATCATGTTTTGTATTCTTTGGTTTGTCCGATGATATGAAGTTTCTTTTATGTATTGTGTTCCCACGGGGATCAAAACTACTCTTTGTCGATAGGACAGTTTTTTTCTTCTTAATTCACTTTAATGGTTGAAACATGAAGGGATTCTTCGTTTGCAAATAAGTTTCCATGAATGGACTACACTTGAGGTGTAACTTAGTAGTTGTGATTCTAATCAGAATTTGGGACTCAAGTATTAATGGAAACAACCTACCCGATGTGCTTGCTATAAATGGACTACTACTTCATCATAATGATATATAGTTAGTGGTTTTTTGTAGATTTATTCTCATTGCATCATAGATTCACTGACATGGACAATGCAAGTGATATTTGATTCCCAACCTCCAGGATTAATGGAAAGAACTTACCGTCCATTTCAAATGATTCACTTGTTATAAATGGACTACTAGTTATTATAAATGCACTTCATGTGTTCCCCACAATTCATTGGCATTTCTAAATCTAGCACTTGCTACTTCGGGAAAAGATAATTAAAATACTATCACAAGTGACACCGTCATCCTCATCTAGTAGCAGTAGTGTTACCAAATAATATCAATCTCGCCCATCGTATGGTAGTAGATATGGTCACACAGGTTTGCTTAAATGATAATTAGTATGAATTCCAGTGTCTTGGTTAAAAAACTTAAGAAATTTGCTTGAAATTAGTTTTCAAATTTTAAAGTTTAGGGGTTTTAGGTAATAAATTTTAAAACGCCAAGTGTAAATCCAAACAACTTCTGAAGACTCTTAAATGTAATTTTGCTCATATCTTAAATTTTTTATAATAAAATCTTGCAAAACCTATTAGTAGTAATACCCATTATTTCATGTCCAACGACATTATTTATGTATTGATGGTATGCAATTACCCACTATTTTGACAATTGCTTACACAGTTGCCTTCGAAAGTTTGAAATGAACTTGGAATAAATTTTCCTAAATTTAACCACCGTTCAATAGCTTGATTTTCCTACATTTCACCATAATATCGCAAGTTTGGATCCAAACATCCGCCGCTTATGGAATAAACATGCAACTAGGATAGAGAAATGGGTAGCGCAAGGTTGCAAGTTCGTTCCATCAAAGTTGCATGTTTGAATCCAAACTTATAACTTTTATGGAACGAACTCACCACTAGGAGAGACAAATGGTAGACCTAGTCATTTTTCCAAGTTGCAAGTTTGTTCCATAAATATTAAATGTTTGTTTAGGAACGTGTAACTTTTATGGAAGGAACTTGCAACTAGAAGAGAAAAATTGTACACCAAGACATTTTGCCAAGTTACAAATTTGTTCCACAAAAGTTACAAATTTATATAAGAACTTGTAACTTTTATGAAAGGAACTCGCAACTAGGAGAGAGAAATGGTACACCAAGGTATTCTGCCAAATTACAAGTTTGTTCTATAAAAATTACAAGTTTATCTAAGAACTTGTAACTTTTATGGAAGCAACTCGCAACTAGGAAAGAGAAATAGTACACTAAGGCATTTTTCCAAATTAGAAGTTCGTTCTATAAAAGGGGTCAAAGGATTTAGTGGTTGCGAATCTCCGTGGAACTCGAAGAACTGGATTAAGTAAGGCTAGTTTGTGGAACTAGGATATATCTTGATGTGCTTTATTATTATTATTATTATTATTATTATTATTATTATTATTATTATTATTATTATTATTATTATTATTATTATTATTATTATTATTATTATTATTATTATTATTATTATTATTATTATATTCTATTTGGTTGTGCACTAAGAATATAAATATTTATCCGCTGTGTAACGAAAATAATAATTGATTTAGGATAAGTTGATTATTTGATAATTTAAGTGTTGAAAGATTTAATTGTTAAAATTTTTATAACTACCCAATTCACCCCCTCTTGGGTAACTCATTGGGCCAACAACTACCCGGTGAAGTCCCTCTGGAGTGAGAGTAAGTTTCCGAGAGAGAAGGCTAATATTACTCTTGAGTGAATAAGAAGCTAATACATGGTGGCAATAGATGCTTAGGGGTTTATATAGGGAGTAGGGCTCAATTAGCGCCTCTGAATTAGGGACTCCAGCTCGATTAATTAACCTAATCTGGCAAGCGACCAATGAGCTTACAGATAGGGGTCCTAATTATCTGGATTGAGATTTTAGGCCCACTAGTAGAAGTCCATAGGCCGACTTACTTGAAATAGATATGAAGGGCTCATTTTATCCTCTTCAGCCGAGTAGGAGGTGAAAAGAACATCAGGACGGTTTTGAGGTTCTGCTTGTGATGATTATCCGAGCTGGGGGTGCTCGAAGCCCTCAGCTCGACGCAACGGACATCAGGTCAGTTGTAGATCTTCCATCTGGCACTCAGTCGAGCTGAGGGTGCTCGAAGCCCTCAGCTCGGCATCTTGTATTCTTTAGCGGATTTAGATCCTTCATTGGAGGGCCAACCGAGTTGAGAGTACTTGGAGCCCTCAGCTCGGTGTTGTCATTCTCCATGACGAATTTTGGCTTCACTTAGGAGGATCATCCAAACTGAGGGTGCTCGAAGCCCTCAACTAGGTGTTGTCGTTTTTCATGGCGGATTTGGGAATCTCTTTGGAGGGTCGTCCAAGCTAATGGTGCTCAGATCTCTCATCTCGGTACTTTATTTTCATGGTAGATTTGGGAGTCGTTTAGAAGAGTCAACCAACCTGAGAGTGCTCGGATCCTTCATCTAGGCACTTTATCTTTAGAATGGATTTAGGCCTCCCCTTGGTTAATTTGTCGAGCTGAAGGTGCATAGAGCCCTTAACTCGACCTTGTTGTCTCTAGGGCGGTGATGAGGCTTCCAAATGAGGGCCCGCTGAGCTGAGGGTGCTTAGAGCCCTTAGCTCGGCGCCACAATCCTCAGGATGGCTTTGTGACTCCCTCATGGGGTTCTGCCGAGCTGAGGGTACTTGGAGCCCTCAGCTTGGCCTCTCTTCCTTCAGGGCGGCATTGAAGCTTCCATACGAGAGCTTACCAAGCTGAGGGTGCTCGGAGCTTCTACCACTTCAAATCAATTTAAACTCAATTAATGTCCCAATAATTACTAGTGATAGAATTAAGTGAGGAAAATAAAAATCTGATTATACCATCAATGCGAGTAGCACAAAATCGAGCACGTAATCAAATTATCACACAAATCATTTTTAAAAGATTTTTTTTGTGCTTTTAAAGTTCAAAAACGATTTCTCATACAATCAATTAACCAAGCAAGTAATGATAGGAATAAACTCAATTAAGAATATGCTTGAAACACTTTCACTAAGAAAACATAAAAATCTGATTATGATAGCTATGAATAACACACAAATAAGTATGTAAACACATTTTCACCAAAAATTGTTTTAAAATATTTTTATGCGATTTAAAGTTCAGAAAACGATTTTGTCAAGATCTTATTAACCAAGCAAATATATAAAAATAAATATGCACAAAAGACAAATAGCTTGGAAAGATCTTACTCGAATAACATCAAAGAATAATAGATTGAAATGCTAGACATCTCAAATCGGTGACGCTTACACAATTAGCGTTTTAACTCAAGAATTTCTTGATCTCACAATTTTATCTCTTAAAATAATATCAGAATGATAACTCTTAGAAAAACTTAGGAACTGAATAGTTCTTGATATTATCACATTTTTATGTGAAATCCGCAGGGCTATATATATAGGATTAGAACAAGTTCTCTAATGGTTAGTTCTCATTTTTCATGATAAATAATTACTCCAATAGACCCCTTATATTATAAAGACTCAATCCTGGTATAATTCACTTGATTATATCTTTGAAAATATCCAATTTAGTCCCTCAAACGTTTACTCAAACTCAATTAGATAAGATAGAAAAAATTTCATGAACCAAATTGAGAAATATCCAAAATACTTGAACCATATCTATAGGGGTATTAAAATATCAATTAAATAACTCAAAATATATCAGATTCCTAAGATATCTCGCACATCTTAACCATAAAATGGCTACATTTTGGATCAAAACCATCAAAATCTCAATTCCTTAAACTGACCATCGGTTGACCGACCAGCACTCATCGGTCGACTACTCAATTCAGGACGTAGTCCAAGCCAAAATTTCTTCTCCCATTTGGTCGACCGTCTATCTATCTCCTGTCGACCATATGATTCAAAGAGTTTCACAGGTCGACTTACTTGTCCATTGGAAGATCTAGAAAGTTCATCTTTTAACCACAGGTCAACTTACCTGTCGACCGATCTATTAAGAGACTTTATAATTTAAGTTTAGGTCAACCTATCTGTCAACCAAGAGATTCAGAGAGTTCATTTAATTTTCATAGGTCGACTTATCTGTTGACCGACCATGCTGGAACACTTCTCCTTAATTATTTTTCTACTAAATTTCTTCAACTTATCTGTTGACCTGAGTTGTTTTCCCTAGGTTCTTCAAATACTTCGATCTCTTAACGTCCGTCATCTTTGTCATTGTCTTTCTCATCCATTTTGCATTTTTCTCAATATCTTCATGATAATCTTATCACTGTTACTAATAAACTGAAACACTTGATAAAACCGTTAGTTCCACAAAAAATATCAATCTTTAATTGTCCATCAAAATTTTAGGATCCCCACAAGCACAATATGTGACATGCAAACATTTGGACCAACATGCATGATAATTACATGCTTTTGTACTCCTAGTTTAGTATAAATTCAAAAATATTTAATTAAATAAACTGCCCCTCCATTTTTTGAAAATTATACTTTACTCTTTCCTCATTCTAGAAATTAGCAATAATTATTGATTGAAAGGGAAAAAAAAATTAAATCTATATATTATGTTTTTATATAAAATTTAAAATTTAACCTCTTACGTATTTATTTAACACTAAAGATATTTCAATTTTAATTTTTTAAATAGTAAGGGATCTTTGTATTACTTTTTTTTTTCAAAAAATATTGCCTAATTTTTAATATTACTTTTTGGTGTTTTTTCTATACTTGTTTTAATGTAATTTATTTTTTCAATTGTGAATATTTTAGACATATAAACTTAATTAAAAAAAAAACATTTTAAAAAAAATCTTAAAATCTTCATTGTATTGATAAATTTATCTTTCAAATTAAAACAATAGGTTAATAGCACTTTATCCCCTTGTAGTTTAAACGTCGCTACTTACACCCATGTGGTTTTGGACCTAAATAAAAATTTAACATTTTCTGTCAAACTTAACAGATGTGCAGCTCACGCTAACTGTTATGAGGATTGACATATTTTTTGTGTTTTTTTCCTCTAAAATATTAATTTCTTGTTCCCAATTTACCCTCTATATTTCCATATATAATCTCTATGTTTCTCACATGTTTTCTACGTTAAACCAAACCTTCTTAGAAATTACAAAAAACAGAAATCCTACTTATTCTATCAATACCTTCGTAAACCAAACTAAAAACACAAATACATACACATATATATTGTATATAGATTTATTGTTCTTCATGACTCTGCTTTTATGTTAAAATAGAGAACTCTTGTCTCTCCTCATTTGCAAGTGCAAAGGTTACAGGTGTTGGATTTAAAATTGGCAGGGATCAATCGATCTTGAGGATCGAGACTATCTCAACAAAAATTTATGTTTTGTTCCTAAAATATAAACAAATTTTGGAACAAAAAATTATATTTGTATTTGCAGAACATAAAAATATAATGTTTATTCTCCCTCTTCTCCTTTGTGTTCAACATCGTGTTTATCAGCTCCGGCAACCCAATCCAGAACAGACGGGGAGATATGATCGAAACAGACCTTGAATCGGGCTCGTCTTTTGCAATTCAGTTGTAACGGGAAGCATCAACAACACTGAATCCCTCAATGAACGCTATAGTAAACCGTAATCAAGCGAATCAGTAACGTGTAGCATATGCCATAGTCCTGAACCCATGATCAAAACATCTTGGTATGTGCTCTGTTTCGCTTGTAGTCGATCATCAAATTTGTTAAATCCTTCACGTATGGTGCCCAGATGAAATCGAGTTTTATCCCAATCTGATCGGTGACAAATTGATAATCACTGTGCCACTTGAACAGATCCGCTTGGGACGATTCCATTGCTTTGGATCCCAAAACCAGATTCAACAGCGAAACGACAACCAAACGAGCCTGTGAGTCTCCGGCGACGACGGCCCATGATCCATTGAGCAGATCTGCGGTGTCGAAAAGGTCTAAATTCTCGAACCCACACGCTGTTAGGGGTTCGGATTTGACCCAACTCCAAGACCTATCGTAATTCGACAACGAATGGGAAACTTCGCGACTGGTGTTCAATCTCACATCCAATTCGACTTTATAGAGCAACGAAATGCAGGAATCGCGACTCTCCATAACTACAATAGGGTCTGAGGAGAAGGAGGAGACGAAATTAGAGATGGAGGGGAAGTAAGGAGTCAAATGAATGCAATTCGCAAGGGTGATGAAGAGATGGGCCCGATTCATGAAATTCCTAACCATTCGAAGACAAATCGAATGAAGGAGGGAACAATCAATCACCGCCGCCACCCATCTGAGTTGATTGTAGAGTATGGGGAGTTCGAATCAGGAAGGGGAGGCGGAGATCCGAACAGAGATGACAGCAAATGAGTTGATTTCGCGAAATCAACCTAGGATTTGGAGGCGACGAACGACGGATGTGAAGATGCGGCGAACAATCACCATCGCCGCCTCCCTCACGTTTTTTAGAGAGAGAGAGGCTCTAAGTTTTTAGAGAGAGAGTCCACCTCCCTCCATGGGATTTGTCCACCGTCGAGAGCGAGAGCGTTTTAGAGAGAAGAGCTCAAGTTAGAGAGAGAGGCTCTCAGTTAGAGAGAGAGAGCTCAATCATAGACATTTGGGTTAATTGCACTTTACACCCTAAAAACATTAATAATTACATAAAGGTAAAATTGACATTTTCAATATTCTGTTAACGAAGTAACCTTTGCACTTAAGTCCAATAATCACAAGGGGGTAAGTGATAAAGTTTAAAGCACAAGACGGTAAAATGCAAATAGGCCAAACCACAGGGGACAAATTGCTATTAACCCTAAAACATATGATTTTTTCAGCAAAAAAAAGAGAGGAATAACCAAACAAGGTTTAATAAATTATTTTGTATCTCCGTTGAAATTAATTGAAAACTTTCCTATCTTAATGTGTTCTACAATTGCTAAAAAAATAGGGTTAATTACAGTTTATCCCCCAGTAGTTTGGCTAATTTTCACTTTATCCCTTGTAGTTTGGAAATCACCACTTACTCCCATGTGGTCAAATTTTCTAACCACTTCCCCCCCTTATGTACCCTGATGTAGGGGAGTGAGTGCACCAAATATTTGACCACAAGGGGTGTAAGTGGAGATTTTCAAATTATAGGGGAATAAGTACAAATTGGCCAAACCACAGGGAGATAAAATATAATTAATCCTAAAAAATATATACATATATAAATATAGATGCATCCGTTGGGAATACAAAACGTTGATGACGAAAATTAGCATATAAAGAAATGAATGAGATGATAATTATTATCGAAACATTAATTGACAATAAAATATATTAGGAACTCTCCACTTTAATGCTTTTAAATTCACTAAACAAAAAATTAAAAAGAGAGAAAATTATATAACAAAAAAAAAAAAAAAAATCAACAAAGAGCTCTCGTTAATTTATAATAAGTGCTTCCGGTTTTAGTTATTGTACAAGTTTTAAACCCAGTATGTCAAGAATTATAATTTTGGTCAAAATCGATTTTTTTTTTCAATTTTTTTATATAATGCATTTTCAATTGTATTTTTTTATTAGTTTTTTGATCAAATTATGGTTGTTACATTTTCTTTGAGTAATTGGTGCAGAATTTTAATTTTAAATTGTTCTGAGAATTAAATATTGTTGATCTAAAAAATATATACATTTCCATTTCTATTTTTTATTACTTTTGGAATCAAATAAATTTAAAATTATTCGAAGGACTATATTTTTTTTTATGAAATTTAGTTATTGTTTGCATAAACTATTTGATTTAGTTATATTTTTAGAATTATTTTGAAAAGTTTTCGCGCATGATTTTATTTAGTAATAATTTTATTCAGATTCAAAAATAGTGGATTTGTAGATTTTTTTTTATTGATATTTTCAATTTTTTATTGTTTTTATCAATTTTCAACTCTTTTTGTATACAAAATTGGTTGCATTAAAACGAAAATTACTTCTTTCTTTTTTTTTTCATTATTTCTACCAACCCTTATATGAGAAACAAAGAATATAATTTTATTTTATTTTTACTATAATTAAAAAATTTAGCATAGTTTTTTGTTTTTTATTTAAATTTTTTTTATTCAAAAGGAAAATCTCACTGTTTTAAATATAAAAAAATATTTACAATTTATTGAACCTACTATATTAATAATATGTAACAATTAAATTCACTCAAATCACTATATTAATAATAAATTTAATATTTAAAACTTATTTAAATAAAATATTAAAGAGAAAAGAGGTTTGGTGGACTCTATTTTATTTTCAAGTGTTGTCTTTCAATTTCAGCTTCATTACTTGTATCAACAATTACATGAGAAACAAAGAATATATAAAAAATTATTAAAATTTAAAAGTTTAGAATAGTTTTTTGTTATTCATTTAAAAGAAAAATCTACTATATTAATAATAAACATTTACAATTGAACCTATTATATTAATAATAAATAACAATTAAATTTACCCAAATCACTATATTAATGATAAATGATATTTAAAACTTATTCAAATAAACAATTAAAGAAAACAATTAAAGTGAATCAAGAAAAAATGTTTTGTGTGTTGGAGTAAAAACAATTATATGGGCTTATATATTAAATAAATGTGAATTATAGGCTATCAAATAAAGTTTAGGCCAATTAAAGTGATTAATTTAAGTTTTGAGGCCTTAATTAATGTATTATAAAGTGTGGGTATTATTGTGTAGAGACAAGCATAATTTCTATTTTTATGATAGGTTAAAATAGAAAATACGAAAATACGAATAGACGCGAATGTTTACAAACGGATGTGACTATTTACAAACAGGCGCGACTGTTTACAAATGGATGTGATTATTTACAAATAGACACGATTGCTTATAAATAGGGGTCATGGTCCTCGGATGACACAACATTTTTTATTTTTCTGATCCCTATTATCAGAGAGAAATTTATACAAAAAATAAGTGTAGATCTGGAAGATTATAAAAACTTAGAATTGGATATTTCAACTTTCATATTATGGATTCAGGTACGCTTCTGCAAATTCAGTATTTTTATTCTTGATGATTTAATATGAATGTTCCTATTTGTGTGATGTTTTTCACATATCGAAATTAAGTCCTACATGTGGTATCAGAGCTAATTTTATGTTGAATTATCGAGAATAAGTTCGGTAGAGATTTTTCATATTAGGGTCGAAAATATTTTTTCCGAAAAGTTTAATATTTCTGAAAGAAAATTTATATAGAAAAATTCTACATTTCATCATGAGTCCAACAATATAAATTTTATAAAATTTGAACTTGTGCTTGAATTTATATGATTTTTCAAAGTTATAGAAAAGTGTAGAATTTGACTATTGTTTCTGTTTCGGAATTATGGTTGTGGTTGGGAATCAGTGAAGAAGACGACGTCATTTCGTTTTGTTTTCACTGATTTATGCGATGCATATAGTTTTATATTTATTTAGATGCGTCTTTTCATAAGCGATTTGTTGGTTCAGTGGCATCGTATGCAAAAGGTCGCGCCGTTTGGCTCTTGTGGTAATGGATTTGATTAGTAATAATCATAGCATTTGAAAATAAGAATTAAAAAAAAAATGAAAAAAAAAATCAAAATTGTCACCTTCTGTAAAATGGATTGATAAGCAGCCTTATAATCTTCATTCAAAATCTACACCACTTCCAACAAGCTCCCTCTCTTATTTGCGCTATCTACCTAAAAATTCCACAGAGAATTAAAACATACATGTAAAGAAATTACCTAAATTACAAAAAATTACAATACCTTGACGAGAGTGACCTTCTTGTCTGAGGAATACCACCATTACCTAGATCCTTGCCCAACCCAAAAACGCCACCACCATTATCCTTGCCCATTACCACCGCGATTTCAGATCCGCCACCATCTATCTTTGGATCTACAGATTTGAAGCTTAGATCTGTAAATCTAAGCATATACACATAGATTTGTGTGTGTAGTTTTGAGATAGAGAAGAGAAGGGAATATAGTGAGTATGTGTGTGTGTGTGAGAGAGAGAGAGATAGGAGATGAGAGGTAGAGAGAAATCGAAGGTTGCGCTGACAAAGACGAGCACAGCGGTGGAAACGAAGACAAAATGTGGAAAGAAAGACGAACGATTGGCATCGACGGAGACAAAGACGAACAATCGAGATGATCAACAGCGGAGGCTATGAAAGATTGGAGGAGACGACGAAGTGTGAGAACGAGGACGAGAGCGGCTGCAAGGCAGTGAAAGAAGTGAGAAGTGTGTCGTGTAGGGATGGATTTGGGGATATTATTAGGGTTAATTTTATCAATATATATAATTTTTTTTAAATGGTTGGGCTGGGCCGGGCCAGCCCTAAAAAAATCTGGCCAAGCCCGAGCTCGGCCCTAAAAACGAACAGGCTTTAATTTCTAAGTCTGAGCCCTGTCCATGGGCTTAAAACTCAAGCCCAAACTCTAAAAAAATAGGGTCGGGCTGGGCGGGCTTAGCGGACCTCCAAGCCCATGACCATCTCTAGTGAGGAGGCTACACACAACCACCATTAGGGTAAGACCAACAATCTGGTTATTTTGTCATCATTTATATATATATGTTGATGTTACAATGCATTTATGCAATTTTAAATTCAAATATTGGTATTTAAAATATATATTTTTTGAGATAAATTAATTAAAACAACATGTCACCAAAGTGACCTCTCTTGTGGAAATTAATTTTATTTTGAAATATAAAAGATTATGTATATGTAACTTATGTGAAATATTAATTGGCCCAAAGGAAAATTAATATTTTACAGAATTGCATGCACACCTGTGGTAATAAACGTGTGACGATTATTTGGTTTTACATATGAATAATAAATCGGCCCAAAGGAAGATTTATTGTTCGATATGTTCTTATTATCAATATTTGATTACTACACCAAAATATAAATTACGAGTTAATATTTTTATCCAAAGATAAAATATTGATAGAGTGTCCGATATCTTAAAATGAGGTTTACCTTTATTTGAATTTATTTTTGTTTTAAAGACTTACGTGAGCTTGTTTTGTTTGTTTATTGTTCTCTAGATTCAGCTATTAGTTCTGCTTCTAACATTACTGCCAGCATTAATTCTATTCATATGCTAAATGGCACAAACTTCAAAGCATTGCACGATAACCTCCTAATAGTTCTCGGTGTCATGGATCTAGAGCTTGCGTTAAGGGTTCCTTCTCCTGCACCTCTTACTGATAAAAGTTCATCTGATGAAAGAGGGACATTGAAAGGTGGGAGAAGTCAAATTGCATGTGTTGATGATCATTAAGTAGGCCATTCCAGAAGCATTTAGGGGCACAATATCGGAAATGATAAAGACAACCAAAGAGTTCCTAGAAGAAATTAAGAATAGATTTGCCAAGAATGAAAAGGCTGAAACAAGTACACTTTTAGAAAATCTCATCTCAATGAGATATAAAGGTAATGGGAACATGAGGGAGTACATTTTGAAAATGTCCCATCTTGCTTCAAAGTTAAGAGCACATAAGCTTGATCTCTCTGAGGATTTGCTTATGCATTTGGTTATGATATCTCTTCCCACACAATTTAGTCAATTTAAGGTGAGTTACAACTATCAAAAAGAGACTTGATCTCTTAATGAGCTTATCTCACATTGTGTGTAAGAAAAGGAAAGATTGAACCAAGAAAAGATAGAGAGTGCTCATTTGGCTGATACTTCCAAGGATAAAGGGAAGAAAAAAAAGAATGATAAAGAAGTTGCAGAGACTCCATATCAAAAGAAACAACATAAATAAAAGAACATTGATGGTTGTTTCTTCTGTGGAGTTGAGGGACATAAGAAGAAGTAATGTACCAACTATCATGCTTGGCGTGCAAATAAAGGTACATTTCTTAATTTAGTTTGTTCTGAGGTTAAGGCAATTGGGATGTTTAGGTTATTATTAAAGTTTGGTATTTATTTCGATTTGAATGAGACAATTGTTGTACCGTTATTTAGACGGAATTTGGTTTCTATTTCTATGTTGGACAAATTTGATTATTCTTGTTCTTTCAGAAATAATAAATTCAGTTTTTTTCAGAATTCAAATTTGGTTGGTACCGGTTCTTCATCTTATATAGATAACATTTATATGCTTGATATGGTTGCTTCATATCATGAAACCTTGCAATTAAGTACTCGAGGTATTAAAAGGAAATTAACCAATGAGAATTCCGCATAATTATGGCATAAGAGATTAGGTCACATCTCCAAAAGGAGAATTGAAAACCTTGCGTCAGATGGGATTCTAGATTCCCTTGATTTTGCAGATTTTGAAATTTGCACAAATTGCATAAAGGAAAAACAAACAAACATAAGGAGATTTAGTACCAACAAGACTACAGATGTCTTAGAACTGATACAAACAGATATTTGTGGGCCATTTCCTATGGTTTCATGGAATGGTCAACAATATTTTATCACGTTCATAGACGATTTTTCACGTTATGGCTGCCTTTATCTCATTCATGAAAAGTTCCAATCACTGGATGTGTTTAAATCGTTCAAAGCTGAAGTTGAAAATCAACTTAGCAAAAGGATTAAAAGCGTCAGATCTGACCGTGGTGGTGAATACTATGGTAGGTATGACGGTTTAGGTGAACAATGTTCGGGCCCATTTTCTAAATTCCTAGAGGAGTACGGTATCGTCCCACAGTACACCATGCCAGGTTCTTCTAGCATAAATGGTGTTGCTAAAAGGTGAAACAAAACGCTCAAAGGCATGGTAAAGAGTATGATTAGTCATTCGAACTTGCTAGAATCACTCTGGGGTGAAGTATTAAAGATTGCAGCGTATATCCTTAATAGAGTACTAACTAAAGCAATTGTCAAAAATCCCTTATGAACTTTGGACAGGCAAGAAGCCTAGTCTGAAGCACCTACACATTTGGGGATGTCCAGCTGAAGTAAGGCCTTACAGGCCACATGAAAAAAAACTGGATTCAAGAACGGTTAGTTTCTATTTTATTGGATACTCTGAAAGATCCAGGGGTTACAAATTCTATGATCCTACTACTAGATCAATTTTTGAGACGGGAAACGCCCGGTTCTTTGAGGATGTTAAGTTTGAGGAGATAAGGTTAGGGATTTTGTTTTTGAAGAGAAATATGTTGATATTCTCACAACTGTTATTAGAATTGATCAGGCTCCTATTCCTGACATTATTCAAGAAGCAGATTCAAATCAAAACAATATCCAAGAATCTCTCATTCCAGAAGAACAAACTGTACCACCTTCAGAACCTATGCCATTAAGGAGATCCACTAGAGAAATGAGAAATGCAGTGGTAGATGATTACATTGTATTTTTCCAAGAACATGAGTTTGACATTGGTGCGGTGGAAGGTGATCCAATCAACTTCCATCAAGCCATGAAAAGTTCTAAATCTCAAAAATGGATTGATGCCATGAATTAGGAGATAAAGTCATGAAAGACAATGATGTTTGGGATATTGTCCCATTGCCTGAAGATGCGAAACCCATTGATTGTAAATGGATATTTAAAACCAAGAAGGATTCGAAAGGTGATATGGAGAGATACAAAGCTCATCTTGCCACTAGAAGTTTTACACATAAAGAAGGCATCAATTATAAAGAGACTTTCTCTCCAGTTTCGTCAAAAGACTCTTTTAGGACAATAATGGCACTTGTGACACATTTTGACCTTGAGTTTCATCAGATGGATGTTAAGACTGCATTTCTCAATGGTGTCATTGATGAAACAATCTATATGGTGCAACCATAAAACTTTGTGTCGGGAGATGCAAAGAAGATGGTTTGCAAGTTAAAGAAATCCATTTATAGGCTTAAGCAAGCTTCTCGTCAATGGTATTACAAGTTTCATCAAGTTATTATCTCATTTGGTTTTGAGATGAATTTGGTTGATGATTGTATATACCACAAGTTTAGTAGGAGTAAGCATATTTACTTGGTTTTATCTGTTGATGACATATTGCTTACCACCAACGATATAGGCATGTTGCACGAAAGCAATAGATTTCTATCAAAGAAATTTGAGATGAAAGATCTTGGTGACGCTTCTTTTGTGTTGGGTATACAGATACACCGGGATTGCTCTCGGGGTACGCTTGGTTTATCACAAAAGAGCTATATCGAGAAAGCTCTTAAAAGGTTTGACATTCATGATTGTAAATCAAGTGACACCCTTGTGGCTAAGGGAGACAAATTTAGTCTCAGTCAATGCCCCAAGAATGATTTTGAGATTCAGGAGATGCAAAAGATTCCTTATGCGTCAGCAGTAGGAAGTCTGATGTATGCTCAAGTATGTACGCGTCTGGATATTGCGTACATTGTTGGCATGTTGGGCAGGTACTTAATCAATCCTGGAAAGGATCACTGGATAGTAGACAAGCGAGTCACGAGGTACTTACAGAGAACAAAAGATACATGCTCACTTATCGGAAGTCAGATCAGTTAGAGATCATCGGATATTCTGACTTCGATTTTGCTGGATGCCGAGATAGCATGAAATCTACTTCAGGCTATATCTACTTACTTGCTGGAGGTGCTATATCTTGGAAGAGTGTTAAACAGTCTATTATAGCCTCTTCCATCATGGCAACTGAGTTTGTAGCTTGTTATGAGACGTCCAATCATGAAATATGGTTGCGAAATTTTGTCACGAGGCTACGTATTTTGGATGGCATTGAAAAGCCACTTAAGTTATATTGTGACAATAAATCAGCAGTATTGTATTCCAACAACAACAGGAGTTCTACGAAGTCAAAGTTTATAGACATCAAATTCCTAGTTGTGAAAGAAAGAGTTCAGAGTGGACTAATATCTATAGAGCACATTGGGACAAACTCCATGATTGCGGATCTGCTGACTAAGGGATTACCACCCAAGGTCTTTCATGAGCACACTGCTCATATAGGTGTAGTTTCTCTTCAGGATATGTCATTTGAGAGGGAGTTTGTATTTTAGATGCTTTTATCTATAGATATATTTGCTATGGATATTATGGGTTTTATGGTTATTTACTGCAGTAAAGTATTCAGTTTTCATTCACTCTGATTTTGTATGGTTTGATCTCACTAAGGTTTAAGGAGGACCAGTTGGAAATAAATATGTTAAGATCACATTGCATGAAATTTACATGCTACACATCCACACTTGATCTTTGTCATTAGTTGCATTGATATATGTGATCATTGATGGGTCTAGTTACGAAATATGTAACGCTAATCGCTTTGGTTCTAATTTGATGTAGTTAATGGACAAGATTGTTACAATACATAAAGTTTTGATAGCAAAACTCATTAGCTCATAAAGTATAATTCATGTCTATAAAGTTACATATATAGCCTAAGTGGGAGATTGTTGGAGTAAAAACAATTATATGGGCTTATATATTAAATAAATGTGAATTATAAGCTATCAAATAAAATTTAGGTTAATTAAAATGATTAATTTAAGTTTTGAGACCTTAATTAATGTATTATAAAGTGTAGGTATTATTGTGTAGAGACAAGTGTAATTTCTATTTTTATGATGGGTTAAAATAGAAAATACGAAAATACAAACACGCGCGACTGTTTACGAACGGATGTGACTGTTTATGAATAGGCGCGACTGTTTACAAACGGATGTGACTATTTATGAACAGACACGATTGCTTATAAATAGGGGTCATAGTCCTCGGATCACACAACGTTTTCTATTCTTTTGATCCTCATTATTAGAGAGAAATTTATATAGAAAATAATTGTAGATCTGGAAGATCATAAAGACTCAGAATCAGATATTTCAACTTTCATATTATGGATCTAGGTACGCTTCCGCAAATTCAGTATTTTTATTCTTGATGATTTAATATGAATGTTTCTGTTTGTGTGATGGTTTTCACATATCGAAATTAAGTTCTACATTGTGAACTCTCTTTTATTCTCAAGTGTAGTCTTCCAATTTTGGTTTCATTATTTCTATCAACAGTTACATAAGAAACAAAGAATATAAACAAAAAAATTATTAAAATTTAAAACTTTACTATATTTTTTTGTTATTTATTTAATAATTATTTTATTCAATAGGAAAATCTAACTATTTTAAATATAATATATATATATATATTTGCAATTCATATTAATAATAAATAACAATTAAATTCACTCAAATCACTATATTAATGATAAATGATATTTAAAACTTATTCAAATAAATAATTAAAAAGAACAATTAAAGTGAATCAAGAAAAAAAGTTTTGTGAACTCTCTGTTATTCTCAAGTGTAGTCTTCCAATTTTAATTTCATTATTTCGATCGATAGTTGCATGAGAAACAAAGAATATAAATAAAAAATTATTAAAATTAAAAAATGTAGTATAATTTTTTGTTATTTATTTAAGAATTACTTTATTCAATAGGAAAATCTCACTATTTTAAATATATATATATATATATATATATATATATATAATTCATTGAACCTATATTAATAATAAATAACAATTAAATTCACTCAAATCACTATATTAATGATATATAATATTTGTAAATTTGATTTAAATAAAATATTAAAGAAAACAATTAAAGAGAATCAAGAAAAGAGGTTTTATAAGCTCTCTTTTATTCTCCAGAGTAGTCTTCCCATTTCAGTTTTTTATATAGATATAGATTAGATTAGATTAGAATGTATTAGATTAGATTAGATTAGAATGTATTAGATTACATTAGATTATGATGTGTTAGATCATGAAATTTAATCCGTCCAAAAAAAAAAAAGGTTTTCGAAGTATGTTTTGTTCCAAATTGTAGAAAGTAATAAATTAAAATTACAAATAAAATAAAATATTTTTTTTGATTGAAAATTTAGTGACAAGTGTTTGTGTGGATCACCCTAGTAAATAGAGTATATAATGTCATTAATAATATTAATTGCATTAATGTTTGTGTCTATATATAATCTTCTTTTTGTAAGGTAATATTTCAAGAACAATAGGCTTAAAGAATTGAAAAGTCTCCTCTTACCATCTCTCTCTAAAATTTGAAGATGGAATATGTATCAAAAAATATGATCATAGACATCCTATCAAAATTACCAGCAAAATCATTGATGCGTTTCAATTGTGTTTGCAAAAATTGGTATGCTCTGTTAGAAAGCCCTACATTCATCGCGAAACATTTTCACGAGAACTAAAATCAATGTGTCATCGTTAAACGTTACCTTGAATATGACAACAAAAGTGTTTTGTCCTTCTTCTCAAATGAATCTCTAATTAACACCATCAGTACCACTGCCAACATCGACATGCATAGCAGGTCATCTGATTTAGAGATACCATTTTTTGATACCAAATATATATCATTATTTTTAGGACCTTCAAATGGCATCGTATGCATAACAAATACTTTTACAACTACAATTTTATTATGTAACCCTTCAATAAGAGAGTTCAAGGTCATTACTCCTCCGATGTATTTTGTCTATCCATATGGTATGAGGGTGAAGTCAACACATCTGGGATTTGGCTTTAATCCAACCACAAATGACTATAAGGTAATTAGGTTAATACAACTTTATTATTATGATGATGAGGACATATATTTATTTGATTCTCACACAGCCCAGATGTACAATCTTAGCACAGATTCTTGGAGAAAACTTGATGTTGTTATACCTTTTGTTTGGTACTCTCATTGTTTTGCGACATTGTTCAATGGAGCTTTTCATTGGTACACAGACAACGATGTAAACCATGAGGCAATCCTTTCTTTCCATATGAGCAAAGAAGTGTTTCAAGATATTCAAATTGGAAAGGCCTGCTCCTACCAGGATGGGAGAATGTCACTTGCAATCTGAAATACGACCTTTGCCTTAATACTTTATCTTGAAATCGTGGATAAATGTTTTGAGATATGGGTGATGATTGAATATGATGTAGAATCATCTTGGACGAAGCAATTTACCATCGGGCCTCTTTTAAGACTCACATGCCCTATGATGTTTTGGAAGGATAGTGAGCTTCTTCTCCAAACAACCAATGGACAAACGGTGTCATGCAATCTTACTACTCGACAAATTGAGCGATTTGGGATTTATGGCTGTTCAGAAACAATGAGAGCAATGATGTACAAGGAGAGCCTAGTTTTACAGAAACCAAATCTAGGGCGATGATTGAAATGTTATATGTTTTGTAACTTATGTATTAATTTCCCTTTTCCTATGATAATAAGTTCAGATTTATTGTTAGAATTAAATTGATGTAATACATATAAATAATTTCTCAAAAGGTGTCGAAGAATGGAGCACTATTATGGAAAGTAATTAAACAACAAATAGACGTATTTTTACTCCAAAAGTTTTTAAATAACGACAAATTTTTAATTAAACTACTTGGAATGTATTAGTAAAACAATGTTTAATATAGGCTTAAGTGGTAATTTTTCCCTTAAAAAGTTTGCAAATTTTTTTTTTAAAAAAAAAAAAAAAAAAATTAAATTAATATAGTTATCTAATTTTTTTATTATTAACTATTAATGTATATTGTTTAGTATATTAATTAATATTTATTTTCCAAGTTATATAAAATATTATTTTAAAAATTAATTAAAATTTTCATATCTAATATAATAATCTACTTTTTTTTATAATATATTTAAGGGTTAATTATACTTTACCCTCAGTGGTTATACCATTTTGTACTTTATCCCCTTGTAGTATTTTCTTCATCACTTACTCCCTATACTTGTGGACTAAAGTGTAATTGTTAAGTTTTTTGTTAATTAAAGTGAAATGCCATTTATACCCTTAAATTTTTTAGTAGGGACTATTTTGATATTTTTCAATAACTTGAGGGTCAATAGTGTAATTCTTTTTATGTTTTTTTAAATCTTCTTCACCAATGCTCGGTTCGTCTTCCTTCTTCTGGGCCAACATTTCAGATAAAATGACCAAGACAAAATGCTCACGTGACGGCAATACTGACGGAAAACCCTAATTTCGTGCCATGAAGATTGGCGACTCTCATCTTTATCAACCTCCCCCACTATTATTCAAAGATCAATGGTAATAGAAGCCACAAAGCCCCTTCATCTCTTTGTTCTAAGGTCCGTTTATTAGAGAACTTTTTGGCCATCAGTTTGCTCTATATACTTTGCTGGAAATAAAAAAAAAAAGAAACTTAGATCGACTAGGACTTGTCTCCAACAATCTCCCACTAGCACAATAATTCATTTGTACTAATCCCCATATTTTTGAGGTGTGGATCTAGCAATTGTAAAGTGGAACATTAGTGATTAAATGCACTATGTTGTCCGTTGTGTTTATTCTCTTATTGAAAATATCATTTCTTTTCAGGATCTTAGTGATTGAAATGGAATAATTGATCTACATGTTTGGATTAACAATGAGATTGAAGATTTTCTCGATGCAATTCAAAATAAGCATGTCCCCTTTACTATGGACTGAAAGTACAAAATCACAATTTCCATTAATGTTGATATTTTTGTCAATAACTCTTGTTTTTTCAATTAAATTTTTATGCATGTGATAGGTGTGAAAAACCTATCTATTTCTAAACCGGATTTGTTAGTTCTCAAGCATTTTAGTTATATTTAATTGTGTTTTAGTGTGTTTTAGTGTAGAACAGGGAAAGGACCTCAAAGGGCGAGAAACAAGTGAAAACGGTGGAGAAACTGTGAATAAAATGTGCAAAACAGGGTTTCGGTGAATAAAGACCACCGCTTAAGCGGAAGTTCCACCGCTTAGGCGGAAAAGAGGTAGAATGTTGGAGTGCTGAAAGGCTGAACCACCGCCTAGGCGAGAAAATAACAGAATATCTTGCCAGCAGCCACCGCCTAAGCGGAAAAACCACCGCTTAGGCGAAGTTACCGACAGAACTTAACCGACTTAAGTCCACCGCCCGAGCGGTGAACCACTGCTTAGGCGGTGACACTCTGCACCGAAATATCTGTTTTTAGATATTTTGAAGATATTTCCAACCCTTGCCTATAAAACCCCTTTCTCCCCCAATTGCTAAAAATGTTAGAACCCCTTAGACGTGAGAGGAGGCTCCGGTTGTTCTTGGGAGCTCTCTTCCACCTTAGTTAGATTAGATTAGTTTAGGAGGTAGATTAGATTAGTTGTAAAGTGTGTTCTTGGCCAATCCTTGAAGAGCTAGAAGAGGAAGTTCATCAAGAGAGAAGAGGAAGCTCGGGAGGATTGTTCTTTGGCGAAAGTGGACTACTCCACTTTGAGATTTGGCTTTTTTTCCCTTGTTTTCATCTTTGTATTTAAATATTTATAGTTGGTAATGATGATCTCCTCTTGAATTATGCTGTATTGGCTAAGAACATGTTAGTGTAAATTTAGAGATTAGTTAGGGGAATGTGTAGTTGTGTAAATACTCGTTTGGTTTAATATACGTTTCTTTAACGATTGTTGTTTTAAGTCCGATTGTGTTTATTATTTGATGACGATCTTAATATGCTTGTAACGGTATTAGGGTTAGATTTGAGAATCTAGGGTTTGACACTCAGGAGAGGTAACTCTGGATTCGGACTAGGGTAAACACATCGTTATGACCTAACGACCCGAGAGGGCGTTAGTTAGTATGCAATCGATGACGTTGGGTCAAGACTCATGCGACCTAGAGTTATTAAGACATCGAGGGGGACCTCAGCGTCGACTCGAAGTCACGTATTCCCTCGTCTTACACTCGGAAGAGGTGGCGGATAAGTTTACGAACCGAGATTGTCGGATACCTAAACTTCGTTATTGTTAACCTAACGAAATCAAACGTGTATTAAGTGAACGAAATCAATCCCTAATTAATCAACTTAGTTAGAATTAACCCACTAATTGTAGTTTAGCTTAATTTAATTTCAATTTATGTCTTCCGTCGTCAAGATAACATGAGATTACGTCAATTGCGGTATTCAATTCAATTATTCACACTTTTTTCTGTGGGAACGATATCCGATCTTCAAAGATTCACTATATTAAAAATTTAGATCTTGTATACTTGCGAGCGTAAGTAGGCGTGCACGAAAAACGCCCCTACCAAGTTTTTGGCGCCGTTGCCAGGGATTGGTTATTTGTTAAATTCTGTTCCCGGCCTCATCACCAAGTTTTTGGCGCCGTTGCCGAGGATTGGAAGGAGTGTTACTATTGATATTGTGAGTAAATAACTTGATTTTAATCTAGGCATTTTTGTATATAATTTTCGTTTGTAGTTTTATTTTTGTTTCCGGCAGGATGCTTGAAGATGTTAGATCGACAGGTGCTCTTACGGTTCGATCATTGAATATCTCACCAGTCTTGAGGGCATGTGTCGGGCCGAGAACATTAAACCAAGTGCTTCTTGGGAGGCAACCTAGGGTCACAAATAAGTTAGATACATCTCCGTCAATTTGAGTCGGAGGCAAGATCCTCTCACCTCCCAGGTATGTGTTCTAAACCTCCGTCTTTAATATCATGCTATATACTGTCATTGGGATCGCTGACGGCTTGTTTGGACACCACCTATGTTGAGTTGGTGGTGATGTGTAGTATGTTTTAGTATGTGTATATGTTTTTAGTTAAATTTTACTGTTTTTATCATTTGCATGCTTGTTTAGGATTAGTTTGTTTAGTTTAGTTGTTGTTTTGTGTTGAGTTTTGACGTCATCAGGGCCTATACCCGATGATGATTCTGCACCCTGATTGTTTTGAGGTCGAGCGTAAAGCTCATTCATGTTTGTTCTGTGTGCTTGACGTATCGTCTTAGTAAAAGTTATTGTGGATCGTAAATGCACGAGCACGTAAACTCAATATAGCACTATTTTATTGATTTGAAACTGATTATCCGTCAATCAATTTCATAACAATAAGGATTCTAGAACCTGATTTGGGAGAAATTCGAGGCGAAATCCTAGGCGAGGTTGTTTAGAAGATATGATTTAGGCAGTCATTTGATCGCTTGAGCCTTTTGAAGCCTACCATGTAATATCATTATCCCTCATTACCCTGTCAAAGCCTAATAGCCGTTTCAATTCTGAACACTTAACAAATTCCCTAGCCGATTGAATTTTTTCCAAACCTATATCGCTAAACTGAAGGCACAATTTGAGTGAATCAAGTTAGCATTTCGCTACTTGATGTGAGCGGTTGGGTTTAGGACAAAATTCTAATTTGGTTCGGTATTCGAGTACTCGCTTGTCGTTTGTCGTTCATATTGTTTGTACATTCCTAAGGTTATAAGAATTTGAATACGTTTTGGGGTGTGTTAATTAATCATTTTTGCATACTCTTAAAATTGTAGAAATTCGAATGAGTTTGGGGGTGTGTTAAAAAAAAAAAAAAAAAAAAAAAGTTTCTTTTTGGCACGACAAGTGAGTACGACGTTCTTAAACGTTTGTTCATGGTTGTTTCTAAAAAATATGGGGTTTTGAGTGTGAGAATGCCAAGCGATGTGCCTCGGGTAACATTAAGTTAACGACGTTAACCTATTCTTTATTCAAAAAAAAAAAACCTTGGCCATTATTCCAAAACCGAACCAAGCCCTACTGATCTTCATGAACCTCTGAGCCTACATTAGTGGAGAATAGATCCCAGGTCAGGCGTATGGATTACCTATACCTTAAAGGTTTTAGTCATGATCTTTATTTAGGGATAATCCCATCTAATCAATAGATAGTAGTATAATTGAGTTTAATCACATACACTTAAACAGGATTTAGAATGGCGCTTACTATTTTTGAACGTTGAAATTTTAGAACACCACATAATTTGATTTATGCCTGAACTTGATAGGATTGGGAGCCGATGAGGGAAAAATCTGTCGGCCAGTAGATGATAATCAAAACTTACACATTTTTGTTTTTAATGGTTTTCGTTTGTAGTTTTTAATTTCGTAATTAGTTTGTATACTTTCTCTATTGTGTGGGTGTTTTGCTCGAGGACTAGCAAAATTCTGAGTTTGGGGGTATATGATAGGTGTAAATTACCTACGTATTTCCAATCCAAATTTGTTAGTTTTCGAGTACGTTTATAGTTATTTTTATATGTTTTAATATGTTTTTATACTTTTTGTATAAATCAGGTGTGTGGAGCAAAAAGATAAGAAACTGGAGCTAAAACGATGAGATCGAACCAAAGGCGAGTCAAAGTTATGGTGGATAAATAAGCAAGGAGGCAAAAATATGAAGGAAGCCCACCGCCTAGGCGTCCAGACCTCCGCCTAAGCAGTGAAGATGCTGAGAATGACAAAAGGCTACTGACAGCCCACCGCCTAGGCAGGAAATTCCTCTGCCTAGGTGGAAACCCCAGTAGAAACATTTCCAAGTCCACCGCCTACTTCTTCGCTTAGGCGGTCACCAAACCTGCAAAGCCGGTACAAGTGTTGTAATTTTAAGTCTATTTTGGACTATTATGAAATCCAATTTTGGAAATTCTCAAAACATGTAAGTTGTAGATATTTTTCTTAGCTTTCCATAGGTTTTTGAATCACCTCAATCGGAGTTCAGATGAAGAAGTTACAACCAAAATAAAATTTCAAACCTGCAGTAACTTTGCCTAGGCGAATTTCCGGCAGAAAGTTAACCGACTTAACTTCGCCTAGGCGAAAATCCTGCAGCATACCCTTGATATTTATTAGATATTTTGAGATCTTTTGGGATATTTTTTAATCTCTTCTCTCATCTTCTCTTTCCTCTCATCAACCCTTAAGGCCTTAGGCCATATTTTAGGATTAGGATTAGGGATTTTTGAAGGAGAGCTCTCAACCCGAGGTGGAGGATCAACGAGGAAGCGATCGATCGACGTTTCTAGCGGCAAATCTTCGGATATCGGTTAAGTCGCTCGTTTCCTCTCTTTGTTTTATTCATTTTGGTAGTTGTTGAGCATGTTTAGCTCGTTTTACATTGTATAAAAGGTTAGGACCATGAGTTAAACATGGATTGTAATAGGGATTAACGTATTATTTATGAAAATGTAGTTTTGGTTGAATTTTTGTTTCGTTTATGGTTCTTCCTTATAATTTCAATTGTGTTGCCGTGTTTTCTATTATTATATTCTAGTTTAGATATATTGAGAATACGGGGTTTGACACTCGGGAGAGGTAACCCCGGATTCGGACTAGGGTTAACACAACACGACAATCTAACAACCCGGGAGGGCGTTAGAAAGTGTGCAATCGATGACGTTGGGACGAGACTCACGTGACCTAGAGTCATTAAGACGTTGAGGAGGACTTCAGCATTGACACGAAGTCACGTATTCCCCAGTCTTACACTCGGAAGAGGTGGCGAGGGAGTTTATGAACCGAGATTGTCGGATATGCCGAACGCCATTAATGTTAACTAAAACAAAATCAAACGCATTTAAGTAAATAAAGTTAATCCCTAGGCAATCTACTCCCCTAAACAATCTCAAATTAGTATTTATAGTATAGTTAACTTAATTAGTATATTAGTTTAGTATTAGTATTAAATTAAATTCCATTTTTGTCGCCTAGATAAAGTTAGGTTACGACAATCGCGATACTCGATAGTAACAACACCAATCCCTGTGGATACAATACCCGACCAAAAGGTCCACTATACTAAAACTTGATCCGTACGCTTGCGGTGAAAGTGACAGCGCTTATTTAGCGGCCACCAAGTTTTTGCAAAAACTTGGTAGGGGCGTTTTTTGTGCACGCCTACTTACGCTCACAAGTATAAGAGGTCTAAAGTTTTAATATAGTGGATCTTTGTATATTGGATATCGTTCCCACAGAGAAAAGTGTGAATAATTGAATTGAATACCGCAATTGACGTAATCTCATGTTATCCTGACGACGGAAGATATGAATTAAAATTAAATTAAGCTAAACTACAATTAGTGGGTTAATTCTAACTAAGTTGATTAATTAGGGATTGATTTCGTTCACTTAATACACGTTTGATTTCGTTCGGTTAACAATAATGGAGTTTAGGTATCCAACAATCTCGGTTCGTAAACTTATCTGCCACCTCTTCCGAGTGTAAGACGAGGGAATACGTGACTTCGAGTAGACGTTGAGGTCTCCCTCGATGTCTTAACGACTCTACACCACGTGAGTCTTGACCCAACGTCATCGATTGCATACTAACTAACGCCCTCCCGGGTCATTAGGTCGTAACGATGTGTTTACCCTAGTCCAAATCCAGGGTTACCTCTCCCGAGTGTCAAACCCTAGATTCTCAAATCCAACCCTAATACCGTTCCAAGCATATTAAGATCGTCATCAAATGATAAACACAATCGGACGTAAAACAACAACCGTTAAAGAAACGTATATTAAACCAAACGAGTATTTACACAACTACACATTCCCCTAACTAATCTCTAAATTTACACTAACACGTTCTTAGCCAATACAACATAATTCAAGAGGAGATCATCATTACCAACTATAAATATTTAAATACAAAGATGAAAGCAAGGGAAGAAAAGCCAAATCTCAAAGTGGAGTAGTCCACTTTCGCCAAAGAACGATCCTCCCGAGCTTCCTCTTCTCGCTTGATGAATTTTCTTTTCTAGCTCTTCAAGGATTGGCCAAGAACACTCTTTACAACTAATCTAATCTACTTCCTAAACTAATCTAATCTAACTAAGGTGGAAGAGAGCTCCCAAGAACAACCGGAGCCTCCTCTCACGTCTAAGGGGTTCTAACATTTTTAGCAATTGGGAGAGAAAAGGGTTTTATAGGCAAGGGTTGGAAATATATTCAAAATATCTAAAAACAGATATTTCTGTGCAGAGTGTCACCGCCTAAGCGGTGGTTCACCGCTCGGGCGGTGGACTTAAGTTGGTTAAGTTCTGTCGGTAACTTCGCCTAAGCTGTGGTTTTTTCCGCTTAGGCGGTGGCTGCTGGCAAAATATTCTGTTGTTTTCTCGCCTAGGCGGTGGTTCAGCCTTTCAGCACTCCAACATTTTGCCTCTTTTCCGCCTAAGCGGTGGAACTTCCGCTTAGGCGGTGGTCTTCATTCACCGAAACCCTGTTTTGCACATTTTATTCACCGTTTCTCCACCATTTTCACTTGTTTCTCGCCCTTTGAGGTCCTTTCCCTGTTCTACACTAAAACACACTAAAACATAATTAAATATAACTAAAATTCTTGAAAACTAACAAATCCGGTTTAGAAATAGATAGGTTTTTCACACCTATCAATACCCCCAAACTTAGAATTTGGCTAGTCCTCGAGCCAAACACTAACACTAAACTAAACTAAATAACAAACTAACTAACAAAAAATGAAAAATTACAATAACACAAATGAAGTATATGCATGTAAGTATAGAGTTCAATCGAAATGACCAATTTGTTCCTCCCTCAACATTCCTAAATCGGATCAAGATCGGGAAGTAACCCACACCAAATGGTGTTCTAGAATTTCAACTATCAATATCAATAAAAACTATTCTACATCCATTTGAAGTGTGTGTGTGAGAACTCGAATGTATAACTAGTCAAATACCGGATTCGATTATTCAATTGTTAAGCTCATAATTTAAACCGTTGAAGGATTCAGGAAAACCATAAGCTTGATTAGAGTCTACTATCCAGTAATGTAGGCTCGGATATTCACATAAATCAATAGGACTTGGTTTGGCTTTGGAAAACGACCACGGGTATCACTTGGAATAAAATAGCAAATTGGTTTAATCGATCGATACCCGAAGTAAAATCACTTGTCGCTATCCTCTCTCATAACCCCACATTTAAAGTACAACTCTGAATAGGAAACGAAAGTCCCAGTATTCACTTGTCGAAAGAGAAGAAAAAAGAAAATTATATTTACATATATTTTTTTTTTTACCAACATATTCCTAAATTAAGTCGAATAATTACAGTTTTAGGAGAGTGCAAAAAGAAGTTAGAGAAACACACCCCCAAAATTATTCGAATTTGTAAAATTTTAGGAATATGTAAAAAGAAATGATAGAATTTGACAAGTGAATACATTAATACCGAATCAATAAAAATTTATCAGAAACCCAACCGCTCACTTGATATTACTCAATTTTGAAAATTAGGCTTAGCGACTTTGGTTTAGGAAAAATTTAAATGAAAATAGTATTTGAAACGTATTCAAAATTGATTACGTTCTCGGCTTCGACAGGGGAAATAAGGAATGAAAATTTTCAGGTTAGCTGCAATGGATCAAGCGAAAAATTGACTGCCTAAATCATGTCTCTGAAATTACCTTACCTAGGATTCCGTCTCAAGTTTTCCCCAAATCAAGTTCTAGTTTCCTCATTTTATATGATGAACTTAATATCGAATAATCAACGTCTAATCTTTCAGATAATTATACTTTGAGTTCAAATGTCGTGCAATTTTCGGATCGAGATAATTTTTACCCAATCGACATGTTAAGCACACAAAACACACAAGGAAGGTATTACCCTCGACCTCAATATGCAATTAGGGGGTAATTCTCATCATCGGGTCTTGGCCCAAATGAACTTACATCTAAACATGCAAATACAACTTTATATATACACAATACTAAACTAATTCTAATACTAACATACATAAATTAATCTAACACTAAACATGCAAAAACAAAAATTAAACTAACTAAACTAAAAATTTAAAAACTAAAACATTCATTATAATAAAATACATACTCAAAATAATGGTTCATCCTTTTCTACAAAAAATCAAAATGGATGAACATCCACTAAACTATCATCTACTCCATACCAATACAGGCTTGAACATGGCAGTGTTCCAAAAGCAGCGAACCCAATAAACATATAGCATTCATGCAAACAAAATGGGTTGAAGACATACCTAGGGAATAAGACTTATTCCCTACTGTTCACCTGACAGGAAATTCCTCTCTACCACCATCATGTCGGAATGGAAATTGTGGCGGTTGCAAAAAGTACGGTGGCAATGCCGAAGCGGTCGCACATGAACCTGTGGATTTGACATGGTCCACACACTAATCACAACGTTTCAACAAAATATGAACAATATAGCATGCAATTTTGTTTCACACAATTCAACAATCCATAGAAACTAAGTTATCACCAAAAATCAAACCAAAATCCCAAAGTGATAAAGAAAATCATGAAAATAGGATTTGAAAATTGATTTGTGGTGGATGATTTGGGGTGGAAAACACAAATTTTGGTAATGGAAGGATGATTTTTGAGTATTGGAACGGTTTGGAAGTGAGGTTTTAGAGAGAATAGTGGAGGTTTTTGGGGAAGGAACCTTGCGATATTCAATTTTTGAACAAACGGGTGCTATTTTCACTGCAGATGTTCCACCGCTTGAGCAGTGGAACTCTTTTCTTTAAAATCAAACCTTCTGACGAAATTCCGCCTAGGCGGTGGTTTTTCCGCCTAAGCGAAATTACACCAGTGTGAAAACATTTTGTTTTATTGTTAATCCACCTAGACGGTGGTTTCGCCGCCTAAGCGGTGGAGCGTATTTTGAAAATTTGGTGCATCTTGTATTTTTACCGCCTGAGCGGTGGTTTACTGCTTGGGCGGTGGGCCTTTTTTGCTGAAAAACACCTTCTCTGTATTTTTACCGCCAAAACGGTGGTTTACCGCTTGGGCGGTGGGCCTTTAGCTCCTACTTTTGTGTTTTTTCTCAAATTTTCAAAATACGGCCCAACCCCGTAAATTTTCACTTCGCTTGTTCAATGTGTTTAAATTTAAAATACTTTCCCAAACTTCCACGCTCCTAAATTCACTGCCGAACACGTTCCGAAGCCATGCCGGCTTCCAAAAGAATAAATAATCAAATTAATAGTAACAAAAATCGGGTAATTTGATACCCTAAGTTTTAATTCAAAAGAATAGCACTTGAGTTACCGTCCCCAGCTGGACTTTTGTATCACTAAGTATTTTTCACCAAAATTCCCCATAGACAAGGAATTTGGGCTCAAATGCTTAGTCGGATCAAGATCATGGCTTTGAATTCGGCTTCTTTTCTCAGTCCTTATTATTTTCAACAAGCTCCATCTCGAGATTGAGAATTAGCCTTCTTCATCGTTTCTCGCACTGCTTGATCTCATTAACACAATGAAACAAAACTAAAAATTAAAAACTAAACAAAAATAAATGTCAGGATTAACATTCGACCACTTAGTCGCAATATCAACTTAGAATTCACACTAATCCCACGTCTACAATGCCAAAGACTTGGTGTGTTGACGGACTAGGAAACGATCAATTTGCTTTTCCTATATAAAACTTAAGTTCTGAGCCGATACCACGTTTCTTTTGCAATATTCAATTAAATTCAAACTAATCTCACGTCAACAATCGCCAAAGACTTGGTATATGTTGAGGGGAACAAAATTTGACAATAATCAAATAAAATTCACACTAATCCCCGGCAATGGCTCAAAAAACTTGGTGGCCGCTAAATAAGCACTGTCACTTTCACCGCAAGCGTACGGATCAAGTTTTAGCATAGTAGACCTTTCGGTCGGATATCGTATCCACAGGGATTGGTGTTGTTACTATCGAGTATCACGATTGTCGTAACCTAACTTTATCTAGGCGACAAAAATGAAATTTAATTTAATACTAATACTAAACTAATATACTAATTAAGTTAACTATACTATAAATACTAATTTGAGATTGTTTAGGGGAGTAGATTGTCTAGGGATTAACTTTATTTACTTAAATGCGTTTGATTTTGTTTTAGTTAACATTAACGACGTTCAGCGTATCCGACAATCTCGGTTCGTAAACTCCCTCGCCACCTCTTCCGAGTATAAGACCGGGGAATACGTGACTTTATGTCAACGCCGAAGTCCCCCTCAACATCTTAATGACTCTAGGTCACGTGAGTCTCATCCCAATGTCATCGATTGCACACTTTCTAACGCCCTCCTGGGTCGTTAGATTGTCGTGTTGTGTTAACCCTAGTCCGAATCTGGGGTTACCTCTCCCGAGTGTCAAATCTCGTATTCTCAATATATCTAAACTAGAATATAATCATAGAAAACATGGCAACACAATCGAAATTATAAGGAACAACCATAAACGAAACAAAAATTCAACCAAAACTACATTTTCATAAATAATACGTTAATCCCTATTACAATCCATGTTTAATTCATGGTCCTAACCATTTATACAATGTAAAACAAGCTAAACATGCTCAACAACTACCAAAATGAAGAAAACAAAGAGAGGAAACGAACGACTTAGCCGATATCCAAAGATTTGCCGCTAGAAACGTCGATCGATCGCTTCCTCGTTGATCCTCCACCTCGGGTTGAGAGCTCTCCCTCAAAAATCCCTAATCCTAATCCTAAAATATGGCCTAAGGCCTTACGGGTTGAAGAGAGGGAAGAGAAGATGAGAGAAGGGATTAAAAAATATCCCAAAAGATCTCAAAATATCTAATAAATATCAAGGGTGTGCTGCAGGATTTTCGCCTAAGTGAGTAAAACTTCACCTAGGTGAAGTTAAGTTGGTTAACTTTCTGTCGGAAATTTGCCTAGGCGCAGAAAAATTCGCCTAGGTGAAGTTACTGCAGGTTTAGAATTTTGTTTTGGCTGTAACTTCTTCATCCGAACTCCGATTGAGGTAATTCAAAAACCTATGGAAAGCTAAGAAAAATATCTACAACTTACATGTTTTTAGAATTTCCAAAATCGGATTTCATAATAGTCCAAAATAGCCTTAAAGTTACAGCATCTGTACCGACTTTGCAGGTTTGGTGACCGCCTAAGCGAAGAAGTAGGCGGTAGACTTGGAAATGTTTCTACTGGGGTTTCCACCTAGGCGGAGGAATTTCCTGCCTAGGTGGTGGGCTATCAGTAGCCTTTTGTCATTCTCAGCATCTTCACTGCCTAGGCGGAGGTCTGGACGCCTAGGCGGTGGGCTTCCTTCATATTTTTGCCTCCTTGCTTATTTATCCAACGTAACTTTGACTCGCATTTGGTTCGATCTCATCGTTTTAGCTCCAGTTTCTTATCTTTTTGCTCCACACACCTGATTTATACAAAAAGTATAAAAACATATTAAAACATATAAAAATAACTATAAACGTACTCGAAAACTAACAAATTCGGATTGAAAATACGTAGGTAATTTACACCTATCAGCATGCTGGTGAAATTTAATGTTCATTGACAAAATTGCATCAAATTCTTTCTCATCAAATTTAATTAAAAATGTGAGAAACTAAGGTAGAAATCTTATGCTATATATGAAAGCAGAAGACAAGCCCTTCAAATGCACAAGAATCTAGAATCTATCATCTTTGCAACCATGTTCTCCAATTTCAACCGAGGGCTTCCGTGTTCTATCACCTATACTATTAAAATCAATGGTTAACTTTAATTCCCTCCACTAATATTATTAAATACCTCCACCAATTCCCTCTATCTTTGCCACCATGTTCTCCTAATCCTAAGCAAAATTAGGGTTAATCTCTAATCTCTATTAGCAGCCGCCCCATCCTTTCCCTATCATCTCTTTATGTTGTAGCTCCCTTACTGTCTCCCCGATGCAGCCCTGTCTCTCTCTCCTTGATACCTTTTTGCCAAGCCCAAACCCCGACGCACGATTCATCTCTTTCTTGCAACTCCCTTCGCCATCATCTCTTTCTCAAGCAGCCTCTCTCATTATCGATCCATCGCCTTGCATCACTATCACCAAAGGTGTCGTAATCGTTGTTATGTCACCTCGTATCACCATCACAGCATCTCTATTCCAGGTTCGTCTCTCTCTCTCTCTCCCCTTGTTTTTCAATTTGAGATTGAAATCGATTTTAGTTCGATTTGTTTAGATCTAAAAGTGAATCTTCTGCCTCCCAACCCTACGTCGAGGTCATGTACGGTCCGAGAACCAACCTTACGTTGCCGTCATCTATGATTTATGATACCACCATTGTCATCGTTTCTGGGCATCAAGGTTGTGCCTTCTTAGAAATCTTTTTTTGTGTTCTGAAAATTTTGTTTCTGTTTTGAGAATGCTAGCCATTTCTAATACTTCCACATATCTAATATGAAGGAATTCATTTTATTTATGGATTTTTGTGTTGTCAATTACTGTTGCATTTTTTTTTTGTGGGGTTTTGAGTAAATTGCTACTGTTGTCGTTGTTGTATTGGGATATAACTATTGGAGTGGAGTGTTATGTTAAGGTTATGGAAAAGGTGGCTAGGTTGAGAGGGGTTCTGAATCTATGCAGATAATGTTTATGGTTGCTTTTCATTTAGGGTTTTTTTTTTTTTTTTTGATTCAAGTGGATATACTACTCTCAATCTCTTTAGGTAATAGCTTAACTTATGAAGCATGGTACATCATAGTGAGCGGGTAAGTTCATATATCTGCATCATATAATTGTGTTGGATGGTTGATATCTATTTTTATTTATTCATCTATTTCATTTTTATTTTGCTTATGTGTTTGATACTGAATTTTATCTATTAGAAGTGGTGTAATTTATAATGTTAACTATGAAGTGTTTCCGTTCCCGTGTTTATGTTTCTACTTCTAGAAATCTAAGAACAACTATAGAAATCTGTGAACATTTTTTTTTCATTCCCTGATATTTGTTCAAACAACCTAGGATTAGAACATAAATATTTTTTTTTTGGTTTTCATGCTTCTGTTTTAATCTTGCTATTTAAGGGAAAAATAAACAAAAAAGTGGGACATGAACACTAAAAAATAGGGCCTTTGTTTGTGTTTGTGTAATTTGTTTTAAATCCTTATTCAATTTTTTGTTTTTAGAAATTTGAATGGATAAGTGTTTGTTTAATGTTTTCTTCCCATAATTTTGGTTGTTTGCCGTTTTTGTTCCCAAAAGCCAGATTTTTAGAGCAAATTATTGTGAACATAACATTAAATAAAATGTCCCCATATTTTTGTTAATGTTTCAATTTATTTTTATCTTCATTTCAATTTTTGCATGTTTGGGACAACAAAATAATTTTTTTACCCAAAACAATAAACAAATGCTGATATTGTCCATTTTTGTTTTTCAATTTTTATGATTTTTGTAATATTGCAGTCGTTGCGGATTTAGAATCGGTAGCAAAATTTCTTTGGCCTAAGTTTTTTTTTGTATAGATTCATTTTTTAAGGAACGGAAACAAAAGTTGGGAACAAGTCTGTGATATTCCTGCAAATCTACTATATGAATCTGGAGCATAACATATTGTTCCCAAAAAATAGAATTTGGAAAGAAAAACACTTAACAAGTGGGAATTTTCATTTTTTTTCTTTTTGTGTGTGTGTGTGTGTCCAATAAAAATTTCAATACATTGAACATTTTGGGTCGTAATTTTTATTTTTTATTTTTTTTTTGTTGTTGTTTGGTTCAGTAGTAACTGTTCGGTTGCTGAGAAAATTGGAGTCAGATGATTAATACCCTTAAAACATCCACAGATGTAGACTAAACTGATAGCTATTGTCACTATGTATAACGGGCGTGGACAACTCTTTTTAAATGTGTACGATTTGTTTGGTTTAGTTGATAATCAGTGTTTTGAATGCTCGGGTTTCAATATAATTATTATTATTATTTGATTTAATTTGTAAAGTTTCTTCCCTGACAGATTTTATCTTGATTCATTTAGATTTAATGGCTGCTTGATTTGTAATTTGCTTACATGGCCACATCTACCTATCATCGCCTTTCAATGTTTTCTATTTTTTATTCATGTTCTTTTTGATAAACCACCAACTCTTTACATATCATTTTTTTTTCATTACATAAAAAGTGAAATACCGCTTTTGATACTAGCTATATATATGTAGAGGCTCAATGTTATGTTTTGTATATTGGATACCTAGGTTTATGTTCATATTGCTCTTCAGTTCTGTGCATAATGATGTGAATAAAAATAATGGTGAGCGTTGTTTATTTTGATTCCATTAGTTCCTTGGATTGTTGTTGTATGTTAGTAAGGGGAAGTACAATTTTATGAATGTTGTATATATAGAGAAAATTATGTCAATTTTTTTTGTTGTTATTTAATGTCCATGCCTTCAGGCATAGGTTATACACTATTACTTTTAAACAATAAAACCAAAATAGAAGTATGAAATTTTTTCTTAAAATTTAAAATTATGACAAAAATGCTCTTTTTTCTTTTTTTTTCCTGGTTTTTGTTTCATAATCTTCTAGAGAACAAAAACACTAAATAAATATGGTCTTAATTTATAGAAAAGAGATGAGGAATCATTCATTAACAAGACCCGTTCTTTGTCTTTGATATGACACAACAAAATGGAATGACAATAGAATTGGAGTTATTATGATGATGGAATAGAAAACTTATTATATTCCCTACGTTTAGTGACAAAAGAAATTAAGTGTGGTAATGAAATGACCATTCCCGTTCAATTGTTTGGTTAGTACTGTGGGGGAATAAATCAAGAACATAATGTATATATATAATAATGTCTTCACTTGAAAAATATATAATTTTTTTAAATAGAGAATACATGAACATAAACTAAATGAAGTTCTAGATAAGATATATATATATATATATATATATATATATATATATATATATATATATATATATATATATATATAGAGAGAGAGAGAGAGAGAGAGAGAAGAGAGAGAAAAGAAAAAAAATGAAAAGGAGTCACTACAAGAAAAAAAAGGCCTTTTATCAAGCTTTGTAAATATAATTTATATCGTTTTTATTTAAACTGTGATTGTTAAAGTATAAGTGAAATTTAATCTCATTTAAAATTTATGGTGTGATTAAAAATATTTTTTTATCACATTTTTCAAATAAATGTAATAATAAGTAAATAGTTTTTATCACATATTTTTATTAAAAGAAGATATCTTGTGTTGAGTGAAAAAACGAGCGCTAAACCAAAGGGGAAAAAAGGTGCTCATGTCCAAATAGACTTTCATTCCCTGGTCATTCATCAAGCTAGAAGAACCTCGTAAGACCTAGCTACCATGTTCACCTTGCTGCATCGATCTCCCATCACACGAGGTTCACCGCTATATCGCTCACCTTGCTCGCACCATCATCTTCGTTGTGCCTCTTTCTGGTACATTGGATGTTACTCCATCCCTAGCAGCGCAGTTGCCTTCTCCTCGACGACCTCCAACCCCTCTCTCTTCCTTTCACCGATGACCTCTAGCCCCTCTCTCTTCCTCTCACCGATGGCCAGGTAATCTAAGGTTTAATTCGCCTTTCATTGGTTAAAATTCATGTGAAATCTAGATTCATCTTTGATTGATTGAACTTTTTTGTGAACTCTATTAGAAGATTTAAGAATCATTTGTCCAAATTCATGTGAAATCTAGATTCAACTTTGACTATTTGAACTTTATGTGAACTCAATTAGAAGATTCAAGACTCATTGGTTCAAATTCATGTGAAATCTAGATTCTATCTTTGATTGATTGAACTTTATGTGAAATTGGAATTGGAATTGGAGTGGATTAGTGGAATTGGAATTTTTCTTGCACTTTAATTTCCAGATTTCTGTTTCCATTTTTATTGATATTGATTAATCTGTGCATTATTTGAATGCCTCTATTTTGTTCAGGGTTTTTTTTTCTCGTTCAAGCTTTGTTTCAGGTCTGTCTTTTCATAGCATTGTTTTGCTGTTTCCTTGCTCTATTTTCAGTTTCATTGTTCCAGTTTTTTTGTGCATATTATGTGTTTGTCCTATTTTTTTGCTCAGTTTTCCCTTTTACAGTTTCATTTAGAGTGTCTTCCTTTCCAATTTAGAGTTTTATTGTGCAAAATGATTGAATATGTCATCCTAATTGGTTACTCATATGCCTTATAGATATATTTGTTTGCCTAGTTATTATTAAGTTATGTCCTAGCTTTTAAGTCATATATTATCTAACTTAAGTCATCATAAGGTCATGAGTTGTATGTTGTCTTTAACAAGTTTTATTATAAAGCAAAAAATTCTCATTCATTCCAACTTGTACAGAGCTTTGGAATTAGAGTGGAATTGGAATTCTTCTTGCACTTTAATTTCTAGATTTCTGTTTTCTTTTTAATTGATATTAATTAATCTGTGCGTTATTCGAATGCCTCTTTTTTGTTCAGTTTGTTTTCTCATTCGAGCTTTGTTTCAAGTCTGTCTTCTCACAGCACTGTTTTGCTGTTTCCTTACTTCATTTCTATTTTTATTGCTCCAGTTTTTTTTCTGCATACTGTGTGTTGTTCTTCCTTTTTTGCTCAGTTTTCCCTTTTAAACCAACCTGGTCAGAGCTTTTTTTCCTTTGACAGAGCTGGAAAAATAAAACAGAGCTTTTTTTCTTTTTTTTCCTTGCTTCATTTCCAGTTTCCTTGCTCCAGTTTTTTTGTGCATACTATGTGTTTGTCCTTTTATTTTTTGCTCAGTTTTCCCTTTTACAGTTTCATTTAGAGTGTCTTCCTTTCCAATTTAGAGTTTTATTGTGCAAAATTAAATGCGTGTTGCTCATTGCTCTGCTCCAATCATTTCTTCTTCTAATTATTGCTCTATTTCTGTTTATTGCCCTGTTTTTTATTTCTAACCTATGTTTCTGTTTCTATTTCATGTTTCTATTTTTGAACCTAAAAAAATTGTTTTATGTTTCTGTTTCTGATCTCTTTTCCATCTCACAGACAGTGGCTTTAATCTCATCAACTTCGGGATAATAAGACATTATTTGCCTTTTGAGATTGACACAATTATGGAAAAAGAAAGTCCTGTGTTGTTATACCCCTCCTTAAGCCACTTAGATCTAGTTTTTTTGTTTCAAGTACCTATTTTACTGCAGCATACGAGACTTCTAGTTTGCATCAGTAGAATTACTTCTTTGATATTGAATCACACACTAAAGATGTGTTTGTTTAGTGTTTCTGTTTCCCCCAAAAAATGGAACAGAAACAGAAATATGGGAAGCAAAAAATAGATATGTTTTTCTCCTAATTTCTGGGAACAAATTGAATTGTTGCCAGATTTCGGTTTTTATTCCCAGAGCACTAAGTGTACCTGCTATGTTCTTTAACTCAACAAGCAAATTCAGCAGCCTAATCAAACATGTAGTGGGCAGTGTTTTTAAATGCTTGGTTATTTTTATTATGGGTTATTACATGTTAACTGATGGTTAATTGTTTATAATATATTTGTTTAATTGTTTATTTGGTCTATTTATGTTATAAAATTGTCTATTTAATTGTTTATTTCTGTTAAATATGAATTTGGTTCTTTTTTGTTATAAATGCTTGGTTAGTGCTGTAATAATTTATTTTTATTTTTTTTAAATGTTGTGTGCCTGGGTTTGCTTAGGTTAGTCCCTCGTTTTGCTTCTTGCGCCTAGGCTTTGTGACAACTTGTGCGCCTTGGTGCGCCTAGAGCCTTTAACAACTATGGATCTTAGTAAATTTAGAAAGAGTAAGAAAATTTGGCAAAATAAGTCTTCATCCTTAGGTGCACCTTCAACGTACAGTGTACCCTCTGCCCACGATCCCCAGGCACGTGCTTCTTGCAAGGCACGCTCCTAAAACTAGGTGAGGCGTAGACCTTGCGCCTTGCTTCACCTTGCACCTGGATGCGAGCGTGCCCATGCGCACTTTTAACAACTATGGCCTAGGGCCTTTAATGACTATGTGGGGTGGAAGCTGGAGCAAACATATAAACTTACAGGTTTAACCGATGGGGTTGAAGTCGGAGAAAACACGTGAACTTACCAGTTAAACTGATGACGTGCGTGATTCTTCTTAACCAATCAGTTCATCATAATTTTCTTTATGTATTAAATTCCCGTTCCCTTCCCCCCAAATCCAACCTCAAATTTCTTTTCCCTCTGGCTCTTATCTCTTACTAATATCATATGATTTTTTTCCAAGTCTAATCATGGTTGTGCAAAGATAGAAGATCAAGAGAATATGGGGAAGGAGTAGAATATTTTTTAGATTTTGTTGTGACGAATTCTAGTGATCCTCATTGGATACGGTGTCCATGTAAAAAATGTGGCAACCTGAAAAGCCAAAATGTTCAAGATATAAGAAATCACTTATTTTGCAAAGGTATAGATCAGAGTTATCGTGTATGGATATGGCATAGAGAAATGGCTCCTAATGAAACAACTCCTAATGATGCAAATCCAGATATGAATGACTATAATTTTGTCCATCAATAATTTAGAAGTTCTCTTTTAGACAACGAAGTTGGTGGAGTTGAGATAGTTCATACAGCGCACGATCAATTTATGGAAGACCCTAATACATTCCATAAATTGGTTGAAGATGCTTAAAAAGCTTTATACCCATGGTGTACCAAATATACAAAATTGTCTGCATTGGTAAAACTTTATAACCTAAAGGCAAGTTTCGGGTTGTCTAATGCTGGCTTTTCTGAGCTATTGACATTGTTGAGGGACATGATACTGCTCGATAACAAGATGCTACCATCAACTTATGAGGCTAAGAAAATGTTGACTGCATTAGGCAGGGAATATGAGAAGATTCATGTGTGTCCTAATGATTGCATGATGTATAGAGAAAATTATGTGGATGCAATTACTTGTCCCACATGCCGTGAATCGAGATGGAAAAGAAAATCTCATAATTCTGTTGAGACAAGAGAAGGAGTACCGGGAGAGGTGTTATGGTATTTTCCACCTATCCCACAGTTTAAAAGGATGTTTCAGTCGATGGAGATAGCCAAAGAGTTAGTCTAGCATGCTGAAGAATGAATAGTTGATGGCCAATAAAGAAAAAAACAAAACCTCGACTGATTAGGTGGATTTTCTTACTCCAAGAATTTGTTATTGAGATTAAAGATAAAAAAGGAGTAGAGAATGTCGTGGTCGACCACCTATCTTGGGTTTTTATTAATGAGAGCAAGAAAGAAGAGCCCATTGGGGATTCATTTCCTGATGAACAACTCTTCTCTGTAGCCCAAGTATCCCCACATTGGTTTGCCAACATTGCAAACTACCTCGCTACAGGTGAAATTCCTTCCCAGTGGACCAAACAAGATAGAGACCATTTCTTCTCACAGGTTAAACATTTTTACTGGGAGAATCCTTACTTATTCAAGAATTGTGCGGATCAAGTGATAAGGAGATGTGTGTCAGAGTGCGAGTTTGACAGTATTCTGAATTTTATTACTCTCAAGCATACGGAGGACAGTTTGGAAGAAGAGGACGGCCGCAAAAGTGCTACAATGTGGATATTATTGGTCGTCTTTATTCAAAGATGCACACCAATTCTGTCAGGCTTGTGACAGGTTTCAGCGCACGGGATCAATATCCCGCCAAGATATGATGCCCCTCTAACCTATTCTAGTAGTTGAGATCTTTGATGTGTGGGGCATCGATTTCATGGGACCATTCTCAACATCATTTGGTCACGAGTATATCTTGTTAACTGTAGACTATATGTCGAAGTGGGTTGAGGCCATAGCTACCAAAACTAATGACCATAGGGTGGTGCTCCGCTTTTTGAGGGAGCATATTTTTATAAGGTTAGGGACACCCCGGGTGATAATTAGTGATGAGGGTTCACATTTTTGTAATAGGCCATTTGAGGCATTGTTACGGAAGTACTTTGTGACTCACAAGGTGGCCATGCCTTATCACCCTCAAACTAATGGTCAAGCGGAAGTGTCCAATAGAGAGGTAAAGCAGATCTTAGAGAAAACGGTACGTCTTGATCGTAAAGATTGGTCGGAACATTTGGTTGATGCTTTATGGGCGTACCATACAACTTACAAAACTCATATCGGTATGTCACCTTATCGATTAATGTATGGAAAAGTGTGTCATTTACCTGTTGAGCTAGAACATCATGCTTATTAGGCTACGAGAGCGTTGAACTTTGAGATGAAACGAGTAGGGGATGAACACAAGTTTCAACTCTTGGAGTTGGACCAGTTGCGAAATGAAACCTTCAAGAATTCTAGAATTTATAAGGAGAGGACGAGAGTGTTTCACGATAACATTATTAATAAGAAGTTTTTCCATCCTAATCAGAAGGTGTGGTTATTCAACTCAAAGTTGAGACTTTTCCCGGGCAAACTTCGATCTAAATGGGATGGTCCATTTATGGTTGAAAAAGCACACCCTAGTGGGGTAGTGGAAATAATCGACTTAAGAGACGGTCGAAAACTTAAGGTTAATGGCCAAAGATGGAAGCATACGGTAGGTTTTGAGGAACGGGCCGCCATCAAGGCAATTAACTTGGTCGACCCTATTTATTCATGATGCCCCATTACGTCTAGCTAAAGAAGTTAAACTTAGCGCTAAGTGGGAGGCAACCTACTGTTATTTTAAAGTATTAAGTTATTTCATTTTAGTTATTATAGTTTTACTGTTATTATACTTTATTTTAATGATTTTCCTTGAGTGCATTGATAGACAGGTTTGCAGGTATTCTACAATGACTCAGTTATGCTATACTTATAGACATGCCAGTAGTATCCTTCTTTGTCAAAGCTATTTCTCACTTTTATCATTGAGGGCAATGCTAAATTTAAGTTTGGGGGGGGGGGGAGGTGAATGCTTGTACTCCTACTGATATTTGTATTTTATTCCACACTTAATTTTTTTCAATCTATCCCATGATAACATGTCTATCGGGTACGAACTTGAGTTTACTAAAACAATCATTGGAATATAGGACTGATTTTTTAAAAATATCTTATTTTTCGACCCTTACATGCATGCTAACTTTCTTTTATTCTAAATTTAGTACATGAGATGGTTTCTAAGTTTTGACATGAGAATAACTTAACTCTGAAATTTTAAAAAATAATAATAATAAAATATGTGTGTTAATAATAATAATACTTTGTCTTAATGATGAACTTTCGTTGAATAACCAAGCCTCTTGCCTCAATACGTTTTGAGTGTTCGCGTCAAAAAGGGGAAGTGATTTGTTAAGACAATAAGTAACTCGTTAATCTCGAAGCCTAAGATGTTCGAGTTATTAAGCCTGAATGGTGCCTTAACACCTAATGCCTCGAGCCAACTAGATTGGGAACATTGGCCTAACACTAGGTACGACACCTTAGAAAATCTAGTGGGGTTAGCATTGCACAAGTCACTTATTTAAAGAAAATTGTTTATTTTATATTTTAAAAAAATAATTAAAAAAAAAAAGAAGATATAGACAAATGCATTTTCATTTCAGGAAAAAGTTGTTTGATTGTTTAGAAACAGTTGACTAGTTACTTGTACTAAATTTATTATAAATGAGAATCGCATGTATGTTGTGGGTACAAAAATGAATATTGTTAGGAATCGTGTGCTATGAGATCAATGACTATTTCAGTAACTCAAGGGTGATCTCGATTTGATTTGTTAGTATTAGACAAGACTGATAAATACTTATTGAGGAATAAAATGCACAATAAAGAATTTGGGATGTTTGTGGGTAGTATCACTGTAAACCCTCACGAGACTAAAGTCGTCCACTAGGGGTGACCTAGGGGTTTAATGGCTTGTTGCATGTGCTAAATGTAATCGTGCTCCCTACGAAAATGGCTTTTCAATTAATTAAGATATTTAGTTTTGCTCGAGGACCAGCAAAATCTAGGTTTGGGGGTGTGATCGCATCACATTTTATGCGATCTAATACCACTAAACTAAATTTTGTTTATCTTTTAAATAAATTAAATTAGTTGAAATTGATTCATTTTATTTGTTTTGGAAAGATTTTGGATTTGATGCGAAAACACATTAATTTGGAGTAAATTGGACATAGAACGAGTAGACCGCGAACAGACCCGAATCCGCAGTTCGAGTCTGGACTGTCTCGCGAATTTGGAAGACATGTGTGACATGCACGCATGCACAAACAAAAGGGGAAAACCCGTTTATGGATCTTACCATTTTCCTTTAGGATTTATGACCAAATGGTATTTTAATACACATTAATTGGCCAATTCTAATGAGGGAAATATTTGAATTGATCAGGTAATACAAAGGAAAAAAGGCAAGGCATTTAATGCCAATTCATGGGTTCATCAACTTTTTCATTCTTGGGGATGTTTTTCCATTTTTAGTTTTTTCTTCTTTTATTAGTTGGTGGCGAATTTTGGGGAAAGGACATTTTTTTTTCCTTTTGATTTTTTTTTTAGTTTATTTTATCTTTTTAAGAGGCTTCGGCCAATAGTTTTTTGTTGTTGTTTTTTTTTGGGGGGGGGGGGGGAGGGGGGGAAGACAATTTCTTTTGTATTTTTCTTTCTTTCTTTTTCTATACATACTGTGGAAAATTTGGGAGCAAAAGAAATGAAGAACAAGGCCATGGACAACTAATCCCCCTTTAACCGGACTAGGATTAGTTGATGATGAATTTCATGCTTGAAATATGGTTTAAATCGTGATTGAATTTAATCTCGAAATGTTCTTGAATAGATTTTGATTTTAGAATTAATTATTGCTAGAATGTTAGATCTTGTACCTGTGATCTAGATCTAACAATCATATAATCGTATTCCTAGGATTTAATTATTGGTTTGGATGATTTATGCCTAAATTGTAATTCACCCTAGATTAGAGTAATATAGGAATTACATACCAAAGATAAATCATGCCGAAGAATAACAAATCGAATCTTTCTGAGTAGTTCCAGCTTGTAGTTGGGAATGCTCATTTACACAATCTAAATTAAAAAGTAAATATGAGAAAAATATAATTTTAAAATACAAAATCCACAATTCCTAACCCAGTTCCCTATATTCATTGTCTAGATTTACTATTTTATTTTCTTACATTAAAACCCAAAACTCAAATCAAAATTTGTTTTCATTTCGGAAAGAAGAATAATTAAAAATCCATAATTACAAGACCGATCCTTATATTTCGACACCCTACTTGAACACCGTACTACATCAAAATTGCGGTACCATAAAAGGGTATTATTTTTTAGGGATCACGAGTCAACTCTTGGTACCATGTGTTGGCCATTCCAGTGAGAGTAAAAGGGGAATGATTTGCACCTCACCACCATGGATGTTGTGTGTATGTCCATAAATGTGATGAAAATGGAGAGGCAATCTCTAGGGTCAGTGGTCCTATCATAAGGGGTTATTTGTGGTCTGGGGAATCGATAGGGGACCAATTCCAAGATTATGGCATCAACAAAAGGGGATCTAATACCTGAAGGGAGTCTAGTTGCCCCCTAGGGCCCCGTATCTGAATAAGCGCTGCTTCCATCTTGGCGACGTGCCTCTCTAATGTCGCTTCTTCCCTGGGTGGTGTTGCCACATGACTTGTGGCGGCTCCCGATCCCTGTCTTTCGGCGGGAGGGGAGTGAGAGTTAGCCTCCCAAGAACGGCTAGATTTTCTATCTGCGTGGGTGATGTTGTTGTAAGTCATTTTCGCATAAGGACCATGGCAGTCATGGCGGTCCTCTGTCTGGTTAGGCCGTGGGGGCAAAGATATAGAATTAGAAATAGCAGGTGGAGCCAAAAGTTGTTCTCTAATCAGTCGGTTGCGAGGACAAGGTTGTTCTCTCGACACGTGTCCTTCAGAATGAATGACACGGTCCGATCTGTGGTGAGGATCCTTATATCCTGTTTGCCGGAGATTCGGTCCCCCTTGGCCGGGGGCCGATTGTAGGAGGCATTCTTCTCTCTCTGTATTCCAAAGAACTGGTCCCCGCTGGTTTAGGGCCAGTGACAGACATGAGAGCATGGTGTTGAGATAGGTTTGAAATTAGAACAGTTGGCGCTCAAAATTATTGAGCCATATCGCATCCGCGGCTCTAGGGAATTATCCTATATGGGGCCCCACAGGTGGAGCTGATGGGCCTGCCTGGTTGATGGAGAGTGCGTGTTCTTCTCCTTTTAGGATGGGGACGATAGTCATCGCATCTAGCCTTGGATTTCTTGATATTTCTCTAGCCAGGTTGCTATCCACCGTACTATTAGGGTCCCTTGGTCGCAGAGACTGACCAGACCTTATATGCATCTATCTTTTAGCCAAGAGGAGAGCAAATGATGATTTGGAGAAGGCTTTTAGTTGCTCTTCCCACAGACGGCACCAAACTGTTGATGTCGAATTTTGGTCGACACCAACAGGTTGGTCGGGTCAGTCTTGAAGGGCGTTGAGGAGCCTTGAAATGGAGATCTCCAGTCCGAGTAGCTTCTTATCCGTGGAGAAACCCTTGGTCGGGAAGGGGAAGGCTACCATCAAGGAGGGGTCGGGGGCCTTCCAAGCCGAGGAGAGGAGGAACAAAATGCTCTGTAATTCCTAGAGAGATGAACCGACACTTTGAAGCTGAGCAGTTCCAGAAATAGCGGACACTTAGAAACCTGCAGAAAGAACTTGCCGGGTTTTTCCCGGTGTGTTCCCTCCAGCGTGAGAATCGGCGTACGGAAGGAGAAGTTTATAATGTAATTTGCCGAGAAGAAAGAAGAATGAGTTGTGAGCTAAGTTTTTCTTTACCTTTGAGCAATTGTATGCTCTCCTTTTTATAGGCAAGGTGGATATTGGTTTTTAGAGCTAAGTAAAGGTTCAATGTCTCTTCAATGATCACATCATAATGGCAACTTGGCTTATAGCCAATGGATATATGCCGAGGGGCCTTTGTTTTAGCCATATCTAGGAGATATTTTGGTTGGGAAAGAGGATCATAATGATGATCATGGATATTTTGGGATAATATGGGATATTTTTGGATAATATGGGATGCTTAAAAGGTGGAAAATCGAGCTAGCTTGGGGACAAACGGAGGAGAACATTGCCCTATTGCGGCCGGGATGAGGAGGTGCGTTATTACCCTTCCCGGGCAGACAGAGACGGAAAGGGGGAGGCGCTGCCCCAACGGGGAACACTGAGATGGGGAGTGGTTGCCCATCCCGGCGATGACTTGTAGGTCGCCCCATGTAGCGTTGAGCCCTTTAGGGCAATTGGTATATCTGAGGAGACTTCCCTTCTCGGTACATTTCTTACACTTAGCCTCTGGTGCGCCTTGAATTTTGAATTTTGTAGGGAATTGAGCACACGTGGCGGCCTTTGATTAGGTGCGTTAGAGTGATCATTTTTACACTCATCAGACGTTAATTGTTAATTTTGAAATTAGATATTACTTATTTTTTTTACTAATTTAATTAGAATTTGATATACATAATTATTTAAATTTCTTGTGTGGTTAAATTCATGGTAATATAAATCTTTTGGAATTAATTATTTTGTTAGTGTTTTATTATGATAAAGAGTTTTTTAATCGGGGTTACAAATCATATCAACTTAAAGGAGTTAATTTCTTAAAATATATATATATATATATATTTCTTCTAATGCAGCAAAATAGTAAGTTGAACCTCTAAAGTTTTTTTGGGTGCATTGAGTTGGGTGAAAAATGGATGAAAAGGTGAAAAAAAAAAAAAAAAAAAAAAAGTTATTTGGTGAGGATGAGAATAGAAGAAAAAAGAAAGTAAAATACCTGTCAGCCCCTTATTATTTTTGATTGAAGATCAGTTATCTCCCTTATAGATTAAAAACTAGTATAATTTTTATTGTAATGACAATTTTACCCTTAACTATTTAAAATGATTAAATAATTAAAAATTAAAATACATAAATAACCCTTTAAATTTATTATATATATTTTTATTTTTTTTACACTAATATCCTCATTTAAAAAAAAATATACCTTTTAAACCTATTTTTTAAAACAAAATAACTAAAAATAAATAAATACAAGAAGAAGACGACGTTTTCTTCTTCCTCTCCTTTCTCTTCTCTTCTCATTTTTTCCCTCTTCTCTCTCTCTTTCTCCGCCATGGACAGATCCGTCACGAATTTGTGCCGCTGTAGGCGGCGGAATTGGAGCTGAGTTGGAGCTGTAGGTGGATATGTTGCGCTATAGGCGGCAGAGTTGTGCCACGTCTCTCTCTATCTGGTGATGGCGATGGCAATGGCGATGGCGGTAGGGGCATTGGTGGTGAGAGAATGCGAAGGTGAAAGAGGTGAAAGCAAGCATAGAAAATGGACTGCTCACCATAATAGTCCCAAAAAAAGAGGTGAAGAAGCTAAAAGTGAAGGCCATTGATATTTCTCAAAGTCAATTATGAAGTTGTTTTATGTTTTGGGTCATTCGGTGGGAGGTCCCTTATTTCACCCTTAATTTTAAAAAAGTTCTAGTGGCGGAAGGAATTTGTGTTTTAGTCCCGTCTATTTTAAAAAGACAGAAGTCCACTACATGTGCCTGCAGACGCACGGTTACATGTAACAGCTTGGTTTGTGTATTTTTGTTAAATATAATAAATATTAATGTATTCTGTAACATATAATTAATTTGTGTGTATAAAATTGTTAGATGTAATAAAAATTACACAAAAATACATGTAATCAGTTACATGTAACTAAATATACACAAATACAGGTAACTAATATTAAACTAATTTATGTGTGTAATATTTGTTAAATATCACAAATATTACACAGATATATGTAATTGTAACATGTAACTAATATTACATAAGTACATGCAACAAAAAATACACAGGTATATGTAAAAATATAACAATTATTAAATTGTAACTAATATTAGTTACATGTAACTAATATTCAATATAAACTGAATTTACTCACCAAGTTTTTTCTACAATCCTTGCAATACGGGACTAAAACTCAAGCGAAATCTAACTTAAGGGACTAAATCAAAACTTAAATCTTAGGCAAAACTTTTTAAAAATTAGATCTATTTTTTAGGACTTCCAGCTAATTAACCTTTATGTTTTTGCGGTCGCTGGAGATGTGTGTGTTCATCAATAAAGTATATACGTTTTTAACTTTAGATTGACTTTAATTTGGTATTTGTTGGTGTAGAAAAATAGATTGGCCAACAATATGGTCTGGTTAGCATCCACGTGGAGAATAACCGGTGTTTTGGAAACTATATTTGGAAAAGCTGAATTCCTTAGGACTTTCTATCCTTGAATCTGCGAATGATCGAGCTGGGCTGGCGTTATCCGGCCTAACTTTTAAGTCAGTACCTGCACAAAGGACTTACCGGGGTTGGCCCTACATGTCCCCTCTAGCGTGAAAGTAAAAGCTCGGGGGGAAGAATTTAAGGATGCTTGAATATTTTAAAGTTGTTACCTTTTTCCAACCTCCTGAAATGTTTGTCCACTCTTTCCTTTTATAGGCGAGAATCGGATTAGCGTCCCGAAAATTAAGGCCTTAAGCTCAGTTATCTACCTTAATACGACACATGGAGGGGGAAAAATGGTGCGTGAAGGGATTAGAACTATGGCCTAGGCCTTTGAATGCTAATGGAGAAGTCCATGGGCTACACCATTAGGATAACGAATAAGCCAGCCCAGACACCGGTGGGGATGCCGAGGTGAACATACCGACCTGAACCTCATTAATTGGAACCTTAATACTTGTAAATAGTTCCTAACCAATGGTCCAAGTCCTGCGAGATTACTGACCTGATGAGATACTAGGCTAATGAGTCACCGGGTTGATCAGGTCGTCTGATGACGTGTCATCTGCTAGTCTACGTAGTAGGCCTAGGTGGCACAACTTGGAGCTTGGTTGATTTTCACCCACATTAGTTGCCCCTCAAACCTTAGCGTAGAGATGGAACATGAGACGCTAAGGGTTCTCCTCTTGAATCGATAAAGGGAGGAATTTCGAGCTCGGGGTGAATCTGCTTAGTATCAAGATAGAGCTCGGCTGGTCATTACCTGGCTTCTGCGAGAAGCCTCATTTCCATCTGAATGGATGGGCGACACGTCGAATAAGTGTGAGAATCGAGGTAACATCTGACGTATGATTAACGCGACCATTTGACTTTCTTTTCCCGCTGATTCATTCGTACCAGAGTAACGTAAGCGATCCGGCTACCTCTCCTGAGATGGTACTCTTTCTTCTTATTTATATAATGTTTTCTTCCTTCTCTTCAAGGTACAGTCCATCTGATTCCAAACTGACCAAGTTGGGGTCCCCTTTCCAGTAGATCGATATTAACTCATTTGTAGAAGAGGTTGACTAGACAACCTCATCGTTCGAGAGGGCTAGCAAGTCTGCTGGAGCTGGGCCTTCCTAATCTCCTGAAGTGACCAGTAGCCTTGGTTGGTGGACAGCCAAGAGTGAGGCAGTATCTTCTGGGGGTCCCGTTACTAAGCTCAATACAAGTCTTGCTGACGAGCTTGGTTCCGCGAGCCCATCCATCCCAGAAGCTGATCCCCCCTCCCCTTTGTTAGTTCAAACTTTGCTGGCTGGTAGAACTCTTAACCAGGCCATTTATGAGGTCCTCCCAAAAGCTTCGATCTGGAGGATCGAATTGTACTTGATAAAGAACAATGTCAATAAACTTCAATCTAAGTACGCTTTCCCCAGCGATGTGAAGTTGAGAGTTTCTAGAAAAGGGGACCGAGCTTGTGCTCCTCCCAAGGGGTACATCTCGATGTACGATGACCAAATTTTAGCTGGCTTGCAGTTTCGTATTCATTCATGGGTGCGGGCAGTTTGTGGTTATCTCAAGTTATGTCCATCACAACTCACTCCTAACAGCATGAGGATGGTGGTAGCGGCTCCCATCATCTTCTTAGTTCAGGGCATCACCTCGTCTTTGGAACTCTTCCGGGGTCTTTTCCTTGCCAAGTCCAGGCCTGATGGTAGAGGCTGGTGCTATATCATAGCGTGGCAGAAATTCCTGAGTGGCTGCAACAACTTCATAAAGGATTGGAAGCCCAAGTTCTCATTTTTTAGAGGAAAATTATGGGAGTTCAACTCGCTCGCAGACATAGACCATCCTGTCTAGATGTACTGGGGGACAGTGGGTAAGTGTCAGTCCCGTTGTCTTTTTGTAACTTGTAGAATTTTTCTATTTTCACACACTCTCTTTAAGGATGCCAAGATAGGCTAGTGCCTGTACTGGGATGATGAGGCAATCAAAACCCTATCCGAGCCAAAATTTGAGCCGGTGAAGGGTTGTAATGAAGCCCTTGATCGGGTGCGAGAGCTAGAAGAAGCAAATCAGAAGTATCAGGCCTGGACCAAGCAGCCAAGGAAAGACAATCAAGCACTGCGTACCCTAATCGAGAAGTACAAGAACAATCTAATGAAGGTGATCGACCAGCTCGAGGCTGCTGAGGTGAATAGAAGGGATGTCGTAGCCCAAGCCGAGAGGGAGGCTATGGGGGTATGGATGAAGAGCCAAGACTATAAGAATCTTGAGATTAAGATTGGCGTCAATATACGGATGTCCCCTACCAGACCCTTCGAATAGAATTCTCAGTGGAGGAGATCGAGGGAGGCCAGGGTAGTGAAGCTTGGCCCAGCACCTACGTCGGTTCTAGAGAAGGTCAGGCTGGGGCTGCTCCCTAAAAGTCAACCAACCAACCACCTGAACTTGTAGCTTTTTTTTTTTTTTTTGGCTGTTGCTTGTACTCCAACTTGTAAATGTATTTTTTGATGCAATGAAATTTCATTCCTTGCCGGTAATTATTTCTGGTCAGTAACCTTTCTGTACTTGTGTTTTTCTTGATCATTACTTAAACAATCCCATATGGCCAGCTTCATTTAACCGACCAAATAATCACCGATCAGCTTGGACATCTTTACAAACTTTGGATCTTCTGAAAATTTTTGGAACTTAACTTATCGGGCTGAGTATCTAGCTTGGTAATCATAAAATTTGGAAAATTATAAACAATTTATCCTTGTATTTTAAGAACCGAACACTTAAGTAGCTTGATAGCTTTTCCTGGGCAAACATGTCGGCCTCAATTAATCGATCTCAATTCAACGCTTTGTAAATGCAAACTAGCTTGGTCGCCTTCTAGAAATTGTTGAATTTGGACCCTTTTTGGCTGACCGGCTTTATGTAACCGACACCATCGTATGGAGTCAGGTCGTTAAGCTACTAAAACTAGCATTTTAACTAGCTCGGTCATTCTCAAGCACTAGGCAACGAAATTTTTCATTTAATCTCCTCTGTACACAACTTTAAGAACCGGGCAGAGTTTCACACTAGCTGTAGTTTTAATGTCGAGCAATTTTTAATTAATTGAACTTAGGACCATCTAGACTATATCATCACGATACTAAGAGGTTACACCTCAATCAAGTGAAATGCCAAGAAGAATTTTATCTTCGCCCGTATGCCACACCGAGGAAAATAAGATCTCACTGAAGTGTCGCGTGATCAGGTCAGCCCTTTAGCCCTTTAGCCCTTTACCCTTCCTCAGTCATTCTGCCCCTCATCTGATGGCACGAGCTTGGTTTGGCCTTGATCGTGTGGTTGGTTTACTTGGTAGAAACTTCTGAGTAGAATTAGGTCCTCTCCGTCCATGGACCTCAACACCTCGGTTAATTCTTGTGGTTGATCATAGGTGAGTTCTCTGTAGTTAGGCTCACAATTGAGCCTTGTCAGGTTATCTCAAGTTCATCCTTGCAGAAGCATCATCTTTTTTTGTCGCTTGAGATCAGCTCAGCTATGAGGGAGTGGATGTTGAATTGCAGGTCTTTAGACCCGGTCGATGTCACGCCATCGGTGGATGACAGAGGTCAATCCCCTGGCAAACACTACCGACCTGTGTAGGGGGTCTGATTATTATCTTTGGTGGTATATATTGGGGTGTACTTCTTCTTGGAGACAGGCTGGAGGGTTACCCGTCCTCGTCCATGGTGGGACGAAGGGCTTCCTAGCTCCGCCGCTGCACGTGTAGATTTTGGAGAGTGGAGAATAAGTTGAATCGAACCCTTCTTTCATTGATGGAAAATTTCATCACAAATTTTGAAATTGAAATTTATAAAAGTTTACATAGATGCTTCCTCTCTAGGATAGTAGCGTTATAAGTGTTTGGCATTCTAGAGATATCTTAGGGGTACCCCTTCTTCTGTTTCTAGATCATATGTAACTGGCTGAGCTATGTGCATGACTCTGTAAAGTCCTTCCTAGGTGGAAGAGATCTTGTCAACAGGTTGGTCCTTGGTGGCCTGAGTGACTTTCCTGAGAATGAGGTCTCCAACATCGAAAGAGTCAGGTTGGACTCTTCAGTTATAGCATCGGGCTGCCTTTTGTTGGTAAGTGACCTAATTCACCCGGGCTTAAAGGACTCAGCTCTTAGATTGAGTAATACGACTGGGTGCTCTAGTTGGAGGGGATTCTTACTCGTCCTTAGCTTAGTTCTCCTGACATGACAGTGATGATGTCTTCGAAGCGACAGGGCGGCCACGGTTACAAGGTCAGGGACAGGCCCGAAGCACATGGCCATGGGAGTGAATGACTCGATCTCCGAATTCCTAAGGTCACTCATCTCCCTCTACGCTATGAAGAACCGGTCCCTTCTGTGTGGGGGCCAGTGGCAGGCAGAACGAAGGACTTGGAAATAAATTTGGAATTTGCCAAGTCGGCATTCTAAACTATCAATTCTTGACTACCCCAAAGGTCTGGCCTACAGTGACCCCTGAGAGAAAGACTGATAGACCAGTTTGACCCACCAGAATGTTCTCTTATCCCATCGGGATATGGGCTAAGGCCCTAGCATCTGGCCTGGGGATCCTTGACATATCCTGGGTTGGGTTTTTATTCATCGTGACATTCCAATCTCTTGGTTGAATGATATGACCAGACCTTGTGTTCATCAAATCTTAACTGAGTAGGGAGTTGATGACTTAAAAAAGGTTTTGTGTTCCATTCTCACAGATGCCAAACTATTGGTGTTGAAAAATGGATTGGTCAACAGTATGGTTTGATCAGCATCGACATGGAGAATTGCCGATGTTTTGGAAACTATATTTGGAGAAGTTGAATTCCTTAGGCGTTTTTATCCTTGAATCTGCAAATGACCAAGCCGGGCGGGCATTGTCCGGCCCGATCTTTAAGTCGGTACTTGCACAAAGGACTTGTCGGGGTTAGCCTGGCGTGTCCCCTTCAGCATGAGAGTAAGAGCTCAGGGGAAAGAATTTAAGGATGCTTGAATATATTAAAATTGTTACCTTTTTCAACCTCCTGAAACGTTCACCTACGCTTTCCTTTTATAGGAGAAAATTGGGTTAGCATTCTGGGAATTAAGGCTTTAATGTGACGTCCCTTAGATTTTGGCACCTTTCTTTAGAAAATTATCTAAGTATGGACGCCAAGTCATGTATACATGGAGGTAGGGAAGAGGGAGGCTCCATAGTTTCTAGAGTATTCTAGGATATTGTAGAGAACTCTAGAACACCCTAGATAACTCTCTTATCTTCTCCACCCTTCTAGAGGAATCCAATCTAGAACCTTCATTTGTAAATATCTCATAGAATCCTCTAGATGATAGATTGTAGTCGTTAGATCGAAATGATCTCAGCTGCCTATTGTAAGGTCTTTGACCTATATAAAGGGGAGAGATGTCATTTTCTCCTCACCAAGTAGAGAATTGCAATACAAGCTTTCTCATTCTCCCAAACTCTCTATCTTTAAAGCTCTCTAACTTTCTTTCTTCCTTTTGTTTGGTTGATTGTCTTGATAAGGCTTACTTAGTCATTCCAAGGGGTTGAAATCGAGACTAAGTGCTGCACAGTTACTTTCAGGAAAGTAAGTCTATGACAGCCTTAAGCTTGGTTATCCACCTTAATACAGCGCATGGAGGGGGAAAAGGGCGTGTGAAGGGATTAGAACTATGAGCCTGGGCCTTTGAATGCTGATGGAGAAGTCCATGGGTTGTATCATTAGGATAACAAATGAGCTGACCCAGACATCAGTAGGGATGCTAAGGTGAACATACTGACTTAAACCTCACTGATTGGAACCTCAATACTTATAGACAGTTCCCAGCCAGCGGTCTAAGTCCTGCGAGATTACCAACTTGATGAGATACAGTGCTAATGAGTCACCATGTTGATTAGGCCGTCTGATGACATGTCTTCTACTGGTCTATATGGCAAGCCTAGGTGGCACCAATTGGAGATCGGTTGATTTTTACCCACATTAGTATTTATAATTTGTATTCAATGTTTCCAATCAGATAGATTATCTTTCAATGGATCCGAATATGTGCGTGGGGTAGGCTGTGCAAAAACAACCGAAGTCCCAACCCACCCGCCAAAACCAACCAGCCTAGCCCGTAAAACTCGGGTATGCTACTGTTAAGAAACGGTCGGATAGGTTCACCTGCTACAATGTCTCAAATTCGGATCAGATGGCGGGTTCTCTTCCCCCACCTGCTTGTGCACCCAAATCGACGGTATCATGCAATTAAATAGGATATTTTTTAGGGTTTCAGGGTTGATCGTTCATTACTTCATTTCTCTTGAGTCTCGAGCCTTCATCGATAATCGGCACATAGCGACTCTTAATAATTGATAGCATCTCTCCATGTCTCATCATCTGATCTCATCTGGCATTGCATCTCTCTATCTCTCAATAGTCTAGCTCCATCTCTCTTAGCCTCTTTTTCCTTCATCTCTCGAAAGTCTTCGTCGATTTCTTCGTTTCCCTCCACTATGCGAAAAATGGCTACGATGGCGAGAGATGGAAACGTTGACAAACATCATCTACTTTTTCTCGCGACTGTGAAGTTGAGAGGCGGCAATGAAAAGTCACAAATGATGTTTAGTTTAGGGTTTTGATTTGGTGTTTAGGGTTTTGATTTTTTGTTTTTATTTTTGATATTAAATCTTGGTATTGATATAAACACATGAACAACACCCGAACCATAACCAATCAGAGCAGCTCCGACCAAAATCTGAAGTAACCCGTGAATATCGATTTTTCCCTTAAGTTCGGTCGGTAACGGGTTTGGGAATTTCAGACCCGATATAAATTGGTCGGGTCTCGGATCTACCCAAAAAACACATAACCCGACTCATGCACACCCCTGCGTGGGAAGAGAGAGAAAGACTGGATTAGAGAGAGGGACACGAAGGAGATGATGAAATTAGGAAAAAAAAATATTTTTACCCCTAAATTTGAGATTAGTCTTAAATTGCATTTCAATAGGTATAAAGTGTAATTAAAAAATATCAGGATATTATTGATTTTTTAAAAAAAAATAAAAGAATAAAAATATATATCTTTTTTTTAAGGGCGTTTATGTCTTTTTATAAGAAAACATTAGTCAAAGGTAGCGACTGATATGTGTAAAATGACAAAGGAAATAAATGGTATTAGACGCTATTATTAAATTTAATGTCCATATACTAATTCTTTAATTTTTATAAATTTGATGTTCATAATTTTTGTATATAATATTTTTGATTTTATATTATTTATTTAATATTTTTTTTATAAATTTAATGTTTAAGTATCATTGCAAAATTTAATATCTATATCTTATTTCTATAATTTTTGTAAATTTAATATCGATAATTTTCGTATATTATATTTTTATCTATATAATTTATTTAATTTAATTTATGTAAATTTAATGTTTCATCATTATTACTAAATTTAGTTCATATATTATTTCTATATTTTTTGTAAATTGAATGTCTATAAATTATGTATATTATATTTTCTCATTATATGATTTTAATTTAATTTCAGTAAATTTAGTATTTTAGTATATTACCAAATTTAATATCCATACATTATTTCTATAGATTTATATGTATAGAAAAAACATATTCTACCTATTCAATTATGTAAAATATACTAGAATATAACTCGTGCCTGAAGGCACGAATATTAAATAACAAAATAAAATAAAATGAAGTTGTGCTTCCTTGTACCAACATACAACAACAATTCAAAGAGAGATTCAAAAAATATTAATCACTTAAACCTCTCCTCACACCATAACCATTTCAAATTAAATAACTCTAATTGAAACAACAAAATATTACAATTTAGCCTACATCTGTAAAAGTTTCATAACATGTGCCCGTGCTCTAAAGTTTCATAAACCAAAAAAACCATAAGCGTCTAAAAAGAGCTGTCCGTGCTCGTTATACACAATAACAATAGCTGATAGTTTAGTTTACATATGTGAATGTTTCAAGGGTAGTCCTTGTCCCAACAAAAAAGATAAATTTTAAGACCTGCAAAGTTAACTACCAACTAATTTTTTATTAGAACAAAAAAGAAAATAACAAAATAAAATATAAAGGAATGCACTAGATGATAAAAATATACTAAAAAGATATAATCATTCAAAAATGAAATGTCATACAAAATTAAACACTCTTGAATTTCTAACATTTAAGTACTCTTATTTTTTAACTGCTATATGAGAACAAAACAAAAAGTCGAGATCATAAAATAAATAGTTAGGAACAGAAATAGTGCATAAACAAAACTAATTAAACCAAACATTCACAAACTTAGAAATTAAACCAAGCAATGAGAAATTAAAGAAACACAAAATAAGTTAACAAACGAAAACTATTATCTTAAACGTATATAAAAATTGCTTTGAAACAAATTCATAACAAACATATCCGGATCAACATTCCACTAAATAAAAATTTAATCCCCAATAACATTCAACATGAGAAACAAAGTAAAATCTTTGTGACAAAGTTCAATTTGTGAAAATGATTGGATCGGAAATTAAATTACTAATTCACAAACATGTAACAATCTCCAGTAGGTGAAACTTAATTTCAAGCACAAATACAAAAGTCCACATAATGTCCTATCAAATCAAAAGAATCAAACAGATTAATACAAAGCAACAGTAAAAATTAAGATTTCTCTTTGTATGTGTTTAAGTGAAGAACGAAAACAGTAATGGCGGGTGTACCTGACTCTATGGACACACAAAGAGATTTAAAAGGCCAACTCTATGTTAATGCACCAAAGACCCTTGTGGAGTTGTTTCCCGTCTCTGTACACAATACACTATTATAAGCTTTGGGAATTGGAAACTAAAACCATGAGATATAATAGAGAAATTATCTCAGCCAAAATTCAACCAAATACACAGATGAATTAAAAACGATCCCAAGTAATTGGAACTTAATTTCAAACACAAAGACACAGATGAATACAAAGCAACAATAAAAATCAAGCGCTCTTTCTTTTTGTATGCGTATAAGCGAAGAACTAAGTAAATAATCAATATAGTTAATGAAAGTGAAAACACAGACAATCAGTTTTCTTTTTCATTTTCTGCTTTTATCGGAAAACACACAGTCAGACACAAATAATGCTTTGAATGCGAAAGCATTAAAAAATTATCTTTGAATTGGAAGATATTGACTTCAAACTCAATGTTCTTTTGCAGATATGAAAATAAGAGAAAATGCTAGTATATTAGCCTCATAATTTGATTGTTCAAAAATCGAATCGATTATCATATTCAAATAAAAAAACAAAAACAAAACAGCGGGGCATGGGTAAGGTCGTTGGTGGTGTGGTAAGAGTACCGAGTTCACTTGCTCAAGAAAATATGCGAAAACCATAAAAGTAATCGCTCATACAAACAAAATTCAAACATCATTGACAAAACAAAGTACCTGGTTCACGGTCTCCAAATCTGGCCACCGCTGACCATCGTTGTCCCTGACTACCGACCACCGTTCCTATCGATCACAATGGTGATGGTGGTTATCTTAGGAGGGAGAGGAAAAAAGATTATACAATAACCCTTAAAATTCAATGATTTCTAAATTACATTTACAAATATTTTACTTATCCAAATAATAGAATTATAAAATTACACGATCAAATTTTTCACCTAAAATAGTTATCCAAATAAGAAATTTGTAAATTATGAGATTTTAAAATCCAAGATTTTGAAATCACATTATTTACAAATCCCTTACCCAAACACAATCTAAAATAAAATAAAATAAATAATGAAAACATCCTTCACCTAATGATTGGGAGTTAAGTTTAAGCACGAGAAACCCACCCCGACGTTTTTATCGGATCATCGGACGACAATACATAAATAAATAAATAAATAAAACTTGCAGAAATTTAAATTGCGAAAAGAATAAAATAAACTGAAAGAAGAATTAAAAATTAGAAAAATATACATGTTCTAGGCCAAGAATCTCGATACCTGTATTTTTCTCTCTCGCAAACGGCTTCCCGAAAGGGCTTTGATAATCACTCTTTTAAGGGGATAACTTCTCTCAATTTTTGAATAAATAAAGTGGGAGAAGGAAGGTCCTATTTATAGGAGAAGATCGGGCGTGAAAAACACTTTAGGGAACCCTAAAATTAGGTCTGGTCGCCAAAGCCTAGTCCAATTTGGACTGGAAAAGGGTAAAATAGGCAAAAAATGACAAGATTAGTCCTAGGGTTTCGGGCGCGTGAGAGAAACGCGTTTTCCCACCACCTTTAGTAGTCGGCGACACGTGGCTGGGGAGAGGTGGTTGCTTTGCAATTTTTTTATTTTTTTTATTTGTTATGTGTCCGCCACCCCTCTCTCTCTCTCTCTCTTCTCTTCGCTCTCTCTCTCTCTCTCTGGCGCTGTGCAGGTGGCGGGTCAGGCGGGCCCCACGCCTGCACACACTTTTCTCTCTCTCTCTCTCTCTCTTACGGTTTGGGACCCAACTTCCCCTTTATTTCAAATTGCTCCCTTCTTTTCCCTTCTTTCAATTTCAAACCCTTTTCTTTATATTGATTTTTCTTTTTTTCTCTCTCTCTCTCTCTTTTTTTTTTTTTTTTTTTTTTGGAACAAATGAAATAAAACAAAACAAATTTAGCTATAAATTAGGCATAATTATTTTTATTTTTTTGCGGGACGGTCAGAATGTCATGTGTACAACAATAATTCTTAATTTATTATTTATTTTCAAGACTTCAATCATTATTATATTATATTTTTTATTTAAAATTAATCTTATTAATTTCATTTGATTAAAATTCATTTTTAGCACTGAATGTATTTGTAAATAAAGTCAAGAGTCAATTTATTGAATCTGAATACAAGGATAACTAAATAAAAATTTTAGTGATTAATTCAAAATTAAAATATAAATTGAGAGGTGATAATGTAATTTATTTTTATACCTAGAACACTTAATTTGGAGTTATAATTCTTTTTCCTTGAAATATTTTTAAATTTTAATTGAATTTAATTTCAATTGAATTCAAGTAAAAATATTTTCAATTTCATTTAAAAATATTTCAATTGAATTTTTAAAAATATTTCAAAATAAAAAATACGACACATTAGCCCCTGAATCGGGTTCTGTTAGTAAAATTTGGAGAAATTGGATGGCAACAGTCATGTGATAAGCACGTGACTATTTGGTTAAGGGTACATGCGTCATTTCATTTTTATTAATTTAATGGGACCTATTTGCATATTTTGTTAAACTTAAGGGTAAAAATGTCTTTTTCCTTTAATTTTTTTTTCCAGATCGTCTACTCTCTCTTACTGTCTTCTTCGTCTTCTTCGCCGTCACCGGCGCCGTCTTCATTGTCACCTCATTATCATCTCCGTCTTCTTCTCCATTTCGATTTCGAAGAGTTCTTTGCCTCTGGGTTTCGATTTCGATTTCGAAATCGAAATCGAAACCCAATTTTGAAATCGAAACCCTAGTCCGTTCACGTTCTTTTTCTTCTCTATTTCGATTCCGATTTCGAAGTGTTCTTCGAAACTGGGTTTTGATTTCGATTTCAAAATCGAAATCGAAACCCTGTTTTGATTGGGTTTCGATTTGGGCTTTCAAAATTCCCTATATGTATTTGATTTTCTCTATGAAGAAGAGAGAAATCCAAAATAAAAATAAAAATAAAAATAAAAATAAAAATCTTCTTTCTTCAGCAGCCAAGATTCAGAAAAAAAAAAAACATACAGAGCATTTGAAATCGAAACCCACAAACCAAACACAAACGAAGTTCGAAGAAATAAAAAAACAAGTTCAAACAATTCCGAGAACAAATTCGAAATCGAAACCCAAATCGAAGTAGAAATCGAAACCCTATTTCGATTTCGATTTCGAAATCGAAATTGAAACCCAAATCGAAGTAGAAATCGAAACTCTATTTCGATTTTGAACTCTATTTTGATTTCGAAATCGAAATTGATTTCGTTTTTGAAATCAAAGGTGTTGTTCGATTTCAATTTCGAAGACGAAATCGATATCGAAATTACTCAAGGATCGGCGAAGAACGAAGAAGAAGGCGACGAAATCAAGGACGAATCAAGATCGGCGGCGAGGGCCGTCGTCGTCGCAACGGCTTAGAGAAGCGTCAGCACAAGATCGGAGAGCGAGATAGAGAGAGGGTTAGGTGGCCGAAAGAATGAGATTCCTCACTCCACCACCCTCATCAATTAGGGTTTTCGCACCAGGTATTTTCATAATCCTCTTCATTTTTCTCCGTCGATTGCGAGTTTTTCTTTCTGTGATCATGTTTTTGTTCATGTAATTCTCACTTTTCTCCTTCGATTTCTAGTTTTTCTTCAATTGATCGTGTTTTCGCTTCTGTAATTTTTGTTTTTTCTCAATGATGAACAAAACAGATAATGAGTCTGATGTAATAATCCATTCTTTACTTGAATCTGAAGACAAATCGAGGCATTTGTCTGAGAGAAACCACCGACTCTCAATGGAAGAGAGCTGAAAGTAATTTAGGGTTAATTACACTTGTCACGATCCAGTTTCCCAGGGCCAGACTATGGTTTCTCCTATAGAGAAATTCTTAAACCTAAAACCCGACTTGCCGAAATGTAAATCTACAACCTTTGGTAATGTTTGGTTTAAAGGTGATAATTCTTGTTGCCAATTTTACGATGGAAATTTCTTAATCTAATAGTCACTATTTAAATCCAAATATTTCATTTATTAGCTAATCCGCGGATTTTTCATACACGACAACCCAATTAAAAGAGTCTCGAATCTGTAATTTAAAAACGAAATTTTCATATTTAATCAAATCAAACTATCCCATCATAAGTTTATAAAAATTAACTTTCCAACATTAAATCAAACCAGTTATATTCAACAGTTACATTTACCGAATATTTGATAGATTATTATTGAGAGAAATATTCTACAACAACTACGAAAATTAATATTACCGTTTTCTCCAATTATAATAATAAATAATAATTACAATTTTTACAATAGAAATTCCACAAAAACTCTTCTCTCGTTACGTCCCAGCCGACCCTGCAACCAAACACTGTGGGCTGTGAGCTTACGCTCAGTAGAACTTCAACCCCTCTAATATGATTATTTAATTAAACACATAAAACCACGTAATCATATTCGTCACATAAATTTTCGCATCATCTAGATCATTTCATATAATTTCCACAGGTAACACTTCACACAATATACCAAACCATATCAACATATTTCATGCGAACAAATAACGCTAAATTCACCACTGGCCGCGAGATTGGATTTATAACTTTTAGTAGGGTTATTTTTGGAGTTTTTTCTTTTTCTTTTTCTTTTCTTTTTCTTCTTTTCTTTTCCCGCTTCTTCTTCCTTTTTCTTTTTCTGTTTGTTTTTCCCGTTTCTGCTTCTTGCTTTTGCTTCAACCAGCCGCCAACCGTTTTTCACTCCTGCCGCCAATCGCTGCTCTGTCCATGCTACCCCCGCAACCTCACATCACCGGACCTCAGAACAAAACACACACTCACGATCACCGCCACCACTGTCGGTCAACCTCACGTCGCCGCCTATACCCACACGCCCACAAGACACATACACACATTGTCGCAACAGCGCACACACACACACACACAAACAGAGCATATCCATATATACACCGGTGAACAAAACACCGCCAAAAATTAGACAACACAGACATACCCACTTCTTTCTCTCTCTCTATCTCTTACTTACCACCGACCCAATTACCCAACGACGACACACATACACTCCGACACACAATCTCTTGTCGGAACAAATAGGGAACACACACACACACCCCATCAACGGCACACATAGTAACACACACACACACACACACACACACACACACACTGTCCCAAACAAAACAACCGTACAATCGCTGGAGGAACAATGACGATTTCACACACACCCACGCAACGATGATCAGAACACACTCATACCCACTCCACCAAAATGGAAACAAAAAACACACACATATTGTTTACACGCATCGGCGACAAACCGCCGACCTCTCTTTCTCTCTCTCTTCACCTTCTCTCTCTCCTCTGTTTTCGGTTCTTCGATTTCATTCTTTTTAGAGTTGAGATCATGATTCGCATGGGGTAATTTATATGCATGAGAGTAGTTGATCAATTTGTTCCTAGCTTACCAGGTCAATAGATCTCGATTCTTCTTTCGATTCTCCAGCTGTCTTCACGGCATACCCACGCACAATTATTAAAATAATCTTTTGATCAAAATACTCTTTCCTCCCCCAATTTTCTTGAAATCGTCTTTTTAGTCCAATCTTCACCTTTAATATTTTCTTAAATTGCAATTCCACCCAAAAAGTTTTAATTAAACCCAAATTCCAATTTTAATATTCTAAAAATTACCAATTAACCCCTAAATATTTAAATCAAATAATAAATTACACCATTTACCCCGTTATTTTCAAAATATTTTAAAACGCGATTTAAATTATACGTATAACGAAGATCGGGGGTCTTACAACACTTTTTACCCCAATAATTGTGAATAATTATAGAAGGGCAAAATCGACATTCCACGCTTTCCGTTAATGGAGTTAGCATTTCACTTAGGTCCACAAACCACAGAGGGGTAAGTGGTGACATTTGAACTAGGGCGGGGGCGGGGGCGGGGGGAGGGAGTAAAGTGCAAATGAACCAAACTACAAGTTTTTATTTTTTGTAATTAACCCTAATTATGATGATTCTATCACAATAGCATTTGTTAGTGCAAAAAAAGCATCAAAACTATTTTTTTTTCCATCATGATTGTCCCCACACCTTTTGGGTTTGAGACTAATCTCGTTCGGATTCTTGTTTTTAAATTGTAAAAATGATCACATTGAGATATGGATAACAGACAATCTTAAAATGGTGTTGAAACTACCAGTTCCCATATTGTTTTTAAACAGCTTAATCTTACTGTCATTTCACGGATTAATTTGCCCCTATTAATAATTGGTTAGCTTCTATAAGTGTTGTCACCCCTAAAAACGCGAAACAAAATATGGTAATAAATTAGGGTTAATAACACTTTAACCCCTGTGATTTGGCCGATTTGTACTTTATCCCCTGTGGTTTAAACTTCTTCACTTACCCCCGTGGTTCGTGGACCTAAATGCAATGCTAATTCCGTTGACGGAAAGGTTAAAATGTCAATTTTATCCTTATGTAATTATTGTCTTTGTTAGGGTGTGAAGTGCAATTAACCCAAACGCCTACAATTAAGCACTCTCTCTATAACTCGAGCTCTTTTCTCTAAAACGCTCTCGCTCTTGACCTTTCTCTCCCTCCGATCTCCGATCTCGTGACGTCGCTTCTCCGATCACGGTGACAACGGCCTTTTGCCCCTTCCAAAATCGCATTCGCTGCTCTTCGTCGGCGTTACACTAGCCACGGTGGACAAATCCCATGGACTTCTCTCTCTCTCCTCCCTCTGTTTCTCCAGGCACGAAATCGAACCCTAGCTCCGAAATCCATGTCTGAATCTTCACGAAATCGATTTAGGTTTAGGATTCACGAAATCAATTTCTTGAACGAAATCGATTTCGTTGCTCGATTTCATTCAAGATATTGATTTCGTTGATTCAACATCTCTTGCGTTGGAATTATTGTATACTGTGGACTCTACTTTGGAATGTACGATTCTTTGAAACCTGTGGTTCTAGTTGGTGACTTGCAGGTAAGTATGTGAAACTCATGTTGTTATGTCCAATGGTTGTAATTATCTAGCTTAATTTGTACCTTTCTTTGTTCTTTTTATTCCTTAATGTCTGTTGCTTAATGTTGCTTAGTTGTTGAAAAATGTGGAAAGTTATGATATGCTTTAATTTATTGAACCAGTTAGAATGTTGAGGTGTTTTGTGTAGTGTTTCTGTTCCTCCTAGTTTTTTTGTTTCTGACTCTGTTCAACGAATTTGTTCAAACAATTTGGGAACAGAACGAAAACAGAATTTTGTTTAGTTCCAATTTGTTGGAACTTGGAGCCGAAACAGAAACAGAAACAGAAGCGTTGACTCTGTTTTTATTCCCATATATTTGCTTCTACCCAAAAATCTTGAATCAATTATGATCTTTTGCCAGGAATTTGTTCTTACAATAGAAGGGAATTTTTTTTGGTTTTCATATTTCTGTATTTTTTTCCTGGTTACAGAATAAAAAAAACTGGGAGCAGAAGCAAATGGGGCCAATTTTTTCTTTATTTTGTTTCTGTTCCCCAAGAAGTTGGAACAGAAACTGAAAAACAAATTATTCCTGAATTGATTCCAGATTTTAAAAAATAAAATAAAAATTGTTTCATGTTTAGCAATGATTTTATCTTTGTTAACTTGAATTAATTCAACGAATTGTTATGACCTTATCAACGAATTATTATAACCTTATCGTTTCGTGTTCTAAAATATAAAAAATGTTTTGTCAAGTAGTGTTAGAAATTTTTTTTTGGTTAATTGTTCTGTTTTTTATATTTTATAGCTCAAAAATACAAAATGTTCGGCCAATCAGTGTTGAAATTATTATCAATACATTATTTTAATACACTAATTCTTGGAATAATGTAAAAAGTGTGTGAGAAATTTAGATATTATATAGATAAATTGTAAGGGTAAAATGGGAACATTAAATAGGTAATTTGGAGGGGAAAACACAAAAACAACGCCCGTCTTCATAAATGGCACGTGAGTAGGACATCTGTCAAGTTTGACAGAAAATGTTAGATTGACACTTAGGTTCAAGACCACGGGGGGTAAGTGGGGGTAAGTGGCAACGTTCAAACTACATGGGCGTTAAAGTGCAAATTGGTCAAACCACATGGGGTAAAGTGCTATTAACCCAATAAACTAACAACGAAATTGAAAACGAAACTATAGTTTCTTTTCTTCCAATTGTGATGGTTATTTAATGATTTTTTTTTTTACACAACAATGATCTATAATTTATGGTCTTCAAAATAAGATATTAATCTTTCTTCTTCATTTTTTTTTTTTTTTTTTTTTTTGAGTTTTGGATTAGGATGCATGTGAATGTTACATATAACATAAATTGTGATGTTAATATTAAATATAATATCACTACAATTTGTATGTCCCCGTAAGTGTTGAAAATATAACTTCCAATCTAATAAAAATAATATCAATTAATGTTAACAATAACACAAATTATATGAACATATTAAATGTAAAATAACTTAGTTATAAAATATGATTTAGATGTTGAATGTAGCATTCAATTGTATTTTGATAATGTATAAAACCGTGTTAAATAGAATACGAATGTGAAAAATAAAAAATTTAAAAGTACCATGTTGAGTGAAAATAAATATGAAAATTGAAAATTCTACAACGAATCTGAATCTATAATTAGATCGTGAAAAAAAATATGTACAACAACTTTAATAAAATGATTTTGTTGTGAAACCAATAAATATGAAAAATCTCAATCCCGTGAATCTAACAAGGGCGAAGTTGTCATTTAATTTTCACATTTTTTTAAATTTGGGATTGAACGGTTTGAAAAATCTTTACACTAGGATTATTTGGTTCATTTTCAAACTGGAATCAATTAGTAATTTCATACTTAAATTAGGATCACCTAGTAATTTTTCTGTAAAATTGAAGTTGAAAACAAAGTGGAATATTTTTTCTGGTTAAAAGATTTTTAGTTATATGAGTGCCCGCCTAACACCCCAGGAAATATGTATAACTAATACTATGGGTATACGTCATTTACTTCTCCTCTCATTATGTCATTAACTAGAAATATCTCTAATTATTTACTAAATAGTAGTTAACCCTTTATCATTTTTTCCATATAGATAAAAAATTATTAAATTTTTTATTGTAATTACAACTTTATCTTTGACTATTTAAAATAATTAAACAATTAAAAGTTGAAATACATAAATCCTTTTTATTCACCTTTGTCCTGAAATTGTTTCTTTTAATTTATGATAACAGAAACAAGAAATGCATTTAGTTGCAACATTTGTTCATTTTTTTATTAAAATATATAGTGGCCGGTGTGGTGGTGGTGGCCAGCGGGGTGGTAGTAGAAATAATTTTGTGGAAGTAAATAAAATTCTATATATATATATATATATTTTGTTTGTTTCTCAAATTCTCAAGGAATTCAGGAATTACTCCTAAATTACATCCAAAATTTTGGGATAAAATGGGTTTCTATATGTTAATCTCAAAATTCTAGGAGCAGGAACAGAAATCAGGGAACGAAAATAGTAACTGAACGTGTTTTGTCCTTCTCCAATTAACAGTGAGGAATATTAGTTTACTTTTAATTTTATTAGATTTTAATTCAAAATAAATTATGATGCATGAGAAATTCACGCTACTCGGAAAAAGCCCATCACGATATGCCCAATACTCAAAAGGAGCCGGGCCATGGACATTGGTCCAAATCCGTGATCCATGTGCAGATCCATCAAGTGGAAGGCCAAACAACGTAATTCTCACTTAGTGGGGTAGGCGAAAGGGCATAACTCCCCACTAATTGTGTAACTTTTCATTAACTCCCCACTAAATAACCACATAATTGAAAGCCAAAAAGATTGTAACTCCCCATTGAATAACAACATAATGGGGAGAAGACCAAGTCATCAAAGACTAGGTCACCCATATCCAACGATCGTGATCTGTTCAGTTTATAAATAAGGGAGATGTATCACTTTATTTTTACATTGCAGTCTTTTGCTTGATATTCTAAAGCAGACTGACTTATTCTCATGTCGGATGTTCTTTGGTCGACACCACACTACTGTGCCATTAAAACTAATCGGTTTTGCAGGTTATCTCTGATGTGTGCAGAGCTGTTACACGTGTTAGAGATTTTTGGGGCAACATCAAATCAACTTTTAATCTATTAAATGTTATATAACTCATAAAATTTAAAAAAGAATGTAGTTAAATCTTGAATTAACACATTTCCAAGCCAATTAAAATGATATCATACAATTATAATAAAATATGGAAAAAAAAAAAGATTTATTGATATTATCCAAACTTTGAAATTTATCTATTCAATTAAAATTTGAAGAGAATTTTAAATTTAAAATCACATAGAATAAAAATTAAGTATGTAAAATAAGATATATCAAAACTAGCCCCATCTTTAAGAAATCAATTCGAATGGACTATAAGACCATGAAAAACATTGGCAAAACACTACTAGTCAAAAAACATAGAAAAAAGAAAAAAAATCCATTAATTAAACATATATATATATATATATATATATATATATATATATATATATATATATGTGTGTGTGTGTGTGTGTGTGTGTGTGTGTGTTTCTCCTCTTTCTCTCTATTCAATTTCACCACAACCACTGGATACGACCATCCACATTCCTCACCCGCATAGATCCATCCCCCGAGTAGTTCTATCTGCCACCGCGCACCTATCTACCTCTCTCATATCTCTCTCTCTCTGTATGTGTGTGTGTATATATATATATATATATATATATATATATATATATATATATATTATATGTTTTGGTGTGGTTTAACATCCCAATCACCGCTCCATGTTGCCTCTGCTAGTATTCGAGACCTTTAGCATATTCTCAATTTCTTCCAAACGGTCCATGAGTCGTGCTAATGCATCGACATCGGCATTGGCATTGTCTTCTCCATTTGAAGCACACTGTCACGAGCTCACATTTTTGTAGTGGCATCGATCATCCAGTGCGGCGTCCCAACGCGTTCGTTGCGTGGGGGTAAGACTGTCGACCACCTTGTCAACACGCGGTCCGTGACAACACCCTCATTCAACAAGGGCTCATTCAACTTCAAAAAATAGAATTTTTACCAAGATAATTTTTCAAAAAAATTAAAAATTTCCAATTGGATATCCTTAATTGAAAATTTCAAGGCCAATTTAGTGAATTGGGTTTCATATTTTTAATTTAGAAACTGAGGAGCCAAAATAAAATTTACAAATAATTTGGTTTTGGGTTCAACTAGCCTAATTGGGAGCATATTTTTAAAAATAGAATAAGTTTTAAGGATAGTCAATTGAATTTTTAAGAATTAATTTATATTGGGGACTTTTGATGGCGAGCTTGTTTCCTAGTTTAGCTATTCTTCCTGTCTTTTCTTTATTCTTTATTCTACTGTGTAATAGTAGTACAAGCCATGCTAATATATGTATACGTGACGCCGTTATTATCCGTTGAACATGTATTAAAGAAGTAGATCAAATCAAATATTTTTTGATGTACATGTTTTAAAGGTAATATTTGGTACCTGAGATTGGACAAAAAAAATTAGAATAGTCATAGGAATAATTATTCCATTTATATATTTGGTACATTAGATTAAATTTCATTCTCATTATCAAATATTTGCTAAAATATGAGATTAACCAATAATCCCAAGATAAATTTTATTCATTCATCGACCAAAAAACACGACCAGCACCCAATATTGAAATGAGAATGAAATTTAAATAAATTATTATTTTATTCCATAAAAATTTAGTTAAACGACTATTTTCTCCTTTGAATTTCTAACAAATATATCTCTTAATTTTTTATTTTTTCATTACTTTCCTCCCCCTTCTTTCATTCTCCCTAAACTATCTTTTCTAGCGAGAATCCAATTGGTGGTGCCAGACTCTCTCTCTCTCCCCAGCACCGCAGCCCCCACCACTTGTTATATGTTTTTCAAGGGAAGACTTTATTGTATATATACATTCTGTTCTTGATTTATTCCCCCACAATACTAACCAAATAATTGAATGAGAATAGTCATTTCTTTACCACATAGAAATGATAATGATTGTTCTATTCCATCATCATAATAACTCCAATTCTATTGTTATTGCATTTTATTGTGGCTTATCAAAGACAAAGTAAGAGTCTTGTTAATGAATGATTCATCATCTCTTTTCTATAAATTAATATCATATTTATTTAGTGTTTTTGTTCTCGAGAAGATTATGAAACAAAAGCCAAAAAAAAAAAAAAAAACATTTTCGTTATAATTCTAAATTTTAAGAAAAAATTCCATACTTCTATTTTAGTTTTATTTTTTAAAAGTATTTCTACCTTGGTTTCTTGTATTTTTAATTAAATTTGAGAAGAAAGAAATTGATGCAATTTTGTTTATGAAGATTAAATTTCATCAGCATGCATACAAATTTAATTTTAAAAACAGGAATTATTGACAAAAATCATCAACATTAATGGAAATTGTGATTTTGCACTTTCAGTCTATAGTAAATGGGACATGCTTATTTTGAATTGTATCAAGAAAATCTTCAATCTCATTGTAAATCCAAACATGTAGATCAGTTATTCCATTTCAATCACTAAGATCCTGAAAGGAAATGATATTTTCATTAAGAGAATAAACACAAGGGACAACATAGTGCATTGAATCACTAATGTTCTACTTCACAATTGCTAGATCCACACCTCAAAAATATGGGGATTAGTACAAATGGATTATTGTGCTAGTGGGAGATTGTTGGAGACAAGTCTTAGTCGATCTAAGTTTCTTTTTTTATTTCCAGCGAAGTATATAGAGAAAATTGATGGCCAAAAAGTTCTCCAATAAACGGACTTTAGAACAAAGAGATGAAGGGGCTTTGTGGTTTCGATTACCATTGATCTCTGAATAATAGTGGGGGAGCATTTTGTCTTGGTCATTTTATCTGAAATGTTGGCCCAGAAGAAGGAAGACGAACAGAGCATTGGTGAAGAAGATTTAAAAAAACATAAAAATAATTACACTATTAACCGTTAAGTTATTGAAAAATATCAAAATAGTCCCTATTAAAAAAATTAAGGGTATAAACGGCATTTCACATTAATTAATAGAAAACTTAACAGTTGCACTTTAGTCCACAAGCATAGAGGGTAAGTGGTGAAGAAAATACTACAAGGGATAAAGTGCAAAATGGTTTAACCACAGAGGGTAAAATATAATTAACCCTTAAATAGATTATAAAAAAAAAATAAAAAATAAACAATTATATTAGATATTAAAATTTTACTTAATTTTTAAAATAATCTTTTATATAACTTGGAAAATAAATATTAATTAATATACCAAACAATATACATCAATAGTTAATAAAAATTAAAAATTTAATAAATATATTAATTTTTAAAAAAATTGATTTTTTAAAATTTTGTAAACTTTTTAAGGGAAAAATTACCATTTAAGCCTATATTAAACATCGTTTTACTAATACATTCCAAGTAGTTTAGACTAGTCCAAAAACCAATGTTTTTAAAACCGGACCGGACATCGAACCAGAAGAGTTACCGGGTCACGGTTCACCGGTTCAACCGACAGGTGAACCGCGGTTGAACCGTGACATCATAATTACGTGATTAGTATATATATTTAAAATATATATATAAACACAATTAAGAACAATCAAATAAACAACCAGTCATGAAATCCTCCCCAAATTAAACAAATTAAATATTTATTATTATTATTTAATCTAAATTTGACATAGAGACAATTATAACCTGCAACTAATAATAAAGAGACAATATACTGCAACTATTCTAAAGATTTCAGTCGCTCACCATTTTCAATTTTCGCTGCAATAAATTCTTAATCTCAGCCATTCCTGTTGTGGATCTCATCCCTTCCCCTGTTTTCCTGTCGGATCTCAGCCAGTTGCAGGGGTGCAGTTGGACGGTGGACTAGATTCGGAAGAGAGAGGTAAGAAGAACGTCGACTATAGCAGATAACGCGAGGCCAAAAATCGAAAATGTAAAAACCCGTCCAGTTCTGTTCAAACCATTCCGATTCACCGGTTTGACGATCGAACCTGTTCGAACCACCCAGTTGGACGGTTATTAGGGTAAAACGGTTCTAGGTGATTTCCGGACCGGAATCAGAACTGGCCGATCTGGTCCGGTTTTTAAAACATTGCCAAAAACTACCATTAATTAACGTTAATTATAAATATATCAGTAATGAATAACTTATCAAAAAATATATATATATATATATTTAATTACAAAATATTTAAATTGTAATTTCTAGCAATTTCTAAATTCTATACCTATAGTATCTTGTTGGATGGTCATGGATTGAGTTTGCAACAATTAAAAAATAGTTCAATTGTCAACTTCTCTTAAATCGCAAAACAACACCCACAAAATGTGTATATATCTATTCTTGTACAACTAATTCTTTTATGTCAGTATTTTCAATTCCTATTTCAAGGTTTTGATTCGAGGTCAATGATACGCATCAATTTGTCATTATTTAAAAAAAAAATTGGAGTAAAAAAACATCTATTTGTTGTTTAATTACTTGCCATAATAGTGCTCCAATCTTGGACACCTTTTGAAAAATTATTTATATGTATTACATCAATTTAATTCTAACAATAAATCTGAACTTATTATCATAGGAAAAGGGAAATTAATACATACGAAAGATATAACATTTCAATCATCACTGTAGATTTGGTTTGAGTGAAACTAGGCTCTCCTTGTACATCATTGCTCTCATTGTTTCTGAACAGCCATAAATCCCAAATTGCTGAATTTGTTGAGTAGTAAGATTGCATGACACCATTTGTCCATCGGTTGTTTGGAGAAGAAGCTCACTATCCTTCCAAAACATCATAGGGCATGTGAGTCTCAAAAGAGGCCCGATGGTAAATTGCTTCGTCCAAGATGATTCTACACCATATTCAGTCATCACCCATATCTCAAAACATTTATCCACGGTTTCACGATAAAGTATTAAGACAAGGGTCTCATTTAAGATTGCAAGTGACCTGCGTCTCCCATCTTGGTAGGAGCAGGCCTTTCCAATTTGAATCTCTTGAAACACTTCTTTGCTCATGTGGAAAGAAAGGATTGCCTCATGGTTTACATCGTCGTTTGTGTACCAATGAAAAGCTCCATTGAACAATGTCGCAAAACAATCAGAGTACCAAACAAAAGGTATAACAACATCAAGTTTTCTCCAAGAATCTGTGCTAAGATTATATATCTGGGCTGTGTCACAATCAAATGATGTGTGATCATCATCATAATAACAAAGTTCTATTAACCTAATCACCTTGTAGTCATTTGTGGTTGGATCAATGCCAAATCCCACATGTGCTGAGTTCACCCTTATACCATATGGATAAACAAAATGCATAGGAGGAGTAATGATCTTGAACTCTCTTGTTGAAGGGTTACATAATAAAATTGTAGTTGTATAAGAATTTGTTATGCATACGATGCCATTTGAAGGTCCTAAAAATAATGATATGTATTTGGTATCAAAAAATGGTATCTCTAAATCAGATGACCTGCTATGCACGTCGTTGCTGGCGGTGGTGGTGATGGTGTTAATTAGAGATTTATTTGAGAAGAAGGACAAAACACTTTTGTTGTCACGTTCAAGGTAATGTTTAACGATGACACATTGATTTTGGTTCTCGTGAAAATGTTTCTCGATGAATGTAGGGCTTTTTAATAGAGCATACCAATTTTTGCAAACACAATTGAAACGCATCAATGATTTTACTGGTAATTTTGATAGGATGTCTATGATCACGTCTTCTGATACATATTCCATCTTCAAATTTTTAGAGGGAGATGGTAAGAGGAGACTTTTCAATCCTTTAAGCCTATCTTTCTTGAAATATTTCCTTACAAAAAAAAGATTATATATACACACAAACGTTAATGCAATTAATATTATTAATGACATTATATATACTATTTACTAGGGTGATCCACACAAACACTTGTCACTAAATTTTTTTAAAAAAAATATATATATATATTTTATTTTATTTGTAATTTTAATTTTAATTTATTACTTTCTACAATTTGGAACGAAACATACTTTGAAAACTTTTTTTTTTTTGACGGATTAAATTTCATGATCAAACTCATCATAATCTAATCTAATCTAATCTAATACGATCTATTTTGATCTAATTCTATGTAAGAAACTAAAACGGGAAGACTACTCTTGAGAATAAAAAAGAGCTCATAAAACCTCTTTTCTTGATTCTCTTTAATTGTTTTCTTTAATATTTTATTTAAATAAAATTTTCAAATATTATATATCATTAGTATAGTGATTTGAGTGAATTTAATTGTTATTTATTATTAATATAGGTTCGATGAATTATATATATATATATATATATATATATATATATATATATATATATATATATATATATATATATATATATATATATATATATATATATATATATTTAAAATGGTGAGATTTTCCTATTGAATAAGATAATTCTTAAATAAATAACAAAAAACTATACTAAATTTTTTAATTTTAATATTTTTTTTTTATATTCTTTGTTTCTCATGTAACTATCGATAGAAATAATGAAACTAAAATTGGAAGATTATACTTGAGAATAAAAGAGAGTTCACAAAACTTTTTTTCTTGATTCACTTTAATTGTTTATTTGAATAAGTTTTAAATATTATTTATTATTAATATAGTGATTTGAGTGAATTTAATTGTTATTTATTATTAATGTGGTAGGTTCAATAGTAAATATTTATTATCAATATAGTAGATTTTTCTTTTAAATGAATAACAAAAAACTATTCCAAACTTTTAAATTTTAATAATTTTTTTATATTCTTTATTTTTCATATAATTGTTGATAGAAGTAATGAGACTAAAATTGGAAGACTACACTTGAAAATAAAAGAGAGTCCACCGACCCTCTTTTCTCTTTAATATTTTATTTAAATAAGTTTTAAATATTAAATTTATCATTAATATAGTGATTTGAGTGAATTTAATTTTTACTTATTATTAATATAGTAGGTTCAATAAATTGTAAATATATATATATATTTTTTTATATTTAAAATAGTGAGATTTCCTTTTGAATAAAATATTTTTTTTAAATAAAAAAACTAAAAAGCTATGCTACATTTTTTTAATTATAGTACAATTTTTTTTTTTTTTTAATATTCTTTGTTTCTCATATAAGTGTTGATAGAAGTAACGAAAAAAAGTAATTTTTATTTTGATGCAACCAATTTCGTATACCAAATGAGTTGAAAATTGATAAATACAATAAAAAGTTGAAAATAGCAATTAAAAAAAGATGGAAAATTCCTCCAAAGGTTCCATCCTATAAAAACATCATTTTATGGAGTCTTATAACAGTAATTTTTTTACACATGAAATGAGACTTAGAAAGTGATTTTTTGAAATCTTGGGATATCTCAAAAAGTTTCTCTTAAAAAATCTACAAGTCCACTATTTTTTAATTTGATTAAATTTATTACTAAATAAAATCGTGTACGAAAACTTTGCAAAATAATTCTAAAAATATAACTAAATCAAATAGTTTATGCGAACAATAACCAAATTTCATAAAAAAAAATGTAGTCCTTTGAATATTTTAAAATTTAAATAATGCAGCAACAAGTACCCTTTAAATAATAAAAAAAATACTATAAAAAAAATATCATTTGATTCCAAAAGTAATAAAAAATAGAAATGGCAATGTATATATTTTTTAGATCAACAATATTTATTTCTTAGAACAATTTTAAAATTAAAATTTCGCACCAATTACTCTTTAAATACTCAAAAGAAAATATAACAACCATAATTTGATCCAAAAACTAATAAAAGAATAAAATTGAAAATGCATTATATAAAAAATTGAAAATAAAAACCGATTTTGACCAAAATTATAATTCTTGACTAGATAATAGAAACTAATTGTAAACAACATAATTATTTTTTAAAAAAAATATTTGAAAAAGTAAGAAAATTCGAAAAAAAAAATCTAGGAACTGATTTACTTATTATTTACTATTTTATGAAAATAAATATGAGTGATAAACATTAACAGTGTTTAAAGTTGAATTTAATTGTTTTTTAGGTTACAATTTTTATTTTAATTTTTGAGCATTAAAATTTAGTTGTTTTCCTATAATTTTAAAAATATTATTAATAATAAAATTAAAAGATCAATCACACATTGTGTGTAATATTCAAATAAAAAAAATATATATTATATAATTTTTTTCCTAGACTCACATGATATATGTGATTTAAAACTAGTACAATAACTAAAACCGGAAGACTTATTCTAAATTTACAAGAGCTCTTTCTTGTTATTTATTTTCATTTTTGTTATTATTATTTTTGCATTATATCATTTTCTCTCTTTTAATATTTTCTTTAGTGAATTTAAATGCATTAATGTGGAGAGTTCCTAATATATTTTTATTGTCAATTAATGTTTCGATAATAATTATCATCTCATTCATTTCTTTATATGCTAATTTTCTTCATCAACATTTTGTATTCCTAATGGATGCATTTATTTTTATATATGTATATATTTTTGACATATGTGGCGATTGTAGAAGACATTAAGATAAAAAAAGTTTTCAATTGGTTTCAATGGACATAGAAAATAATTTATTAAACCATGTTTTGTTATTCCTTTTTTTTTTTTGCCTGAAAAAATCACATGTTTTAATTTGAAATATAAATTTATCAATACAATGAAGATTTTAAGTTTTTTTTTTTAAATGTTTTTTTTTTAATTAAGTTTATATGTCTAAAATATTCACTAATGAAAAATTAAATTGCATTAAAACAAGTATAGAAAAAACACCTAAAAGTAATATTAAAAATTAGACAATATTTTAAAAAAAAATACAAAGATCCCTTACTATTTCAAAGATTAAAACCGAAACGTCTTTAGTGTTAAATAAATACGTAATAGGTTAAATTTTAAATTTTATATAAATATGTAATATATAGGTTTAATTTTTTTTTCTTTCAATCAATAATTATTGCTAATTTTTGGAATGAGGAGATGGTAAAGTATAATTTTCAAAAAATAGAGGTTTTTTTTTTTTTTAAATATTTTTGGATTTATACTGAACTAGGAGTATAAGAGCATGTAATTATCATGCATGTTGGTCCAAATGTGGCCTTTACTTGTCACATGTTGTGCATGTGAGGGTGCACTTAAATTATTCTTTTTGGTTGGCTTGTAAAGAGATCAAATGATAAGTAGCCCACGTGAATTTCATTATTAAAAAATTGAATAATTGTGCATTAATTATTAATTGAGGAAAATTTGGTTGGTGAAGCCCACACTTGCATTGGGGTTCCTTCGTAATGAATTTAAGGGCGGCCAAGATCTCAAGTATTGAAAAGGCCGAACTAAGGGCTCCGAGCACCCTCAGTTCGGGTAATCATCAAATGGGAGGCTCAAAACTTCCATGAGGGTCAGGGCTCCTTCATGATTAACTTAAGGGGGCGAAACTCCTAAGTATTGAAAAGAGGCTGAGCTAAGGGCTCTTAGCACCCTCAGCTGGGCTAGTCATCAAATGGGAGGCTCAAAACCATCAGTTTGGCCAATCACTGAGTGGAAGCCTCAACGCCGTCATGGAGAACACAAGGCCGAGCTGAGAGCTCCGATCACCCTCAGCTTGGCAGGCTCTCGTATGGAAGCTTCAACGCCACCCTGAAGAAAGAGAGGTCAAGCTAAGGGCTCCGAGCACCCTCAACTCTGCAGAAACCCATAAGGGAGTCCTAAAGCTTTCCTGAGGACCGTGGCATCGAGCAGAGGGCTCCAAGCACCCTCAGATCAGCGGGCCCTTATTTGGAAGTCTCATCACAGCCCTAGAAGCAACAAGGTTGAGTTGAGGGCTCTGAGCACCCTCAGCTCTACAAATTAACCAAGGGGAGGCCTAAATCTATCATGAAAATAAAGTGCCGAGATGAGGGATCCGAGCACCCACAGGTTGGATGAACCTCCTAAAGGACTCCTAACTCAGCTATGAAGATAAAGTGCTGAGATGAGGGATCTGAGCACCTTCAGCTTAGATGACCCTCCAAAGAGACTCCCAAATTCGCCATGAAGAACGACTACACTAAGCTGAGGGCTCTTAGCACCCTCAGATCGGATGATCCTCCAAAGTGAAGCTCAAATCCATCATGAAGAACGATAACGTCGAGCTGAGGTCTCTGAGTACTTTCAGCTCGGTTGGCCCTTCAATGAAGGATCTAAATCCGCCAAGGAATAAAAGATGCTGAGCTAAGGGCTTCAAGCACCCTCAGCTCGGCTGAGTGCCAGATGGAAGATCTAGAACTAACCTGATGTTCATTGTGTCGAGCTAAGGGCTCCAAGCACCCTCAGCACGGATGATCGTCACAGGGAGAGACTCAAAACCATCCTGACGTTCTTTTTACCACCTGCTCGGTTGAAGGGGATAAAATGATCCATTTGTCTCCATTTCAAGTAAGCTGGCCCATGGACTTCTACTAGTGGGCCCAAAATCTCGGTCTAAATACTTAGGACCCCTATTTATGAGCTCATTGGTCGCCTACCGAATTAGGCTAATTAACTGAGTTGGAGTCCCTAATTCGAAGGCGCTAATCGAGCCCTACTCTCCATATAACTCCTAGGCATCTATTGCCACCAAGTATTAGCTTCTTATTCATTCAAGATCAATATTAGCCTTCACCCTTGAATACTTACTCTCACGCTGGAGGGACTTCACCAGGTACAACCTTGGTAAGTCTATGTGTAGGTGCTCGGAGTGTGGACTTGGAGCTTAGCGCGGAGTTCAGAATAAAGTCTAAAGAGGAGTTCAATATGGAGCCCGAAAAGGATCTCAGTTCGGGGTCCAGAGAAGATGAGTGACTTTGGAGGGACTTCTCTAAAGTTTCATAAACCAAAAAAACCATAAGCATCTAAAAAGAGCTGCCCGTGCTCGTTATACACAATAACAATAGCTGATAGTTTAGTCTACATCTGTGAATGTTTCAAGGGTAGTCATTGTCCCAACAAAAAAGATAAATTTTAAGACCTGCAAAGTTAACTACCAACTAATTTTTTATTAGAACAAAAAATAAAATAACAAAATAAAATATAAAGGAATGCATTAGATGATAAAATTATACTACAAAGATATAATCATTCAAAAATGAAATGTCATACAAAATTAAACACTCTTGAATTTCTAAGATTTAAGTACTCTTATTTTTTAACTGCTACATGAGAACAAAACAAAAAGTCGAGATCATAAAATAAATAGTTAGGAACAGAAACAGTGCATAAACAAAACTAATTAAACCAAACATTCACAAACTTAGAAATTAAATCAAGCAATGAGAAATTAAAGAAACACAAAATAAGTTAACAAACGAAAACTATTATCTTAAACGTATATAAAAATTGCTTTGAAACAAATTCATAACAAACATATCTGGATCAACATTCCACTAAATAAAAATTTAATCCCCAATAACATTCAACGTGAGAAACAAAGTAAAATCTTTGTGACAAAGTTCAATTTGTGAAAATGATTGGATTGGAAATTAAATTACTAATTCACAAACATGTAACAATCTCCAGTACGTGAAACTTAATTTCAAGCACAAATACAAAAATCCACACAATGTCCTATCAAATCAAAATAATCAAACAGATGAATACAAAGCAACAGTAAAAATCAAGATTTCTCTTTGTATGTGTTTAAGTGAAGAACGAAAATAGTAATGGCGAGTGTACCTGGCTTTATAGACACACGAAGAGATTTAGAAGGCCAACTCTATGTTAATGCACTAAAGACCCTTGTGGAGTTGTTTCCCTTCTCTTTACATAATACACTATTATAAGCTTTGGGAATTGGAAACTAAAACCATGAGATATAATAGAGAAATTATCTTAGCCAAAATTCAACCAAATACACAGATGAATAAAAAACAATCTCAAGTAATTGGAGCTTAATTTCAAACACAAAGACACAGATGAATACAAAGCAACAATAAAAATCAAGCGCTCTTTCTTTTTGTATGCGTATAAGCAAAGAACTAAGCAAATAATCAATATAGTTAATGAAAGTGAAAAAACAGATATTTAGTTTTCTTTTTCATTCTCTGCTTTTATCGGAAAACACACAGTCAGACACAAATAATGCTTTGAATGCTAAAGCATTAAAAAATTATCTTTGAATTGGAAGATATTGACTTCAAACTCAATGTTCTTTCGCAGATATGAAAATAAGAGAAAATGCAAGTATATTAGTCTCATAATTTGATTGTTCAATAATTAAATCGATTATCAGATTCAAATAAAAAAACAAAAACAAAACAGCGGGGCATGGGTAAGGTCGTTGGTGGTGTGGTAAGAGTACCGAGTTCACTTGCTCAAGAAAATATGTGAAAACCATAAAAGTAATTGTTCATACAAACAAAATTCAAACATCATTGACAAAACAAAGTACTTGGTTCACGGTCTCCGAATCTGGCCACCGCTGACCACCGTTGTCCCTGACTATCGCCCGCTGACTACCGACCACCGTTGCTGTCAACCACATCGGTGATGGTGGTTATCTTAGAAAACTTTGAAATATATTTTAAATTATTCCCATAAAATTAATTGAATACAATTTATTTAATTTGAAGGGTATAAATGTTATTTAGTATTGATTGACAAAATTTCTTTGACTTTTACTCTTTGTCCGTTAATGTTAATGAAAAATTTAATGATTGCACTTAAGTTTTAATCAAGTAACCCAAGAACAAAGAGTAAAAAATTTGGAAAATTGAGGGATAAGGAGTGGGTCTACATCCCCGGGTGTATTGGTAACTAGCTTGCTTTCACAAAATAGAAAAAGGAGAGAGAGAAAATGTTTCCTTTAATTGCAAATGCACATGAAGCATTTCAATTTCAAATATAGTTACAAAAATATGATATGGTTCAAAACTAGAACTACTAGTAATTGCACGCAGGGATGATAATAATTTGATTTTGGACTGATTTCACCAGAAACTAAAATAAAAACCATTAGGTGTAATATCAAACTCAAAATGGAATCGTAAATTGCTGGTTTTTTAGATTTTGATTTTAAAATCAAAACCAAAATTAAAATCGCTTTGGTTTTCAATTTCAAAACCAAAATCATAACCAAAACTATTTGACCGATTTTGAAATCGGACCATTTGGCTCGCATTGGTTCAATTACCTACTGGTTCGGGTTCAATTACCACCCCTAATGGTCGAGTGCCAAATTTTGCAACCCACTATTCACTCAACCAACTTGGTAATTTTTTGAGAAGTCTAATAATTTTTTAAAAGTTTAAAATCAGACTTGAAAATCACGAGTGTAATTTTTAGATGGAAAAATATATAGTAATTTTTGCTCTTTTAAAAAATTTATTAAAGTGCTATGAGAAAAAATTGAGTGGAAAAAAAAAACTTTTCCTAATAACCTTTAAATAAAGGATTAATTAAACTTTATTTCCCTGTGGTTTGGCCCATTTGTACTTTACCCTTATGGTTCAAACGTCGGCACTTACCCCCTTATGGTTTGTAAACCTAAGTGCAACGCAAACTCAAATGTCAATTTTGCCCTTCATTATATCTGAACACTTAGCCGTTTCACAGTCACTCTTCCTCATCTGAAACCCTAGCATTCACTCTTCCTCATCAAACGCACGCTCACACTCACGAATTGAGATTGGTTGATTTGCGGCGGCGACGACGACGACGACGACGTCCAAGGAAGTCGAAATCTGTCCGAAATTTAGATCAATTAATCGAATCCGAGGTTTGTTCATCTAATCATAGGAGAGCGTCGGATTGTTTTGGGGGAGTTGCTGACCGACGGTTTTCTTTTCAGATCAAGACATTTGATCTCTCTCTCTCTCTCGCGATGTCGACGGCGGCCTGCGGATTCTTCTTCACTTTCGGCGACGCTCCCTCCATCACAATCGAGGTCAGATCTGGCCAAATGGAGGTCGAATCTGTCTAGATCTGGGTTTTATTTGGTTTGATTTCATTTTCTTCTCTCATTTCTTTCAATTTCTCAGATTCTTACGAATTCGAACGCCATTTGTTCTCAGATTGTTATATTCGTTCTCAGATTTGTTCGATCTGTACGATTGTTGAAGAGTTTTGGAAGAATCGAACGCCTTTGGTAGAATCAAATGATTGCAGGTAAAAATTTCGTCTCCTTCATTTTAGTTGATTTTCAGAGTTATAACATTTCGAAAATAGAGTTTTTCATGTTTCAATTTTGATTTTTTTGACTTGGTTCCTGCCTCTGTTGCAGGGCTCTTTTTTTTTTTTTTTTTTCCCTGGGTATGCTCGTTTTGAGTCCTCATTGACGGGAATGCTTGTTTTTCTGGGTATGCTTGTTTCAATTTTGATTTTTTTTTTTTTCTGGGTTTCCAGCCAAGCCGGTGCAGAGGGGGATGCCATTGGCGTTGACAGTGGGAAGGGCGCCGTTGGCGTTCGGAATTGCAAGGCCGCCTTTTGGAGGGAGGAAACTCACCGGCCTGGCGAAGGGGATCTGACCACTGTAGATGTTTCCCAACAATCCGGTGATCGGAGGTTCGCAGCGGCAATCAGTAATGGATGCTTTTGATGATTTCTTGGTAAACATTTTTGAATTTCTTCTCTTGTTTCGATTACTTTGTTGATTTGAATGTTTTGTATACTGTGTGATTCATTGCTATTTATAGAGTGTTGACTTGCATTATGAGATCAAAAGTGGAGTTGTTAATGAGAATCCACAACTCAGAAAGGGAGAGGGAGGGGGAGAAGCAGTTGTGGTTGTGATTTGTATAAGATTTTTCTTTTTTCCCGTTTAGTTTTAAGTGTTGGAAATGTGATTGTCATCACGACCGTCATTATTTGGGATTTGAGTTGTCATTTGGTATAGATAATGGTGGGAGGATGCTCTATGTTGATTAGGTTGGTTTTGGATTTTTCACATTTGTAATTCTGGGGTCTTTAATTCTCAATTTTATGTCATTTTATTTTTCAAAAAAAAAATAAAATTAAAGTATTTTAATGGGATATGTAATCGGAGTCTTTTCACATTTGTAATCGGATTCTTCATCTTCGGCAAAAAACACGAAGGTTTTGGCCTTGAAAGCGGCTGCGAATTTTTGGAAATGGAGAAGAAGACGAAGACGACAGTGAGGTGACAGCAATGACGGCGCCGGTGACGGTGAAGAAGACAGTGAGGGAGAGCAGACGATCTGGAAATATTTTTTAATGAAATTGAATTTAATTTCAATTGAAAATATTTTTATTTGAATTCAATTGAAATTAAATTCAATTAAAATTTAAAAATAGTTTAAGAAAGAAGAATTGTAACTCCAAATTAAGTGGTATGAAAATAAATACATTTTCAGCTCTCAATTTATATTTTAATTTTGAATTAATCACTAGAATTTTTATTTAGTTATCCTTATATTCAGATTCAATAAATTGATCATTGACTTTATTTACAAATACTTTCAGTGCTAAAAATGAATTTTAATCAAATGAAATTAATAAGATTAATTTTAAATAAGTGAGAAGTGTTGGTGCAAAAAATGAGTGACAAATCATGTACTTATATAGAGAAATGTGGGGGTAAATTAGGAACAAAGAAAAAGAATTTTGGAGGGAAAAAACGCAGAAAATAGGCCCAATCACATTCCTGGCGTGTGGTGCTCAAATCAGTCAATTTTGACAGAAACTGTTAATTTTGCACTTAGGTCTAAGACTATAGGGAGGGTAAGTGACGACGTTTGAACTACAGGGGCCTAAAATGCAAATGGACCTAACCATAAGTATTTTATTTATTTTTTGTAATTAACCCTTAAATAAATGATACATGAAATGTATTTCAATTTTCCAAATATATTTCCACTTAATGAAATTACATATATGGACAACCCACACTTGGTTAATTTCAATACTCATATATACGCAAAGATTTTAGGTTAAAGATAACACTACTAAGACTAAGAGTTAGAATAGGAAAGTGAATATATATCATTTTCTCAGACTTTTAAGAAGAAAGATGAAGAAATTTAATTGACAATTGATTGCCCTCCATCCACGTGTATCTTGAGTTCTCCATTTCCTTTGCTGAAAAAAAAAAAAAAACATTTTTTTTTATCGTTATTTACACAAAATAAATAAACTTAAAAAAAGAAGAAGAAGAAATAAAAAGGAATTTTGACACTTGGAAATCCAGAAGTTTGACCATTATTCACCTTGGTATAGTTTCAATTTCATCTTTTGGATATATCTTTATATTTCTAACTTTTGAGTATTTGGGCAAGAAAGAGAATGGGAGAAAAAAAGGAAGCGGTTGAAAATTCCCACAAATCGTCTTAAAAATAGTCATGTGCTCAACAACTGCTTATTTTCTGTTCAAAATTGTAATGTGGATAATGACTTGCACTGTAGTGAGATGACTAAGAAACTTTAAGGTGTTATATGTTTAAATTAAAACCATGGGGGATGAAATTGAGATTTTGGTCAAACTTCAGGGGTACAAAGTGTAGAAACCACAAAAAGAAAAGATAAAAACAATTTACTAACTAGAACACTCCAACAGCACCCAGGCGTAGCGGTAGCGGAGATGAATTTTGCTTGACCATATCCCCAGCAAAATATTAATTTCGACGTCGAAACTAAAATATTTTGGCCATATCCCCATTGACGTTATGAAGTGTGTGTGTAGGTTAAGAATGTTTCTCTCTCCATTTGAGAGAAGAAGAGAGAGCAAAGCAATGAGATAGGGGAGCACACGTTGCAATGGCATGGAGATTCACCCCCACATCCTCGATTTAATTTCACTTTACTTTTAAAAAGTAACACAAAATGATTATTGCTAATTTTGGGAACCAGGAGGGGATAAAGTACAATTTTTAAGAAATAAAAGGAGGATTATTTAATTTAATATTTTCTTATTCATATTGAATAGAGCTGGCAAAACAGGTAACAGGTCGTGTAACAGGTCATGACACGATAACACGAAACACGATAAGACCCAAACACGAACACGACACGATAAGCTTATCGTGTCAGACTACCCAAACACGAACACGACACGAAAATTATCGTGTCGACACGACACGACACGATAATTTTTCGTGTTACACGATGACACGAAACCTATCAGGTAAACACGACACGATAAGACCTGATAGGTTTCTATTATATATTAACCTACCCATTACACGTTAACGACCTGCTAACCCATTACACGTTAACGACCTGCTAACCTGTTAATTTAAAATCATCTTAACAAATTATTATAAAAGCAAAAAACAAAAAACAAAAAAACAATTTCAACCAAAACAAACCAAACCAAAAAATAAATCAAACATTACATTTACAATGTCACACAAAAAAAAATAAAAAAATACCAACACAAACATCATTCACATAACACCACCAAATATGGAATATCTTAAATTAATTGTCAATGGATCCATAATAAACTAATGACTTTCCAATTGTCAAACACCTTAACCCTGTACAACAAAAAAAAAAAATATTTTAGAAAGACAATTTATAATATCAATATTCAACAATTAATGAATTTTTTATAAGTAACAAAATGCAAGAAAAAAAATCAATAAACCTGCATAATGTTTGAGCATTGAGTCGAATGCGACATTACCGACGCATCTTCTTTGTTGATATCTAAATTCAAAACGTCTTCAGTAAGTTCGTCCAATCGAACTTTTGCAGTTTCTGCATTTAAATTTTTGTGAAAAAAAACATTACTAATAAAATTATAATTGTAAGACAAATATAAACTCAAATGAAATATAATCTCCAAAAAAAGAAAAGATTACCCATAGCCCCAAATAACCAATCTTTGGTACAAAGTAAAGCTTCAACGGTTTCAGGCTTGAGTGAACTTCGATGTTGATCAATTACTCTCCCACTTATACTAAATGCAGATTCAGAAGCAACAGTGGACACAGGAATGCTCAACACATCACGGGCCATGGAAGAAAGTTCTGGATAACGAAATTGATTCGCTTTCCAAAATTTCAAAATATCCAATTTCGAATTTCTATCTATTCTTCGTTCATCCAAGTATAATTCCAATTCAGTTTTTTGTGCACCCGAACCAAATTCACCACTTTCAAAAGAATCGAACTCCTATAATTAAAAATATTTAGAAAAAATATCAACGTAAATTAAGATATCAATAAAAATTAAAAATATTTAGAAAAAATACAAATTAATAACTTACCCTCAATACATCTCGATTTTCTTTACTAAGAAGATTTTCATTGAGGTCGCCTTGGTCACTACACTTGTCGGGACAGGATGATATGGCCGAAGACTTAGAAGATTTCATATATTCATTAAAAAGCAAATTCAAATTATCTCGGACACACAAGAACTCAACTGAACCACTCCCATATAGTTTTCGGTAGCTAAAATCAACAAATTGAATCTTATATCGAGGATCCAAGATCACAGCAATAGCCAATATCATACTAAACTCCGACCAATATTTCTCAAATTTCTCAAGCATTTTAATAGCCATATTCACCATATATTCATCATCGGAATTTCTGTATTCTCTCAAAGTCAAATAGGTCATGAAAACCGAAGGAAAATACAAATTGGCAGTAGGGTACTTCGTTCCAGAAAATTGACAAGTAATATCATAAAACAGGGTCAAGAACTTCTTAATTTTTTCTCCTTTCTCCCATTCACAAGCAGAAGGATTATGCTTATAATTAGAGTCACTTAATTCCAAATGACAAAATGCACTACGAAAATATAATGCACTTTCAAGCATTAGGTAAGTTGAATTCCATCGAATAGGAACATCTTGTCGTAAACCTTTCTTAGCATTTAAAGACAAGAAATTCACACATTCTAAGAACTTATGCTTTCTCACCTGTGACCCTTTAATATATTTCACACTCTCACGAATCTTCTCAATGCATGAACTTATTTCTTTTAAACCATCTTGCACTACCAAGTTGAGAATGTGGGCACAACACCTTAAATGAAAAAATACACCCTTGCACAAAAGATTGTTTCTCAAATTCAATTGACTTGTCAACATTCTCACAAACGCATCATTACACGATGCATTATCCAAAGTCAAAGAAAACAGTTTATTATCTATTCCCCAATCAGATAACAAAGCATAAGCTTTCTCACTCATAGAAACACCATTATGTGGAGGTGGCATGCAACAAAAACTTACTACCCTTTTATGTAAAATCCAATCACTATCAATAAAATGCCCTGTGACACATACATAGCCATCAGTAGTGAGGGATGACCACATATCAGAGGTTAAGCAAACTCTACCAGGGCATTTTTCAAACATGTTGTTTACTTTTACCTTCTCTCTCTTATGCATTTTGAAAAGATCAGCCTTAGCAGTATTCCTAGAGATATGAACCACATCCTCATTCAAATACGATAATAAATCTCGTATGCCCTTGTACTCAACAAACGATAATGGTAAATCATGCATGACAATAGCGGCAATCAACAACTCACGAAATTTCTCTTGATCAATTTTTCGACTTCTAGTTGATAGTGAGCTTTGACTGTGATCTAATATCATTTGTCCTACATCTTGTGAATTGATTCCAGGACATGATTTAATATGACGGTTCATGTTACCGGTACCATACCGGCTATCACCGACCATTGTTTTCCCACATTTCTTACACTTACATAATTGCTTACCATCTTGATTCTTCTCGTTGATTGTCACAAAGAATCTCCAGACTGAACTTCTTTTCACTCTCTTTCGTTTTCCGATTGTGTTGTTTTTGACATTATCCTCCACCTCTTGCGACTCATCATCATTTTCAGTTTCCACCGTTATTGGTAAATTATTTGAATCTATGGTATCCATCTACATGTAATTACAAAACATAATTAGAAACATTACGGATTTGTGGAGAAAATATCACCAATGCGGATTTCACTCACCAATTCAAAGAAATTTAACGTTATATCATGTAGAAAGACTAGCGATGTTCTATGTCTAAACACACTAATAGCAGGTTGGTTCTATACTTTAGTCTAAAAATTGATTAAAAGTGTCCTTTAAATAACATTTCTTCAGTTTGTTGTTAAAACGCTCACCTATTTTTCCCCGACATGCAGTGCACAAGAACATGAGCCCTATCAGGAAGTGCCTCTCAGGAAGTGCAAGATGTGTTTCTTTGGTAGTGTTTGGTTGAAAGGATTTGGAGATTCCGAATTGGAATTAGAAATGTATGATTGCATGGGAATTCTCAAGTTTTTTTTTGTATGCAATTATTTCTAATTCCAATTCTGAAGCTCCAATTCCTTACAACCAAACACGACCTTACGATAATTCTATATCCTTTTGCTCAATTAAAAAAAAAAAGAAAAAGAAAAAACTCTCCAAATAGAAAATAGTTTCATTATGAAATGAAGAGGAGGATGAGGAAGGAAACACTCCCTCCCATCCAAATCCTTCCAATTTGGAAGGGTTTCCAAAAAGCTAAAGGAAAAATAGAAATAGAATTATAATTGAGAACAGAAAGGCTTTTTTTCCTCTGTTTTTCTGTTTCTGTTCCAATTTGTATGAAAATAGAGAAAAACAAAAACACCAATCAAACGCCACCTTAGAAACCATGCTATGAACTTCTACAAATAAGGGTTATGTGGTTAGGATAGTTAATTGCCAAATTCCAGTAGAAATTGGAATGCATCATGTATGAAAATAGAGAAAAAGATTACTGTACCACATGTGAACAGAAACAGAAACTCTACCTGTCCAGGAATAGGTGGACGTTGAGCCCTACTGCCAGTTGCAATAAGGATATGTTTTGCCGAATAGCACAATTTAGTGCCATCTAGTTGTGTCACTTCTACGTCATTAGCACCAACTATCTTTCCCTCTCCTTCAAATAGTTTTACACCCGCATTTGAAAGTAACCTTTTGTAGATTCCATTTAATCTAACTATTTCCTCTGTCTGCAAATTTCAGAAAAGATAAAAGGAAAAGTAAATTAAACACCCTATTTATTTCTTTTCCACTTAATTCGCCCTAAGAAACAATTCTTTTTAAGAAATCTGAAATCTAGAAAGATGCATAATCATGCATCAAATGAATATAAACATTCGAAAATGCAAATTTTGCTTGCTGTAAATCAGGAAGGGAATATGCAGACATCAGTTTGTTAAAACACGAGAGGCAAATAAGAGTAAAAAAAATACCAAAGGCAGCAAATATTGTATTTTGCAGTTTAACTATGAAGACATCATCCTTCCAGTAGCGTCTCTACAATTCTACCCTTTAGTGAAGGTGGATTCAACCACCCCTCCCCCTCCCCCTCCCCCTCCCCCTCCCCCACTTTTCCAAAAGTAACACTTCTAGCCCTAAACATTTATGAAAAAATCAATTAAGACACTAAAAATGTATTATAAACCCCTCAATAATATACATAAATTTCTCTAAATCAAATTATTTTTTTCTGTAGCCCCCTCTCAATCAAATTTCTGGAGCTGCCATTGCATCCTTCCCGTTACACCATTAATTGGAACCCAAGAGTCTTAACCACAGGAAGGTGAAATTTTCATAACAACCAAATTCCATAGTTCATTTTGAACAACAAAAACAAACTAAAATCAGTATCTCCGGAAAGGCCGGGCCAAAACCCAAAAGTGATATCCAAAGTTAACGTAGTGAACAATTAGTCAGTTTCGTGCTATTTATGGTTTATCACTGTGTTGCTCTTCGTAAGCATTCAGTATTTTCAACTTTGGAATCGATCACAAATGTACTTTGGAATCGATCACAAATGTACCTGGAATCGATCACAAATGTACTTGGAATCGAACATATGACTTCAGAATCTCAGATCTACCTGGAATCGAAGGAACGAGCAGCGGCGGTCGTCGTCTCGTGACTCTTGTGGAGCAACGACGGTCGTCGGCGTCGTCTTGTGGAGCAGCGACGGTCGTCGGAGTCGTCTTGTGGAGCAGCGACGGTCGTCGGAGTCGTCTTGTGGCGAAGGGAGCACGGCAGTCACGGCAGTCAAGAGCAAGCAACGGCGAAATGAAATGAATTATCAAGTGGGTTAGGGACTTAGGGTTTGAGAAATGTGGTTATATATATTAAGTACTAATTTGTAATATTTGATAATTTGGGGGGTGTAAAAATAATTTATTAAACAGGTTATCGTGTAACCTATTGGGTCACAGGTTATCGTGTAACCTGAATACACGAAATTCTTATCGTGTCTTATCGTGTAACCTATTGGGTTATCAGGTCAACCTGATAACCTGCACTATTTCTTATCAGGTTATCGGGTCTGACACGATAACGACCCGATACCTGATAAGCAATACCTAGACCTGCTAATTTCGTGTCGGTCTCGTGTCGTGTCATCGTGTAAATACCTGTTTTGCCAGCCCTAATATTGAAGTAGGATTAGGAGAGCTTGTAATTATCATGTTAGTCCAAATGTAGCCTTTGCTTGTTGCATGTTGTATTTGTGGTTGACTTATAAACAGATCAAATTATAAGTAGACCATGCGAAATCCATTATTAAATTATTTCAATAATTGTGCATTAATTATCATAGCAAAAGCAGGTTCAAAACTATATATGGAAATTGTGAAAATTAAATTTACAAAAATTATAGAAATAATATAACATGATATTTATTAATAATACAGAAATATTAAATTTACAAAAATTAAATTAAAGAAATAATATAAACGTAAAAAAATAATATATATAAAAATTATGGACTTTAATTTACGAAAATTGTAGAAATAATATATGGACAAAAATTAGTAATAATGTAAAAACATTAAATTTAAATAATTTAAATTAAAAAATAATATAAAAATAGAATATACAAAAATTATGGACATTAACTACAAGAAAATTATAAAAATAATATATGCTCATTAAATTTAGTAGTCATACCAGAACACTAGATTTACATAAATTAAATTAAATAAATAGTATAAAAGAGAAAATATAATATACGTAAATTAAGGACATTAAATTTAGGAAAATTATTGAAATAATATACCGACATTAAATTAACTATAAATATCGAAATATTAAATTTATAAAAATTAAATTAAAAAATCATGTAAAAAAAATAAAATAATATACATAAATTATGGACATTAAATTTACGAAAATATAATAGAAAGAATATATGGATATTAAGTTAATGATACTGAAATATTAACTTATTAAAATTAAATTAAAGAAATAATATTAATTTTTTTTTTTTTTTAAACCTGCACAACAAATCCACTAGTAATTACAAAAACATTATAGTTGGTTAATTTCAACTCTCATGTATACACAGATTTTAGGGTTACAGTTAACACTACTAAGAGTTAAAATGAATTGGGAAGTCATTTTCTCTCTCCAAAAAAAGATATATTTAGTTAAAAAAATAAAATAAAAAATATTTTTTATATCGACAAACAAATAAATAAAAGGATTTTTTAATTAAACACTCATTTTCACACTTGATATTTGTATGGGCCTCAATAGACAAGCCCAAGCAATTCAAAACCCAATCAATTATTTTTATTTTGAGAAAATCCCAACTTTACCCACACAATAGCTCAAGCGCGACTATGGTTTGATTTTGCTGCATAGGTATTTTTGGAAACTACATCAAGCTAAACAAGAAAAAATCAAGCAATTCATTCAATCATGTTATGAAAATGGAAGAGATCAAACCTTCTATTCTCATCTCTAATGCCCTAAAGTGTGAAGAAGCAAAGGACAGTGATTGCAGAAGCCCTAAATTGTGAACACCATTTCCACGCCGGGAACAACATCGACGGTGACAGCAGCAAGTTCAAGCGGCGAGGTTCGGAACAAGTTTGAGTTTTTAAAATGCTTTTATTTTCAATAATTAAAACTTATTGAAACATTTTCAATCATCACAACTAGAAGTGGAAAAAGATCTTTTTGAATCTGCAATCTTTTTGAATCTACGATCGAATTCTTGCGATCTTTTTGAATCTGCGAGTATGAGAACCTAATTACCAATATAATTAGAGATTGTGTTTTTTTTTTTTTTTTTTTTCCTTTCTTTCATTATGTTTTACTTGTTTTCTTTGTTTTCACTCTATTTTACGGTTGTTAGTATTTGATGAGGGTATTTTTGGACACCTCTGAGTCAGCACTTGGGACTCAACCACGTGTCAACCCTCACAATGACAGGGACGAATTCCAGAATCCACAATGCCACACTGGAGCATACACCGACTACAGCTCCTCCTTGGAATCTCATTTGCATCCAGGGAGGAGCGAAGAGCCCCGCAGGGATGTGCCGCTTTGAGCTCTGCGCCGTGCCATTGGCGATCAATTTCAGGGACTCAGCCGTTCACCTCGATCGGCTCCTCTTTTCACCTTGTTTCTTCTCCAGGACTTCACGGATCTCCGCTCTCCTCCACCAGCTCACTGCCGCAGGCTTGACAAAGGCCCGCGGGTTTCTCCAAATGGGCCCAAAAGCCCAAGCCCAACGATTATCTCCTAAACGCCCTAGATTATCGGCTAAACACTGGGTTTCAACTAATTAATCGTGTTTAGGCTCGACTAATCATCTCCAACGCCTATATATATCGGGGGCTGTGTAAGGCTGATGTACACTTTAATGACTTACATAACGCACGAGTTCATTTGTTTACTTGCTATATTCTGTACCTTTTCTATCTGAGCACTGATTACTACACTGGAGGGGCTTCATCGGGACAAACCCCGGTTTGAGCCTTCTGTAGGTACACTCCCTGAGGAGCAGGACTCTGGACACAGCAGGTTAGTCTTCCCAGGACCCAACATAGCTCACGCAAGGACTTTTCAACCGACGATTCCACCTTAGCAGGAGGACCCACCTGTCATCTGACTGGACCATACTCGAGGTGTGTACCAGTTTTATATACCAACAATTTGGCGCCGTCTGTGGGAACCGAGCAAAAAGTCTTCCCCTGATCACTGCTATCTGCTTAGCTAAGCTTGAGTGATTACAAGGTTCAGTTAGATAGATACAAAATAGAAGAATGATAAGATATGTCAAAAAATCCAAGCGCATACCCATCAGCTCCCACCAACGAAGATAACTTCCCCTCTATGGTCAGAGAGGACTATCTACTCTGCCACCTGGAATTGCGGGACAAACCTTAGGAGCTGTGGACACATCTCGTTTTGATCTCATTGAATACCAAATGCAAGAGTTCAAGTCAAGTATACAACTTCTCCTCACGCACTTGCCACTACCCTCTGTTCAGGGTGGACCAGCCCGCAACATTGGAGGAGCCGCCCCAAAATCACGATGTTTTTATGGACACTTCGAATGGCAGCAGCCCGAGGGCCACCCTCCGCCTGGTAACCCTGAGTTTGCAGGATATGAGAGGGCCCCCCCTGTAATGCCGAGATATCCACCTCCTCTGCCATACGAATTTGTGCCAAGGGATATGTCGGTGTCCCCTAATGGTCGTGTTATTCATCGGCCTGCCAAGTCCGATCATAGAGGTCTGCGTGATCGTGAGGTTGACTCTTACTTACCTCTCTCCCATCATCCTACTGCCCAAGCTGTGGACAGTCGCATCCAGGGAAAACCTCGAGTAGGGGAAGTTGTGGAGTGGAAGCCCGTCTCCAAGAGGTACAAGGAGGCCGGGTTGGATCGGGTGTTATTCTGGAGGTGAATTCTCCTTTTGTGGATGAGTTTCTAGAGGAAGTAGTGCCGAGACACTTCACCCAACCCCAGATAAGTTCGTATGATGGGACTTCAGATCCCGTTGACTACCTTTCTATGTTCAATTCTCATATGGACGTGCAGATGGCCTCTGTAGCTTTGAGGTGCAGAGCCTTTCCCATCACTCTTATAGGTACTGCAAGATCGTGGTTCCAGGGTTTGAAGCCAGCGTCCATCTCCACCTTCAAAGAACTCAAGCAGTTATTCCTGTCTCATTTTAGATATTCCTGGCGTAGGCCAAGGATTGTAGCTCATATACTCACTCTTCGCCAAGGGCCCATTGAATATTTGGGTGATTATGTTGAGTATTTCAACCGAGAAGTAAATTTATGCGATGACCTCCCTGACGCCATTGCGCTAAATGCCTTTGTTGACGGGCTCCGACATCAGAGATTATCCTACGATCTCTGCTCCAACCTTGCTCTTACACTCGATCAAGCTCTAGACCGTGGAACTAGATTTCATGGTACTGACCTTCGTGCTGCCACCAAGAGAGAGCGTGAAGGGGCAAACCAGCCGAGGGAACCAAGAAATAGAGATTCAAATCAAACCCAAGGCTCAAGAAGGTTACAGGTAGTAGGAAGACTGGGACCCCTACCAGGGGAGAGAAGACTACCTCTCCCAGGGCGTCGCTAGCAAGGGTTCACCCCGCTTACGGCCTCAATCACCATCATTTTCGTGGAGAATTCAGGAAGGGATTTATTCTCTTCTCCAGCACCCCTGAGAGGAAAGTCGCTCGGAAGGGTAACAACCAAGTACTGTGCGTTTCACCGGGACCGGGGGAACTCTACTGAGGCCTGCTTCCAGCTAAAATCGAAAATTAAAGCCCTTATCCGAAGAGGTTATCTGGGGAACTACATCTAGAGGGGGAATCAGGAGCGCCCCGCCGAGGAAAAATTGTCGGTAGAGCCTTAGGCTCAGAGGAGATGGGGGAACTGTACTCACCCACAGCCCCGGAGGGCAGGGGCTAGGGACGATCAGCAATGCATGGATGGCGAGATAAACGTCATTCACAGCAGACTTGGCTCCGAGAGAAAAACATCATTTTCTAGAAAGAGGCATGAGCAAAAGGCCAAACGAAAAGCGGACGAAGACATATATGAAGTAAGCACCATAGATGCTGCCGCATACAATGTTATCTCCTTCAGCGAGGCCGATCTCGGGGGGGTACATACACCCCACGGGGACGCCTTAGTCATCACTATTGTGGTCAATTATTTTAGGATAGGGCGCATCTTGGTCGACGGAGGGAGTTCAACTGACATCATCTTTAAATGGGCCTTTGACAAGTTGGGGACAGAGGTTAGTACCCTGCAACCCACTAGGTCCCCATTAGTTGGTTTTGGGGTAGATGTGGTTAAGTATCTCGGATGGGTCTCTTTGCCTGTCACGATTGGGACAAGTCTAAAGTCCGTGACAAAATGGGCTAAGTTCTTAATTGTGGATAGACCGTCACCCTATAATGCTATCATGGGGAGGCCGACCGTCTCAGCATTCAAGGCCGTTTGCTCTCCGTATCATCAAGTCATGAAATTTCCCACCAATCAAGGGATTGGAGAGGTTAGAGGTGACCTGGAGACATTACGCGCCTGTGCCCGGAGGGCACTGGAACAAAATAAATAACAACCAGTGGCTGGGGCCTGACCCCCTAGGGTCTGAGCTAGACCCTCCTAAGCTTATGACCCTAGATGCTGAAAACGTCTTGGTGCCGATTGATAACCCTAGAGATGAGGTGCCAGGCCCCCGCCCACATGAAGACTTGGTTGAGGTTTTGATTCATCCAACTCTAAAAGAGAGAACTGTCAGGGTAGGAGCCAAGCTCGCCCCAAGACAACGGGCTGAGCTCACAAAGCTACTACGAAAGAACGTGGATGTATTCGCCTGGTCCTATGATGAGCTCCCTGGAATTGATCCAAAAGTGGCCATGCACAGGCTGTACGTGGACCTACACCATCCTCCAGTCAGACAAAAGAGGAGGAAGTTCCACCCTAAATGCCAGAAAATCATCGAAGAAGAAATGCAAAAATTGATCAAGTCTGGTGTCGTGGAGGAGGTGACATTTCCGGACTGGCTGTCCAATGTTGTGCTCGCCCCTAAAGCTAGAGGCAAGTGGAGACTCTGTGTTGATTTTAAGGACATCAACAAGGCCTGCCCCAAAAACTTCTTTCATTTGCCGAGGATTGATCTTATCATTGATGTCACTGTGGGTCACGAGCTCCTTAGTTTTCTGGATGCATATGCCGGCTACAATCAGATCCCCCTGTTTCCCCGTGATAAAAGCAAGACCATAGAGGTTGCGCAAGGTGATGCCCTTCGGCTTGCGCAATACCGGAGCCACCTACCAGAGGTTGGTAAACAAGATGTTCAAGGAGGAGATTGACAAGACCATAGAGGTTTACATTAATGATATGCTGGTGAAAAGCTCGCGAGCTCCTGATCACATGGTGCACCTCCAGCAATATTTTGACACGCTGAGAACCCACCGGATAAAGCTCAACCCCACCAAGTGTATCTTTGGCATCTCTGCAGAAAAGTTCCTTGGTTATATGGTCTCTCAGTGCGGAATTGATGCCAACCCTGACCAAATCACTGCTATACTCGGCATGTCCTCGCCCCGTTCAAAGAAGGAGATCCAAATTCTGACCAGCAAGCTTGCAACCCTGAACCGTTTCATCTCCAAGTCTTCAGAGCAGTGTTTACCTTTTTTTAAGGTGCTTCGTGGGAACAAAGACTTTAACTGGACAAGTGAGTGTGAAACTGCATTTTGTGATTTGAAACGTTACCTCTCCTCAGCTCCCTGACTCAACACTCCCAAGGTGGGGGAAGAGTTGTTTTTATACATTTATGCTTCCTCAACTGTGGTAAGCGCGGGCTTGGTGAGGGAGAAAAATGATGTCTAGAACCCGGTGTACTACTCCAGCAGGGTCCTCTGTACACCATTGTGGTTCTGACGGACCAACCCCTAAAGCAGATCCTGTATTCTCCTAACGTCTCAGGAAGGTTGATGAAGTACAACTTTGAGCTAGGACAGTTCCATATTGAATATCGGCCGAGAACAGCCGTCAAAGGCGAAGTCTTTGCTGATTTCATCGCTGAGCTAACCTTTCTAGAAGAGCTGGATCCGGAAGTAAATTATCAAAGGCCTCCATCTCCGGGAGACTCGAGGACCTTCTCTAGCCCATGCGACTTCGACCCGGCAACGTGGCAGCTCTTCACAGATGGATCATCCAATGTAAGTGGCTGTGGGGCCGGAACGATTCTGGTAGCCCCTGGTAAAGAAGTTGTTGAATACGCTCTCCGACTCGGGTTCAGGGTTACGAATAATAAAGTTGAGTATGAAGCCTTGCTCGCTGGTCTCTGTTTGGCGAGGGAATTCAATGTGCAAACTCTCATGGTCTTTTGTGACTCGAAACTCATGGAAACTGTTGGTGCATAAAACTGGTACACACCTTGAGTATGGTCCAATCAGATGGCGGGTAGGTCCTCCTTCTGAGGTGGAGTCGTCGATTGAAAAGTCTTCGCCTGAGCTGTGTTGGGTCCTGGGAGGACTGACCTGCTGTGTCTAGTGTCTTGCTCCTTAGGGAGTGTACCTGCAGAAGGCTCAGACCGGGGTTTGTCTTGGTGAAGCCCCTTCGGCATGGTAATCAGTGCTCAGAGAGAAAAGGTACAGAATATAGAAAACAAACAAATAAACTCGTGCATTATGTAAGTCATTAAAGCGTACCTCGGGCTTATACAACCCCCAATATATATAGGCGGTGGAGATAATTAGTCGGGCCTAAATACAATTAATTAGTCGAAACCCTGTGTTTAGCCGATAATCCAGGGCATTTAGGAGATAATCGTTGGGCTTGGGCTTTTGGACCCATTTGGAGAAACCCGTGGGCCTTTGTCAGGCTTGCGGCAGTGAGCTAGTGGAGGAGAGTGGAGATCCATGGAGTCCTGGAGAAGAAACAAGGTGAAAAGAAAAGCCAGTCGAGGTAAACGGTTGAGTCCCTGAAATTGATCGCTGATGGCACGGCGTAGAGCTCAAAGCGGCACGTCCCTGCGGGGCTCTTTGCTCCTCCTTGGATGCAAATGAGATTCCAGGGAGGAGACGTAATCGGTGTATGCTCCAGCGTGGCATTGTGGATTATGGAATTCGTCCTTGTCATTGTGAGGGTTGACACGTGGTTGAGTCCCAAGTGCTGATTCAGAGGTGTCCAAAAATACCCTAATTAGTTGTCCCCCTAGCCCTGTGCGGCGAGGGGAGCGAGACGGTCAGAGATATCAATTCCTGGATAAAACGGCGCCAAACTATTGGTGCATAAAACTGGTACACACCTTGAGTATGGTCCAGTTGAATGACGGGTGGGTCCTTCTGCTGAGGTGGAGTCGTCGGTTGCGGAGGATGACGTCGACTCGACATTTCCTGATCAATCTACACACATATATATATATATATGCACTACTAGAATTTTTTTTTCCCAAAATATATTTGCCCATTTCAAAATCTGGGGATACACCTGTCTCAAATATTCACAACAAAATCACAAAAAAATTAAACATTCCCCGGTTCACATCTGTCCAGCCAATCCTCCAAAATGACCCCACCTCTTAACTTTACCTAGTGTTAGTAGTGGACCCACTCTTAGTTGCTACACTTGAAACTAAATATTTTATCGGTGTACTATCTTCATAATATAAAATCATTTCATGGATCAAGCATAATTATTAAATACCGTTCTTCGAAATATAATATAATATAACCGCATACTAGTTCGGAATAAAATTCCACCGTCATCATTGCAATAAGATAATGTATTTAAATCTATCAATCCAAACATTTCGACATATAACAAAATACCACACTCATATTTTCTTACTAACCATAGGATCATTTCACCTCACGATCGGAAGTTACGACAGTATCGTAACCTATACTACTGTGCCATCTAAAATGACTATCAATGACAGGACCATTTAATATCCCCAATGGTAGGGGCAACTACTTGCAGGATTTGTACTCCTGATAGGTCTCAATATATCCACAACATAATGAACCACCTGCAGGACTTGTCCTCCTGACAGGTAATAATATATCAACAATATAATCAACCACATGTAGGACTTTCCCTCCTGACAGGTCATGATATATCGTCATACAGCACATGCCCTCTTGTTAGGACCAACAACATCCCGTAGGATATGCCCTTCTGACGGGATCACACTATGACATAGTCGGATAATAAAATGATTTTCCACATTTGAAAATCTACTTGATCCATATAAGTTATAAAACTGTCCATTTTAATAAATATTTTTTTCCACAATTTATACGAAAATACACTTTGTCAATTTACATAGAAGACAATACACTCACATCGATTTTTGCGCTATAAAAACACTACGTCGAAAGACTACACGGGCAACGACACTTCTGAACCTAAGAACCAAAGGGCCTAAACTAAGAATTTATTTAAAATAAATCTACTATGCAATGCGTGGCCCTAAAATGCACAATTTTTAATTCCTCAAATTTTCTGATTATCTGAAATTACCACACTCCCACTTTTCTATGTTAATATTAACTGTATGAAAATTATTATAATAACGATTACAAAACTTTTGTGTTAATAATTTAATTTGAAGAAAAAAAATATTAATCGACTGTTCAAAAAATTCTATTAGTCGACAAAATACTAAAAATTATCGTTTTAGTAAAATTTACAGTTTTTATTTTTAAATTGTATTTTTTCGCAAATTAAATATTTCTATACCAGCTGTAGTTCTCGAACCCACTATATATATAGTTTGACATATACATATACATATATACTTGTTCGCATAGTTAATCCCATAAATTGAACATGTGATATATGTTTTTTTTTCAATAATAAATATATACACGTATACACACATATACATACATATGTATAGATAAAGATACATACCTGCCAAATTCATAGTTTTTTTTTCCCTTTCTTTTCCTTTTTTTTTTTTTTTTCGTTTGTTTTGGCTGAGCTCTAAATTTTGTGTGTGTGTGTGTGTGTGTATATATATACGCATATGTGTGTACACACTAACCTAACCGCCGATTACTAGTCGATAGGCCACTGTGCCAACCCATTCTAGAATCTCGTTATGATCCTATAAACCTCAGACTTAGCTTCCCCTTTTTCCCAAATCTCATTATGCCCTTCCACGGAGATATACGCAAAAACACCTAATCGCCCACTTCAAATTCCAACTTCCGCCTATTCTTGTCAGTACAACTCTTTTGTCGACTCTGAGCAGTCTTCAGTCTTTTTTGAATCACTTTCACCTTGTCCGCCGTCATTTGGGCTATATCCGGCATCAATAATTTCTGTTCTCCCACTTTAGTCCAACAGACTAGAGTCCTGCATCTTCTACTATACAAGGCTTCATATGGTGCCATCTCGATTGCCGAATAATAGCTGTTATTATAGGAAAATTCCATAAACGTTAAATGATCATCCTAGCTACCAGGAAATTCCAAAACACAACCCCTCAACATATCCTCGAACGTCTGAATCGTACGATCTAATTATCCGTCAGTCTGAGGATGAAAAGTTCTACTAAATTTCAACTTGGTACCCAGAGCAGCTTGGAGACTCGGCTAGAACTTCGAAGTAAATCTCGGATCTCTATCCAACACTATGGAAACCGGCGCACCATGCAATATGACAATCTTGTCAATATACAATTTTGCATACTTATCCAGAGAGTACTTGATTTTCACAGCTAGGAAATGAGTAGATTTGGTAAGCCTGTCAACAATTACCCAAATGGAATCATATCCCTTTTGAGTACGGGGTAATCCCGAAACAAAATCCATCGTGATCTGTTCCTATTTCCACTCAGGGATAGGTAGAGGCTGCAATAACCCACCTGGACGTTGGTGCTCGATCTTAACTTGCTGACAAATGAGACATCTGGAAATAAATTCTGTAATTTCTCATTTGATTCCATTCCACCAATAGTGTTCTCGTAAATCCCGATACATCTTGGTACTGCCTGGGTACATTGCGTATGCTGAGCTGTGCACTTCCTCCAAGATATCTTTCTTCAAATTGGCATTATCAAGCACACATAGTCTATTCGCAACCATCAAGGCTTCATCATTATCCCTAACGCGATAGTTGGCTCTGTGACCATTCTTCACTTCATCTCTGATCTTTTCCAATTGGGCATCCGACTTCTGCGCATCTATAATATGGTCGATTAATGTCGGCCTCAAAGTCAAAGTCACAAGCAATGCTGCCAGCTGACCAACCGCCAACTAGACTCGCAGAGATCTTAACTCGACATACATATTAGTGTAAACAATTTGAAGATGTGCGACCGAACCTGCTAATTTCTGACTTAGCGCATTTGCTACAACATTGGCATTTCCAGGGTGGTAGTGGATAGTACAATCATAATCCTTGATCAACTCTATCCAGCGTCTCTGCCTCAGATTTAGTTCCTTCTGAGTAAACAATTATTTCAAACTTTGGTGGTCAGTGCATATCTCGCATGTCTCGCCATGCAGATAATGTCTTCAGAGCTTCAAGGCAAACACAATCGCCGCCAACTCCAAATTATGCGTCGGGTAGTTACGCTCATGACTCTTTAATTGCTGGGAGGCATATGTAATCACGTGTTAATGTTTCATTAGTACACACCCAAGCCCCTAGGGTGAAGCATTACTGTGGATCACTAAGCCACCACCTTCTGTTAGGAGAGAAAGTATTGGCACAGATATCAATTTACTCTTCAGCTCCTGAAAACTCTATTCACATTTGTTAGTCCACGCGAATTTATATTCCTTGCAGGTTAATCGAATCAACGGGGCAGCTATAACAGAAAATTCATGCACAAACCGACGATAATAACCCGCCAATCCCAAGAAGTTTTGAACTTCGGTCACACTTTTCGGCCTTTCCCATTGAACAACGGCTTCGACTTTATTTGGGTCGACTTGAATACCATCCCTGAGATAACATGTCCCAAGAATACAACTCTATCCAACCAAAACCTACATTTATTGAATTTGGCATACAATTGCTTCTCTCATAAAGTATGCAACACGATCTTGAGATGCTCTGCATTTTCTTCTTTATTTTAGGAATAGATCAATATATTATTAATAAACACGATAATAAACTGATCTAAATAAGGTTAGAAGATCTGATTCATCAAATCCATAAAAGCAGCAGTGACATTCGTCAATCCAAATGGCATAACTAAAAATTCATAATGGTCATACCTTATATAGAACGCCATTTTTGACATATCACGGTCTTTAACTTTCAACTCATGATATCCTGATCGAAGATCTATTTTGGAAAATACCCTGTCCTTTTACAATTGGTCGAACATATCATTAATTCTAGGCAACAGGTATTTATTACGAACCGTCACCTTATTCAACTGCCTGTAATCAATACACATCCTCAGCGTACCATCCTTCTTCTTTACGAATAACACCGGGGCTCCCCACAAAGAAACACTAGGTCTGATAAACCTGTGGTGCAACAGATCTTGCAACTGAATTTTCAGTTCCTTTAGCTTAGTAGGCGCCATACGATAGGGTTGAATTGATATAAGAGAAGTTCCTGGAAATAACTAGATAGTGAATTCAATTTTCCTATCCATTGGCAACCATGGCAATTCTTCTGGAAATACATTGGGAATCACATGCGCGAGGTGTCCCTGGCATCCCTTCTTTAATAATTTCTTGGCCTCTAGGATTGAAATTAAACTGACTAGGATAATGATTCTGTCCCTCGAAAATACAAGCTTTGGCTCGCCTGAAACCCAAAAAGTAACTTCCTTTTTAAAGTAATCCATCGTGGCATGATAATCGGATAGCCAATCCATACCCAGTATCACATCAAAATCGTGAATACTCAGGGCTAATAGATCCACCGATAATTTTCTATCACTAATACGAAGTGGACTATCTTTATACGTACTATCTATCAAGACGGACTCACCTACTAGGGTAGAGATAATGATACTATATGACTGAGAAGTAGGAAATTTATCTACATGCATTATAAAGGTCGCCGAAACAAATGAATGAGAAGAACCGAGATCAATGAGTACACATGCATCTCTATCATATAAAGATATTATACCTGTAACCATATCCGGGGTAGCCTGGGCATCCTATCGGTAGTAGCAAATACACAACCTCGAGTTGGAGGTCTATTGGCCGATCCTCTCCCACGCCTCTGGACATTGCTAGGACCAGTACTACCCACACTGCTCGCGGAGGGTGCAGATGTAACAACCAATTTCGGATAATTCACAGATATGTGACCCCGCTCATGACAACGGATTCATACTGAACCTGCCATAGGACAATATCTAATGAAATGATCCGGTGATCTACATTGGTAGCATCCAGGTACCCCGGCTCAATTAAAGATCTAGTTCCTTCCTTGTCCTTGCTGGCCGACACTCGGTCCGGATACATTCTGCTGTCGCTCGGGGTATGGTTGTCGTCGACCTCGGCTCCTAGCGGATTGGTCGGTTGTTGGGGCCCGAGAAAATGACGGTCGAACTACAACTCCTCGAGAAGTGCCACTTGGATATCTGCTAGGTGACTCGAATCTACTCTTTTTGTACTGCTTACAGTTCTTGACAGCTTCCCGTACATCATTCTCTATTAATTTTGTCGTGTTTACCAATTCCACATAATCTTTGATCTGCTTGCCCGTTAACCTGGAACATATTTTTAGATCAAGTCCTTTCTGAAATCTTCTACATCTTGCCTCTTCCATTTTCACCAAATCAGGAGCAAAGCGGGACAGGGCATTGAATTTAATTTATACTGCAGAACGGTCATCTTCTCCTGTTTCAGTAATATGAACTCCTCCTCCATCTGGAACCGATGGGATTCAAGGAAATATTTTTCATTAAATACATCTACATCGATCCCAAGAAATTTCCTTACCTGAAATTGCAATTAACTGCTTCATTTCCTCTCACTAATGTTCGGCCTCTTCTTTTAACTGAAATGTGGCAAGAAGAACTTGGCTGTCATCGATAATTCCCATGGCCTCAAATATGTGCCCCACGCTCCTCAACCAATTCTCGGCATCAGCCAGACCCGCAGTTCCCGTAAAAGCCACAGGGTCTAATTTCTTGAATCTTTTCAGGAGTGCTGCCTGGGAAGTGGTTGTGTCGATTTGGCCTTGCCTGTTCCTCTTTCAGTTGCACGGCAGCCTATAAAATTCGCTCAAGTGCATCCAAACTTTCTTGCGTCCTATCCCTCTTCCTCTAGGGTCCAGTACTTTCATTTTTACGCTCCATACTCACGATCTGAAATAAAATTTAATAAGCAACAGGGCCAATAGGGAAAATGACGGTGCATGAGAAAATGTGTTAGTTAATTCAATAAAATAACTATCACGCACATGCTGAACCCACCTAGCGACACCCTATCTCATGGCCCACTACTGATTAGACAACCTGACACATCTACAGAACCTATAACCTAAGCTCTGCACCAAAAGTGTCACACCTCTCCCCAGGCCCCCCCAACGTCCGAGGCCGGGGGTGACGTCGACTAAACATTCCCTGATAAATCAACAAATATATATATATATATATATATATATATATATATATATGCACTGCTAGAATTTATTTTTCAAAATATATTTACCCATTTTAAAATTTGGGGATACACCTATCCCAAATATTCACAACAAAATCACAAAAAAAAAATAAAAAATTGAACCTTCCCTAGCTTACATTTGTCTGGCCAACCCTCCATAATGACCCCACCTCCTAACTCTACCTAGTGTCAGTAGTGGACCCACTCCTAACTGCGGTACCTGAAACCAAATATTTTATTGGTGTACTGTCTTCAGAATATAAAAATATTTCATAAATAAAGCATAATTACTAAATACCATTTTTCAAAATATAATATAATATAACCGCATACCAGTCCGAAATAAAATTTCACTATCATCATTGCAATAAAATAATGTATTTAAATTTACCAATCCAAATATTTCGACATATAACAAAATACCGCACTCATATTTTCCTACTAGCCATATGATCGTTTCACCTCACGATCGAAAGTTATGACGGTATCGTAACCTGTACGACTGTGCCATCTAAGGTGACTATCAATGATAGGGCCATTTAATATCCCCAATAGTAGAGGCAACCACCTGTAGGATTTGTACTCCTGACAGGTCTCAATATATCCACAACATAATGAACCACCTGCAAGATTTGTCCTCCTGACAGGTCATAATATATCAACAGCATAATCAACCACCTGCAGGACTTGTCCTCCTGACAGATCATGATATATCATCCTACAGGACATGCCCTTCTGTTAGAACCAACAACATCCCGCAGGATAAGCCCTCTTGACGGGATCACACTATGGCATAGTCGAATAATAAAATCACTTTCCACATTTAGAAATCTACTTGATCCACATAAGTTATAAAATCGTCCATTTTAATAAATATTTTTTCCACAATTTATACGAAAATATACTTTGTCAATTTACATACAAGACAGTACACTCACCTCGATTTTCGCGCTACCAAAAACACTACGTCGAAAGACTACAAGGGCGGCGGCGCTTGTGAACCTAACAACCAAAGGGCCTAAACTAATAATTTATTTAAAATAAATCTACTATGCAATGCGTGACCCTAAAATACACTATTTTCCATTCCCCAAATTTTCTGATCATCTGAAATTGTCACACGCCCACATTTTTATGTCAAAATTAACAGTACAAAAATTATTATAGTAATGATTACAAAAATTTCGTGTTAATAATTTAATTTGTAGAAAAAAATATTATTCAATTGTTAAAAAAAATTTATTAGTCGATGAAATACTAAAAATTGTTATTTTAGTAAAATTCACCATTTTTATTTTTAAATTGTATTTTTTCGCAAATTAAATATTTCTATACCAGTTGTATTTCTCGAACCCACTATATATATAGTTTGACATATACATATACATATATACTTGTCTACATAGTTAATCCAATAAATTGAACGTGTGATATTTTTTTTTTCAACATTATATATACACGTATATACATATACATACATAGGTATATATGTATAGATGACGACAGATATCTGCCGAATTCCCAGTTTTTTTTTTCTTTTCTATTTGTTTCGGCTGAGCTCTAACTTGTGTGTGTGTGTGTACACACTAACCAAACCGCCACTTACTTTTTTATTTTTTGATCTTATCCACATGGATATGATCTTATTTTATTTTATTTTTGTTTTTAATTATTATTATTATTATTATTATTATTATTATTATTATATATATATATATATATATATTTTTTTTTTTTTAATTTACATTAATCTCCCTCAATTATCTTTAAGATATCATTTAAGCCCAAAATCTAAAATTAATACTTTAAAAATGATAATTGACCCCTAATTTTTTTAAAGTAAATATTAAATTACACAATGCACCCCATTATTTTCTACATGTTCTAAAATGCAATTAGAAATTATGTGCATGCAAGAGTCGGGTCTTACAAGGTGTGCCCGAAGAACTTATTTCTGCTCCCGAGGATCAACATAGTTATCGATGCCACAGTGGAATATGAGCTTCTGAGCTTCCTAGATGCGTACGCTGGGTAAAACCAGATACCCATGTTCCCCCCTCGATAAGAGCATAACATATTTTATCACGAGCAGGGAGATTTATTGCCATAAAGTCATGTCGTTCAGCTTGCGCAACGATGGGGCCACCTATTAGCGCATGGTGAACAAAATGTTCAAGGAAGAAATCGGACATACAATAGAGGTTTACATTGAGGACATGCTGGTCAATACCTCTAGGGCTCCTAACCACATCAAACATCTCCAAAACTACTTCAACAAGCTCAAGGCTCGCCGCATCAAACTCAACCCCAACAATTGCATCTTTGGAGTCTTTGCAGGGAAGTTCCTCAGATACATAGTCTCTCAGTGCGGAATCGAAGCGAACCTTAACCAAATAAACGTCATGTTGGGGATAGTTTCTTCTCAAAATAAAATGGAGGTCCAGATGCTAACCGGAAGACTCACTGCCTTGAATCGGTTCATCTTACGCGCCTAAAAAAAGTGTCTCCCATTTTTCAAGGTGTTGAGGGGAAACAACAACTTTGAATGGAGATGAGAGTGTGATGTAGCATTTCAAGAGCTCAAACAATACCCGTCTTCAGCTCAGCACCTCGAAAGAGGGTGAGGAGTTGTTTTTATACATCTTTGTTTCATTGATGGCGGTTAGCGCGAAACTGGTAAGAGAGGACACCAGTGTCCAATATCTTGTATGCTATTCCAGTAGAGTCCCTATGGACGCTAATACATGGTACAACAAGGTCAAGAATCTCTCTTACGCTTCGCTAGTGGCCTCGAGGAAGGTAAAGAATTATTTTAAGGCTGGTAGGGGCGATTTTGTGCACGCCTACGTACGCTCGCAAGTATACGAGGTCTAAAGTTTTAATATAGTGGATCTTTAGAGATCGGATATCGTTCCCACAGAGAAAAGTATGAATAATTGATTTGAATACCGCAATTGACGTAGTCTCATGTTATCCTGACGACAGAAGACGTGAATTGAAATTAAACTAAGCTAAATTACAATTAGTGGGTTAATTCTAACTAGGTTGATTAATTAGGGATTGATTTCGTTCACTTAATACACATTTGATTTCGTTCGGTTAACAATAACGGAGTTTAGGTATTTGACAATCTCGGTTCGAAAACTCCTCCGCCACCTCTTCCGAGTGTAAGACGGGGGAATACGCGACTTCGTGTCGACAAAGAGGTCCCCCTAAATGTCTTAACGACTCTAGGCCGCGTAAGTCTTGACCCAAGGTCATCGACTGCACACTAACTAACGCCTTCCCGGGTCGTTAGGTTGTAACGATGTGTTTACCCTAGCCCGAATCCTAGGTTACCTCTCCCGAGTGTCAAACCCTAGATTCTCAAGTCCAATCCTAATACCGTTACAAGCATATTAAGATCGTCCTCAAATGATAAACACAATCGGACTTAAAACAACAACCGTTAAAGAAACGTATATTAAACCAAATGAGTATTTACACAACTACACCTTTCCCTAACTAATCTCTAAATTACACTAACATGTTCTTAGCCAATACAACATAAATCAAGAGGAGATCATCATTATCAACTATAAATATTTAAATACAAAGAAGGAAACAAGGGAAGAAAAGCCAAATCTCAAAGTGGAGTAGTCCACTTTCGCCAAAGAACGATTCTCCCGAGCTTCCTCTTTTCCTTTGATGAACTTCCTCTTTTGGCTCTTCAAGGAATTGGCCAAGAACACTTCCTAAACTAATATAATCTACTTCCTAATCCTAACTAAGCTAGAAGGAGAACTCTCTAGTTGTCAACCGGAGCCTCCTCTCACGTCTAAGGGGTTCTAACCTCTTTAACAATTGGGGGAGAAAGGGGTTTTATAGGCAAGGGTTGGAAATATCTTCAAAATATATAAAAACAGATATTTCTATGCAGAGTGTCACCGCCTAAGCGGTGGTTCACCGCTCGGGCAGTGGCTTTAAGTCGGTTAACGTCTGTCGTTGATTTGGCCTAAGCGGAGGTTTTTACGCTTAAGCAGTGGCTGCTGGTAAGATATTCTGTTGTTTTCTCGCCTAAGCGGTGGTTTTCTCGCCTAGGTGGTAGTTCAGCCCTTCAGCAATCCAACATTCTTCCTCTTTTCCGCCTAAGCGGTGGAACTTCTACTTAGGCGGTGGTCTTCATTCACCGAAACCTTGTTTTGCACATTTTGTTCACCGTTTCTCCACCGTTTTCACTTGTTTCTCGTCCTTTGATGTCCTTTCACCTGTTCTATACTAAAACACACTAAAACAGAATTAAATATAACTAAAATGCTTGAGAACTAACAAATCCGGTTTAGAAATAGATAGGTTTTTCATACCTATCAATACCCCCAAACTTAGAATTTTGCTAGTCCTCGAGCAAAACACTAACGCTAAACTAAACTAACTAACAAACTAATCAACTAAAAATGAAAAATTAGACTAACACAAAAGAAGTATATGTATGTAAATATAAAGTTCAATCAAAATAACCAATTTGTTCCTCCCTCAACATCCTGAAATCGGATCAAGTTCGGGAAGCATCCCACACCAAGTGGCGTTCTAGAATTTCAACTATCAATATCAATAAAAACCATTTTAAATCCATTTGAAGTGTGTGTGTGAGAACTCAAATGCATAACTAGTCAAATACCGGATTCGATTATTCAATTGTTAAGCTCATAATTTTAAACCGTTGAAGGATTTAGGAAAACCACACGCTTGATTGGAGTCTACTATCCACTAATGTAGGCTCGGATATTCACAGAAATCAATAGGACTTGGTTTGGCTTTGGAGAACGAACACGGATATCATTGGAATAAAAATAGTAATTTGGTTTAATCGATCGATACCCGAGGTAAAATCGCTTGTCGCTATCATCTCTCATGACCCCACATTTAAAGTACAACTCTGAATATGAAACAAAAATCCTGGTATTCACTTGTCGAAAGAGAAGAAAATGAAAAACTATATTCATGTCTTTTTTTTTTCTTTTTTTTTTTTTTTAACATACCCCTAAATTAATTCGAATTATTACAGTTTTAGGAGAGTGCAAAAAGAAGTTAAAGAAACACACCCCCAAACTTATTCGAACTTGTAAAAATTTAGGAATATGTAAAAAGAAATGATAGAAACACACCCCCAAACTTATTTTAGGAGCGTGCAAAAAGAAATACAAAAGTGACAAGTGAATATACTAATACCGAATCAATAAAAATTCGTCCGAAACCCTACCGCTCACTTGATTTCTCTCAATTTTGAAAATTAGGCTTAGCGACTTTGGTTTAGGAAAAATCTAAATGAAAAGAGTATTTGAAACGTTTTCAAAATTGATTACGTTCTCGTCTTCGACAGGGGAAATAAGGAATGAATATTTTCAGGTTAGCTACAACGGATCAAGCGAAAAATTGACGGCCTAAATCACATCTCCGGAATTACCGTACCTAGGATTCCGCCTCAAGTTTTCCCAAATCAAGTTCTAGTTTCCTCATTTTCTATCATGAACTTAATATCGAATAATCAAAGTCTAATTGTTCAGAAAATTATTAATTGAGTTCAAATGTCGTGCAATTTTCGGATCGAGATAATTTTTACACAATTGACATGTTAAGCACACAAAACACACAAGGAAGGTATTACCCCCGACCTCAATATGCAATTTGGGGATAATTCTCATCATCGGGTTTTGGCCCAAATGAACTTACATCTAATCATGCAAACACAACTTTATACATACACAATACTAAATTAATTCTAATACTAACATACATACTAATCTAACACTACACATTCAAAAACAAACATTAAATTAAACTAAACAAAAAATTTAAAAATTAAAACATTCATAATACATAAATAAATAAAGGTATGTACAACAAAAATTTTCATTTTATTCAAAAAATAATAATAACTGTTCATCCTTTTCTACAAAAAGTCAAAATGGATGAACATCTTCTAAACTTTCATCCGATCCATATTACTCAGGCCTGAACACGACAGTGTTCCAATAGCAGCGAACCCAATAAACATATAGCATGCTTGCACAAAAAAAAAATGGGTTGAACACATACCTAGGGAATAAGATTTATTCCCTACTGTTCACCTGAAGACAAATCATCACCATCATCACTTTGAGAAGGAGAATGTGGTCTCTGAAGTAGATGTGGTGGCACAGATGGCATCGGTGGGAAATCGTCCATCTCAAGGCTAAGGCCCTCCCAAATCTTCCGTTGGACTCGATCTTGTTGCCTTGAAAATTGGTCCAGGAAAGAGGCAATCTCGTATTGATTCTGGAGGGCCATCTGAAGCTTCCTCTCTTGGGAGTTTTTAACTTGGGCTTCAGAAGGTCCAGCCGTATCGTCTGGTTGCTCTTCTCCTTCCTCCGGCTCAGGCTCAGGTGCCTCTTGTGCCCCATTCCTCCACAACTGATTTATCGCTGACAGCGTAAGTGGAGAGATAGGTTCACACTGGCTTCTCCCGGATACAGTCACATCAGCTAATCTGAATATATGGGTCAACAGTGAAGGAAACGGGAGCCCACCCTTTACCATTTTCAAAGCATGAAGAATTGATGAATAGATCAGAAATCCAACATTAATGGGTTGTCCGGTTTGGATTTTATAGATCAAATAGGCTTTGTCCTTAGAGACATCTGACAAGTGTGATAAAAAGGAGGCTTCCACAGATGAAGTTGTGCCAGATTTTTGAGACCGGCTTGAGGCATCTCACTGAAAATGTAGCGATGTTCGGCCCCTGATGTTTCCACTTTACTGGGCCAGATATGATATACTGGATGACCTATTTGATTTTTTCAAACAATTTTAACAAATGTGACATCCTATATTAGTTCACACACTCAACCAATCCAATTAAACATGTATATCATCAAGAATCAAACCAAAAACCCATTGAACTTTGAAATCGCGAAACTAGGGTTTAAGGTTTTTGGGCAAAATTTCACAATCCATTGATTTCTTTGATAAAATCATGCAAACCAACCAATAATTTCAACAACTAAACTAAATGTAATGTAAAAGAAACTTGTTGAAAAATAATGGTCCAATCAAAAGAAATGGAAGAAATCGCACCTTTCACGCGAAACCCTTGATTTTCGGAAATGGGGGTTGAAATCCGATTCTTGGAGGTTGAATCGTGATGGAAATGACCACGTTTTGTAATGGATGGATGATTTTAGAGATTTGGAACGGTCTGGGAGTGAAGTTTTAGAGAGAAGGTGGAGGATTGGGGAGGGAACTTGCGTTTTTAATTTTTAAGAGACGGGCTGTTTTTAACAGCAGAAGGTCCACCGCTTGAGTGGTGGAACTCTTTTCTTTAAAATCAAACTTTCTGACGAAATTTCGCTTAGGTGGTGGTTTTTACGCCTAAGCGAAATTACACCAGTGTGCAAACATTTTGTTCTACTGTTAATCCGCCTAGGCGGTGGTTTTTCTGCCTAAGTGGTGGAGCATATTTTGAAAATTTGGTGCATCCTGTATTTTTACCGCCTGAGCGGTGGGCCTTTTTTGCGAAAAAACACCTTCTCTGTATTTTTACCGCCTGAGCGGTGGGCCTTTAGCTCCCACTTTAATGTTTTTCTCAAATTTTCAAAAGACGGCTCTACCCTTTACGTTTTCGCTTCGCTTGTTCAACGTGTTTAAATTTAGAATACTTCCCCAAGTGTCCACACTCCTAAATTCACTGCCGAACACATTCCAAAGTCATGCCGGCTTCCAAAAAGAATAAATAATCAAATAAATAGTAACAAAAATCGGGTAATTTGATACCCTAAGTTTCATTTCAAAAGAATAGCGCTTGAGTTACCGTCCCCAGCTGGACTTTTGTGTCACTAAGTATTTTTCACCAAAATTCCCCATAGACAAGGAATTTGGGCTCGAATGCTTAGTTGGATCAAGATTATGGCTTTGAAGTCGGCGTCTCCTCTCAGTCCTTATCATTTTCAACAAGCTCCATCTCGGGATTGAGATTTAAGAGTTCCAATCTTCATCATTTCTCGTACCGCTTGATCTTATTAACACAATGAAACAAAAATAAAATTAAAAACAAAACAAAAATAAATGTCAGGATTAACATTTGACCACTTAGTCGCAATATCAACTTAGAATTCACACTGATCTCACGTCTACAATGCCAAAAACTTAGTGTGTTGACGGACTAGGAAACGATACATTTGCTTTTCCTCTATAAAACTTAAGTTATGGGCCAATACCGCGTTTCTTTTGCAATATTCAAATAAAATTCACATTATTCCCCGGCAATGGCGCCAAAAACTTGGTAGTCGTTGACGGGAACAGAATTTGACAATATTTAAATTAACTTCACACTAATCCCCGGCAACGGCGTCAAAAACTTGGTAGGGGTGATTTTATGCATGCCTACGTACGCTCGCAAGTATACGAGGTCTAAAGTTTTAATATAGTGGGTCTTTTGAGATCGGATATCGTTCCCACAGAGAAAAGTGTGAATAATTGATTTGAATACCACAATTGACGTAGTCTCGTGTTATCCTGACGACAGAAGACGTGAATTGAAATTAAACTAAGCTAAATTACAATTAGTGGGTTAATTCTAACTAGGTTGATTAATTAGGGATTGATTTCGTTCACTTAATACACATTTGATTTCGTTCGGTTAACAATAACGGAGTTTAGGTATCCGACAATCTCGGTTCGAAAACTCCTCCGCCACCTCTTCCGAGTGTAAGACGGGAGAATACGCCACTTCGTGTCGACAAAGAGGTCCCCCTAAATGTCTTAACGACTCTAGGCCGCGTGAGTCTTGACCCAACGTCATCGACTGCACACTAACTAACGCCCTCCCGGGTCGTTAGGTTGTAACGATGTGTTTACCCTAGTCCGAATCCAGGGTTACCTCTCCCGAGTGTCAAACCCTAGATTCTTAAGTCCAATCCTAATACCATTACAAGCATATTAAGATCGTCCTCAAATGATAAACACAATCGGACTTAAAACAACAACCGTTAAAGAAACGTATATTAAACCAAATGAGTATTTACACAACTATACCTTTCCCTAATTAATCTCTAAATTACACTAACATGTTCTTAGCCAATACAACATAAATCAAAAGGAGATCATCATTATCAACTATAAATATTTAAATACAAAGAAGGAAACAAGGGAAGAAAAGCCAAATCTCAAAGTGGAGTAGTCCACTTTCGCCAAAGAACGATCCTCCCGAGCTTCCTCTTTTCCTTTGATGAACTTCCTCTTTTGGCTCTTCAAGGAATTGGCTAAGAACACTTCCTAAACTAATCTAATCTACTTCCTAATCCTAACTAAGGTGGAAGGAGAACTCTCTAGTTGTCAACTGGAGCCTCTTCTCACGTCTAAGGGGTTTTAACCTCTTTAGCAATTGGGAGAGAAAGAGGTTTTATAGGCAAGGGTTGGAAATATCTTCAAAATATCTAAAAACAGATATTTCTGTGCAGAGTGTCACCGCCTAAGCGGTGGTTCACCGCTTGGGCGGTGGCTTTAAGTCGGTTAAAGTTTGTCGGTGATTTCGCCTAAGCGGTGGTTTTTACGCTTAGGCGGTGGCTGCTGGCATGATATTCTGTTGTTTTCTCGCCTAGGCGGTTGTTTTCTCGCCTAGGTGGTAGTTCAGCCCTTCAGCACTCCAACATTCTGCCTCTTTTCTGCCTAAGCGGTGGAACTTCCGCTTAGGCGGTGGTCTTCATTCACCGAAACCCTGTTTTACACATTTTGTTCACCGTTTCTCCACCGTTTTCACTTGTTTCTCGCCCTTTGACATCCTTTCACCTGTTCTACACTAAAACACACTAAACACAATTAAATATAACTAAAATGCTTGAGAACTAACAAATCCGGTTTAGAAATAGATAGGTTTTTCACACCTATCAAGCACACCATCATCGTCCTCACCGACCAGCCCCTAAGGCAAATTTTGCACTCTCCCAATATCTTGGAGCGGCTAATAAAGTATAGCCTTGAGTTTTACCAATTCCACATGAGTATCAACCGAGGACCATCATTAAAGGACAAGCCCTAGCCAACTTCATCGCCGAGCTTACCTTTCTCGATAACTTGCAGACCCTAACTAACGACCAAGGCGCTAAGGCCTCGGAAGACGAGAGGATATCGACATGCTCAACACAAGATTATGATCTAGACACTTGGAAGCTTTTCACAGATGGATCTTCTAATGTTAATGACTGTAGAGTAGGAATGGTCCTCATAACCCTAGATAAAGAAGAAGTCTAGTACGCCCTTAGGTTGGGATTCAGAGCGACAAACAACGAGGTTGAGTAAGATGCGCCCATCGTCAGTCTTTACCTAGCCCGAGACTTTAATGTGGAAACACTGATCATCTTCTGTGACTCTCAGCTCATGGTCAATCAAGACAACGAGGAATATTTGGCTAAGTATCTGAGCATGACTGCATACTTAGAGAGGGTAAAGACGCTGATGGGCAATTTTGGAAAAATCCAAGTAACCCAAATACCCTTAGAAGAGAACAGGTATGTCGATGGCCTGGCCAACCTCGCTTTGGCGGTAGAATTGACCTTGAAGTGAAGTATGCTTGTAGAATACCTAGATTCACCAAGTACCATAGTATCCAACCAAATGGAAATAATTTGCGAGCTCAACGACCAACCCACCTGGATGGACCCGATACTGCGATACTTAAAGGATGGGACGTTGCTAAATGACCGTGTTGAGGCTAAGAGGATATGCTATCATCGGTGAGGTATTGTATCATTGAATGAGTCCTATACCGAAGGTCCTTGTTGAGCCCTTACTCTAAGTGATTTCGGCCAAAAGAAGTTGAATACATTATAAGAGGGGTCCATGAGAGAATATATGAGGCAACTACTAGGGAGGCAAGTCCTTGGCCAAAAAATTACTTCAACGAGGGTATTATTAGACAAAAATACTCGAGGACGTGAAATAATTTGTGAAAAAATGTGACATGTGTTAAAGGTTCACCCCACACCCTCATGTGCCTCCAACTTCCATGGTACCGATTACTAGCCCGTGGCCATTTGCTCACTGGGAGATTGACCTACTCAACCCGTTTTCTCAAGGCACCAGCCAAAGAAAATTCATGGAGGTGGCCATTGATTACTTCACCAAATAGGTCGAGACAGAGCCCCTGGCGCGCATCACGAAAGAGAAAATCTGTAAGTTCATCTGGAAATCCATGATATGCAAGTTTGGCATTCTGAAGGCCATCGTGTCTGACAATGGCACTCAGTTTGACAACGACCTCTTCACCGACTTCTGTTTAGGCCTAGGCATCTAGACTAATTTCGCTTCTCTGGGTCATTCCCAGGTGAATAGCCAAGTCGAGGTCACCAATCGAACTATCCCACACGGGTTAAAGACTAGGCTCGACAAAGTAAAGGGAAAGTGGGTGGAAGATTAGTATCCCATCTTCTGGGTGTATCATACCACCCTACGGACCCCAATTGGAGAAACCCCTTTCAAGATGACATTCGAATAAAAGTCTATCATTCCTACAAAGATCGGGATACCAACTCTAAGAATAGTAGCAAGGGTCCATGGCCAAGAGAAAAATGACTCCATACTTGCTCTCAACTTGAACTTACTGGAAGAACGGAGGAAATGCCCCCGAATCTGTCAAGCGGCATATAAAAAATGTGAAGCATGTTACTCCAACAGACGGGTATGCCCCCTCCATTTTGAAGTCGGTGACCTTATACTCTGAAAGGTCACATTGCTGACCAAATAGCCAAATGCGGGAATGCTCGCCCCTACCTGGGAGGGACCTTATCGCGTAACAAGAATTGCAAAGCGGAGCACATATGAGCTCGAGACCGAAGAAGGGGTTCCACTACGGCAACCTTGGAATGCTGACCACCTTAAGTAATATTTCTATAGGGAAGATGTCATTTTGTAAACATTCTATTTTGATAGTAAGTCTAATGAATTTTCATATCAATAAAGGGAATTTTCAAGTTCTATGACCTCCTAATCTGTACATGCGTCTTTTAAAGCGACACCCTGCTATTGGCCGTCAAGGATGATAACCAGACCCCTTACATAGGTTGATAGTCCATACTCAGGGATATACTAAGGTTATTAACCAAAGGCGGGGCATCAATCGGGTTTAATGGCCTGCGGCTAAGTATCCATCTCCTCACAGCCGACCACAGGTCAGGCGACTTAAAGGGTCAGATGCTCCCATATGGACTAAATTGGGATAACTTGAAAAGGCTAAAAAATGAGCCCAAATACAAAAAATCCACCGATGACCGGCCACAGGCCACAATGTTTGCATAGCGCCCTATGGACCGCAAGAACCAATGACTGTTTTGAAAACCACCAACCTTTAGCCAGCAGCACGAGCAGAAATACTACTCCTGCACCATCCTGGGGGGTAAGATGGATACAACCTTGGCAACGAGAATAAATAATTTCCATATATGGAAATGTGGCTGAGCTCCACTCTCCAAGTACCCTCAGCTCGGGCGCTTCAAGTTTGGAGGACCCATGACTGAACTAAATCTCCAGGCTAGGGAGCAGGATGAAAGCAACCTTGAAAACTAGAGCAAAAAAAATAAACAAAATAAAATTCCAAGTATGGAAAATTGGTCGAGCTCAACTCTCCGAACACACTCAACTCGGATGGTTTAAAATGGAAGGACCTAAACCGAACTGACGCCAGGCTGGGGGACAAGATGAACACGACATTGGCATCCTTGGCAAATAATTTCCCAAGTATGGAAAATTAGTCGAGTTCAACTTTCTGAGTACCCTGGTCTGGGATAGTTCAAGATGCGAGGCCCAAACCCGTCAAGGGATCCTCACATGCCGAGCTCCGGGTTCTAAGGACCTATTGCTTAGAAAATTCTTGAATGTAAGATCACAACCATCTAGAGGGCCTCATCGGCTAGCTTTGAGCTTGAGGCACCCTCACTTCGAAACAACTCTACCCTAGAAAAGAAGGAGGAAGAAAAAGTCAACAATCTAACACAAAAGTTTACCAAAAATCAATTTGTGTTCTATTATGTTCAAATATTTTTACCACGGTAGGGTTTATGCCCAGCTACACAAATCACCAGATCAAAAAAAAAAAAAAAAAAAAAAGGAACAAAAAGTGTCAAGTCAGGGAATAAAGCCGGGTTGAGGTTCTGATTACCATGCCCATGGCCAGCCCAACAGACTGATTAGGCCGAGTCCTCAGAGAAACAATCGATATCCACAACATTGACCTGTGTCTCTTTGTCATCACCTTTTCCTTCGTTGACCTCTTGGTCGGCTTCTGGCGCTACCTCTTTAGCTACTTGGCCCTTACTTGTTGCCTTTCCCTCCTTAGAAAATTCCATTTGGATCTGCCTATAATCGACTTGAAGAAATAGGCAGCTAAGGGAGCGTAACCCGGCCTCGAAACCCTCCTCCATGTATTCACCGGCCATGTCTGCCTTCATATTCTTATATTCATCATTGGCCTTATACTTTTCAATGGCCCTCTCCTCGGCTCAGCGGACCGCCTTTTTCCTCCGGAGATTCTCTTTCTATGATTTTCTCCTCAAGTCTTCCACCTCGGAGACTCTACCCCTGCACTGAGAGGATAAGTCATCCCTCTCCTTGGTCAAGTCGTTCTTCTCAATAGTGACCAGTTGGAGCCTTGCCTAGAGGGAAGAGTGGGCAATTATAGTGGATTGGAGGCCTTTGTTCAGCTTATCTACCTTTTGAAGGGCTACTTCTCTCTCGGCTCGAATAGAGTCATCCCTATCGTGTTCTCGATGAGCCAATCGTGGGGGATAGATGCTCGAGACTGGGGGACAATTGATGGAGGAAAATTTGGTTGGTGAACCCCACATATGCATGAAGGTTCCTTCGTAATCAATTTAAGGGCAGCCAAGATCTCAAGTATTGAAAATGGGCCGAGCTAAGGGTTCGAGCACCCTCAGCTCGACTAATCATAAAATGGGAGGCTTAAAACTGCCCTGAAGGTCAAGGCTCCTTCATGATCAACTTAAGGGGGCCAAACTTTTAAGTATTGAAAAGGGGCTGAGCTGAGGGCTCCGAGCACCCTAAGCTTACCTAGTCATCAAATAGGAAGCTCAAAACTGCCCTAAGGGTTAAGTTTCCTTCATAATCAACTTAATAGGGGCCAACTTCTCAAGTATGGAAAAAGGGCCGAGTTGAGGGCTCCGAGCTGCCTCAGCTTAGCTAGTCATCAAATGGGAGGCACAAAACTTCCATAAGGGTTAAGGTTCCTTCATGATCAACTTAATGGTGACCAACTTCTCAAGTATGGAAGAGGGGCCGAGTTGAGGGCTTCGAGCACCCTTAGCTCGGCAGGCCCTCGTATGGAAGTTTCAACGCCGCCCTAAAGAAAGACAGGTCAAGCTAAAGGCTCTGAGCACCCTCTGCTTGGCAAAACCCCATGAGGGAGTCCTAAAGCCGTCTTGAGGATTGTGGCATCGAGCTGAGAGCTCCGAGTACCCTCAGATCGGTGAGCCCTTATTTGGAAGCCTCATTGCTGCCCTAAAGACAACTCGGCAAATCAACCAAGGGGAGGCCTAAATCCTCCACGAAGATAAATTGCCAAGATGAGAGATCAAAGCACCCTTAGATCAGATGACCCGACAAAAGGACTCTTGAATCCGCCATAAAGATGAAGTACCGAGATGAAGAATCCGAGCAACCTCAGCTCATATTACTCTCCAAAAGGACTACCAAATCTACCATGAAGATGAAGTGCCAAGATTAGAGATCTGAGCACCCTCAGACCAGATGACACTCCAAAAGGACTCCTAAATATGCCATGAAGATGAAGTGCCGAGATAAGGAATCCGAGCACTCTCAACTCTGATGACCCTCCAAAGAGACTTCCAAATTTGCCTTAAAGAACAACAACGACGAGTTGAGGGCTCCGAGCACCCTCGGCTCGGATGATCCTACAAAGTGAAGCCTAAATTCGCTATGAAGAATAACAACACTGAGTTGAGGGCTCCGAGCACTCTTAGCTCAGATAGCCCTCAAATGAAGGATCTAAATCCACTAAGGAATACAAGATGCCGAGCTGAGGGCTCCGAGAACCCTCAACTCGGTTGAGCGCCAGTTGGAAGATCCAAAATTGACCTGATGTCCGTTGTGCCGAGTTGAGCTTGAGCACCCCCAGCTCGGATGATCATCATAGGAAGAGCCTCAAAATGGTCCTGACATCCTGTCTACCTCCTGCTTGGTTGAAGGGGATAAAAATGAGCCCTTCATCTCAATTTCAAGTGGATCGGCCCATGAACATTTACTAGTGGGCCCAAAAGTCCAGTCCAGATACTTAGGACCCCTATCTGTAAGCTCATTGGTCGTCTGTCAGATTAGGAAAATTAACCAAGTTGGAGTCCCTAGTGTAGTGACGCCAATTGAGCCCTACTCCCTATATATACTCCTAGGTATCTATTGCTATCAGGTATTAGCTTCTTATTCACTCAAGAGTAATATTATCCTTCTCCTCCAGATACTTAGTCTCACGCCAGAAAGACTTCACCAAGCACAACCCTGGTGAGTTTGTATGCAGATCCTCTCAGAATAGAGTCTGGAGAGGAGTTTAGCACGAAGCCTGAAGAGGATCTCAGTTCGGGGTCCTAAGAGGATCGCAACTCGGAGTCTAGAGAGGAGCTCAATTTGGAGTGCAAATATTTCCTAAAGCGTCAGAAGTTTACTAAGCTCAGAGCTCAGATTTCGCAATGCATCACCTCCACGTCATAAGAAAATCACACGTGCCATCTGTCTAGACCATACTAGGTCTGTTCATCATATTTTGACACCAACAATTATCATAGCAAAAGAAGCAGGTCAAAACTATAAAGGGAAGTTATTGACATTAAATTTACAAAACATTATAGTACATAAAATTACATGATATTTATAATAATACTGAAATATTAAATTTACAAAAATTACATTAAAGAAATAATATAAACGTGAAAATAAAATATACAGGAAACTTATGGACTTTAATTTAAGAAAATTATAAATAATATATGGACATCAAATTTAGTAATAATGCAAAAAATATTAAATTTATAAAAATTAAATTAAAAATATATAAATATATAATATACATAAATTATGGACATTAACTGCAAGGAAATTGTAAAAATAACATATGCTCATTAAATTTAGTAATAACACTAAAACATTAGATTTACATAAATTAAATAAAATAAATAGTATAAAAGAGAAAATATAATATACATGAATTATGGATATTAAATTTATAGAAAATATAGAAATGAAATATCGAAATTAAATTTACTAATAATATTGAAAATTAAATTTGTAAAAATTAAATTAAAAAAAATAATGTAAAGAGAAAAAATATATACATAAATTATGTACATTAAACTTATAAAAATTATAGAAAATATATATGGATATTAAATTAATGAAACTGAAATATTACTTTATTAAAATTAAATTAAAAATAATATTAAATTAGGGTTTGTTTTTTTTTTTTTTAAAACCTGCATAGGTTATTCGCTAGTAATTACAAAAATATGAGAGTTGATTAATTTCAGCTCTCATGCATGCACACAAATTTTAGAGTAAAGATCAACACTACTAAGAGTTAAAATGAATTGGAAAGTGATTTTCTCCCTCCAATAAAATATATATTCAGGTAAACAAAATAAAAAAAAATATATATTTTTTTTATCGATAAACAAATAAATAAAAAGAAGAAGAATAAATAAAAGGGATTTTGACACTTCGTAGCCCATAAGTTTGACCATTATTTCAACTTGGTACCTATAGTTTCGATTTGAACATATAAAGCCTAGAGATTCACCCCTACTGACCTGAAATTAATTTCACCTACACCCCTATTACTTTTAAAAAGTAATACAAAGAGCCCTTACTATTTAAAAAATAAAAACCAAAATGTCTTTTGGTGTTAAATAAATACGTAATAGGTTTAATTTTAAATTTCAACTTTCAAATAAATATGTAACATATAGGTTTTTTTTTTTTATTTGAATTTTTTTCTTTCAATCAATAATTATTGCCAATTTTTGAAACAAGGGGAGAGTAAAGTACAATTTTCAAAAAATGGAGAGGGTTTATTTAATTTAATATTTTTCGATTCATACTGAACTAAGAGTATGAGAGCATGTAATTATCATGCATGTTGGTCCAAATGTGGTCTTTGCTTGTCAAATGTTGTGCTTGTGGGGGCGTACTTAAATTATTCTTTTAGATTGGCTTGCAAACAGATCTAATCATAGCCCAAATGAAATTCATTATTAAAGAATTTGAATAATTGTTTTTTTGTCTTAATTTCACTAATTCATGCAAAATATATCATTAGCAAGCCCAGAAGTTTGACCATTATTTCAACTTGGTACCAATAGTTTCAATTTGAACATATAAAGCCTAGGGATTCACCCCTAATGACCAGGAATTAATTTCACTTGCACCACCATTTCTTTTAAAAAGTTATACAAAGATCTCTTACTATTTAAAAAGTAAAAATCGAAATGTCTTAAAGTTGTTAAATAGATATGTAATAGGTCAATTTTTTAATTATAAATAAATACGTAATATATAGGTTTAATTTTTTTTTTTAAATTTAATTTTTTATCATTCAATCAATAATTATTTCTATTTTTTGGAATGAGGAGGAGGTAAAGTATATTTTTAAAAATAGAGGGGGATTTATTTAATTTAATATTTTTCTGATTCAAACTAAATTAGGAGTACAAGAGCATGTAATTATCATGCATGTTGGTTCAAATTTGGCATTTACTTGTCGCTGGTTGTGCTTGTGGGAGTATACATAAATTACTCTTTTTGGTTGGCTTGTCAATAGATCAAATCATAAGTAACCTACGTGAAATCATTATTAAAGGATTTTGATAATTGATTTTTTGTCTCAATTTGACTAATTCATGAAAAATATATTGTTAGCAAACCCCAAAGTTTTACCATTATTTAAACTTGGTACCTCTAGTTTCAATTTGAACATATAAAGTCTCGAGATTCACCCCTAATGCAATGGAATTAATTTCACTTACACCCCCATTACTTTTAAAAAGTAATACAAAGATCCCTTACAATTTAAAAAATAAAAACCAAAATGACTTTTGGTGTTAAATAAATACGTAATAGGTAAAATTTTTAATTTTAAATAAATATGTAATATGTTTTTTTTTTTTTTTTTAATTTAATTTTTTTTTTCAATCAATAGTTATTGCTAATTTTTGGATCAAGGAGGAGGTAAAGTATATTTTTCAAAAAATGAAGTGGGTTTTATTTAATTTAATATTTTTTGATTTAGACTGAACTAGGAGTATGAGAGCATGTAGTTATCATGCATGTTGGTCCAAATGTGGCCTTTGCTTGTCGCACTTTGAGTTTGTGGAGGTGTAATTAAATTACTCTTTTTGGTTGGCTTGTAATAGATCAAATCATAAGTAGCCTACGTGAAATCCATTATTAAAGAATTTGGATAATTGATTTTTTCTCTTAATTTCACTAATTCATGCAAAATATATCATTAGAAAACCTAGAAGTTTGACCATTATTTCAACTTGGTACCTATAGTTTCAATCAATGTTTTTAAAACCAGACCGGACATCGAACCAGAAAAGTCACCGGGTCACGGATCACCGGTTCAACCGGTAGGCAAACCACGGTTGAACTGGTGATGTTATAATTACGTCATTATATATATATATATATATATATATATAACCTAATTTTCCTCCCAAAATATCTATCCTATAAATTAGGACTGATTTTGAAAATGTCCTATAGTAATTAGGGTTATTTTTTGGGTCATAAAAGAGACATGTTTGACCCTTAGATCACTTTTGATCCAAGGGTCAAGGTTAAAACTACATAAACCTCATTTCCTCACAACTAAGTTCTAACCTTCGTTGTGTCACAGCTCTTTCTCAATTCCCCACCTCTCTCTCTCTCTTTCTCCATCGCCTTTCTGACTTCACCCCTCTTCTTTTGCCGCCGCTACAACCTCCTGTGATCTCGCCAATCTTCTCGCTTCCTCGATCTCGCTGTGGTCTGCCTTCCAACCCTAAGTCACCACTGTATCCCTCTCTCCCTCCATTGCCATGATTCTAGTTGAACCATCATCGAGGGTCGGATTTGGGGATGGCGGTATTCGGCTAGGGCCGACGGTGGTCGAATTTGGAGATGGCGAGGAGAAGGCAGCGTTTTTAGAGAATGAAGAAAACCCGGCCGGTTCGACTAAAATCGAAACAGTTCACCGATTCACGGTTGAACCGGTTCGAACTGGCCGGTTGAGCGATTTTTAGGGGTAAACGGTTTAAGAGGTATAACTGGACCGGAATCTGAGCCGGTCGACGGTTTAACCGGTTGAACCGGCCGGTCCGGTCCGGTTTTTAAAACACTGGTTTCAATTTGACCATATAAAGCCTAGAGATTCACCCCTAATGACGTGGAATTAATTTCACTTATAGCCCCATTACTTTTAAAAAGTAATACAAAGATCCCAACCTATTTCAATCAGGTTCTAGAATCCTTAATTTGTAATGAGTTTCGCTAATCGATAATCGGCCTCAAATCAATTGAATAGAAATACATTGAGTCTATGTGCTCATGCAAATTAAGATCTACAATAATTTTCACCAAAATGTATTGTCAAGCACACATAACACACATGCATGGGTATTATCCTTGACCTCGAAAACAACCAGGGGTAATATCATCATCGGGTAACGGCCTAGATGAACGCAAAACTCCGCATGCACACAATAACAACACTAAAACATTCTACAATAAACAGACATGCAATACGGTAAAATAGTAAAATATACTAATATCCTACACATCACCGCCAAACTTGAAACGGACAGTGTCCTTAGCGGCTCAATCATCAATCTCAACATATGAAATACAGCTTGCTGACGAAGGGTATTTAGAACACGTACCTGGAAGGCGAGAGACTCTCGCCTCCGAATCAAGTCGGCAGTGATGGATTTAACTTATTTTAGAACTTGGGTTGCTTCCCAAGAAGCGCGTGGTTTATTGTCCTCGGCCCGACATGGAGAACGACTCTTCAAAGAGTGGTTTCCGCCCATAGTAAATGTTGTACAACACTACGTATGGGTCTTGGTTTAGTACGCCCTCAAGCTTGGTGAGATTTGGCTCTGATCGGCCCAAGCTTTCAACAAGATTCTCTACCAACTCATGTACTTGGTGGGCATGGAAGAACATTGCTAATGGTGGTGAAGGACAAGTGAGCCACATCGGATCCTCGTAGATGTGATCGTCTTGGATCGACTGCACCGTCACCAACTGGAATTCAAACAGTGAAAATTCACAACGATTAAAGTGTGAATCTCCATCAATCTCACCCAAGTACCTCCCGATTGTCTTCGGTTCCTCGTGGTGGCTTTCGATGAATGTGGCTTTTGTATTTCCCAGTGCCACCACGTTTTACTTAGCCTCAATCAAGCAGATTAGCTGACCGATTTGCGTCTGCAAAGACGTTACGGTCGCATCGATTTCAGCGCAGACCGTCTCAATGTTATCAAGACGATCTTCATGCTCTTTGAGTCGATCATGCGTCTCCCCCAATAATCTCTGAGTTTCTCCCATAACGATAGCGAACACGTCTTCTAAGGCGGAGGAAGACTCTTCATTTTGATCCGGAATGTCATTCCATGGCACCATAGAATTGAAACTCTGATAATCAAAGGTCTCCATGTCTTCCAACAATCAATGGGCGTCATCCGCAGTTAGTTGGTCGAAAGAGATGGTACCATTTCCTCTTTCAACCTACATTCTGGTTGTGGCTTGTAACCCGTCGAGGAAATTCAGTAGTTGACACTCCCTCAAGAAATGATGGTTCAAAAATCAGAGTAGAAAATCCTTGTATCGATCGCAAGCACAGTAAAATCGCTTGAAATCCCGTTGAAAGAAACGTAAAAATACTTGTCGATCTAACATCTTCAAGCACCCTGTAGGAAAAACAAAAACAAAACTACAAAATAAAAAAATTATACACAAATAAATGCCTAAAGTAAAATCGGGTCATTTACTCACAATATCAATAATAGTCTAAAAACACAATCCCCAGCAACGACGCCAAAAACTTGGTAGCGCGTAAATATGCCGCTATTTTTACCGCAAGTGTACGGGTCAAGTTTTAGTATAGGTAGGGAGAGTAAGGGTATCGTGTTCACAGGGATTGGTTGAGATTGTTTTCGAGTACCGTGTTTATCATGACCTAACTTTATTTAGGCGAAAAAAGAATGTGTAAAATTTATATTAAACTAAACTAATTAATTAAATTATCTATACTAATATAATGAGATGTTTTTGGGGAAAGAATTGTCTAGGGATTAACGTTGTTTACAAATACGTGTTCGATCTCGTTTAACTTACGTTAATGGTATTCGAGTATCCAACAATCTCGGTTCGTAAACTCACTCGCCACCTCTCCCGAGTGTAAGACGAGTGAATACATGACTTCGCGTCAATGAAGAAGTCCCCCTCAATGTGTTAACGACACTAGGTCACGTGAGTCTCGCCCCAATGTCATTGATTGCACACTTTTTAACGCCCTCCTGGGTCGTTAGATTGTCATGTTGTATTTAAACCCTAGTTTGAATCCGGGGTTACCTCTCCCAAGTGTCAAACCCTGTATTCTCTAATTATCTAAACAAGCATAATATCAAAGAATAACGGTAAACACAATTGAAATTATAAAGAACACACATTAATGAAACACCGAAATCAAAATAACCACATATTTATAAATGTATTGTTAATCCATAAACAATCCACGTTTAGCTAACGGTCATTACCGTATTTACAATAAAGAACGAGCTAAACATGTTCAACAAATGCCTAAGTTAAAGAAATAAAAGAGAAAACAAAAGAACTTAGCCTAGTCCGAAGATTATGCCGTAGAACGATCACTTCCTTCAATTTCTCCTTCTTCGGATTGTGAGCTCTCCCTAAAAAATACTCTAATCTCTACCCTAAATATGTTCCAAGTGTTGTAGGGGTGTTGGAGATCCAAGGCCCGAAAATGGAGAGAGGAGAAGGGATTAAATAGCAAAAATATCCTAAAAAATATCTAAATCTGTGCAGAGGTGATCGCCGCGGCAGTAGGATTCACCACCGCAGTGGTGGGTATGTCAGTTTGATGTTCGCCACAACGGTGGAGGAGGCGGTGAGATCAAGGACTTCTCTGCAATTTCACCACCGTGGCGGTGGATATCATTGCTGCGGCAATGAGTTTATAGCAACTTAAGCCTCTCTTTGCATATTCATCTCCGCAACGGTGGTCTGGACGCAGCGGCGGTGGGCTTCTTTTCAGAATATTGCCTATGTGCTTATTTTTCCACCGTTCTTCTACCGTTCTTGATCCGATATGATCGTTTATGATTCGTTTTCATCTCTTTTTACCCCCACACACCTGATTTATAGCAAAAAGAATAAAAACATATTAAAACATATAAAAATGCTGTAAAAATACTCTAAAACTAACAAAATCGATTTGGGAATAAATAGATAAATCATACCTATGAGTAAGCCCATGATAAAATCCATGATGACCTTGTTGGCTTGAGCTGTACTCCAATGTAGTTATATTAGGAAATGATTGTTACCTTATTTGCATATATCCCATGATTGTGTACATCCCGATTGTTATGAGATTATTCTTTATTTTCTTGCCAAAGATAGCTTAGGTGAATGGATGTTAAGGACCAACCCTTGTATATTTATATGCTCTGTATTAAGGAAAAGAAGAATCAGAATAAATACCATTGAACATAAACTCTCTCTATCTTAACATGGTATTAGAGCAGAGATCCTTTCTTTGAACTTTGCTACACCAAAAGCTGCTATGGCAACGGCAACATCAGAAAATAAACGCGACAATAACAACACAGACCGATTTCAACGAGCAGGAGCAGCCACATATGGATGCAATCCTCGAAGATCTTACGATGGGAATGGCTTAAGCTTTGACCCATAACCAAACTTAGACTTTAGCGACGATGTATGATGCTGCCGCTACAAAATTGGTATCAAAATTGATGGTACCAATTATGTTTTATGGTCTCAAATTGTTGAGATGAATATCTATAGCAAAGACAAGTTGGGATATATACATGGTGATCTCTTACAACCAGAACCGAATGATCCCACCTTTAGGAGATAGAAGACAGGGAACTCTATTATAAAGGGATGGTTAATTAATTCAATGGATCCATTTCTAATCGGCAACTTTATTCGATTTCCAATTGGCAAACAAGTATGGGATTCAATTTCTACAACCTATTTTGAGGGGATTGACATATCTCAGGTGTATGATTTAAAGAGATGTGTAAATCAAATGAGACAACCTGGGGAATCCATCAAGTCATACTACAATTGTCTCTAAGGGAGATCGATTTCTACCGACGAAATCCGATGGAGGGCCCCGGTGACATGTAGAAGTATAATGATCTCGATGGACTAGATGATAGACTTGACAAGATTCGGAGTGATGAACTTCAACTGAAGCCATTTCCAACCATTGAACAAGCGTATGCTTATGTCTAAAGGGAAGATATCAGACAAATAATCATTCTTACAAATAATAGAACCACTACTGCTATTGCTATGACCTCTAGAGGAGTGAAAGTGGGTCCACAACATCAGTTTACACTCCAAGTGAACAAACCTGGGTCTTCCTCATCAAGTGGTGAAAAACTGACCTCTTTGACAAAGGCTAAGGGACAAATGGAGAGCGGAGGAAGTGGCTGCTCTCATTGTGGAAACATGAAGTATACTCATGAAACTTGTATCAAATTATATGGCTATCCAGAATGGTGGACTAAACTTAAGGCACGAAAACAAAGAAAAGCTGGAGACGGAACCGGACGAGTAGCCATGGCGAATGCAGAACCCCAATTATTGTTTGCTCCGCTTGTGGAGTCAAAAGATGAATCCATAACTACTCTCGGTGATCAAGGTAATAACTGTTGTTATAACAACAGTGATTTAATTGCTTATAAGGAAGATAACAATAATGGTTGGATTGTGGATTCTGATGCTACAGATCACATGACATTTCGCCTAGATGACTTTGCCAAAACTACATAACCTAGGCGGACTAATATATCCAATGCAAATGGGTTTATGTATCCAGTTACAGGGGCTGAACAGTGGACATATCATCCTCAATATCATTGTCTAATACTTTATTAGTACCATCTCTTTCAAATAAATTAATGTTTCTGGGCCAAGCTACTGAAGAACTAAATTGTATAGCATTAATGTGTCCAAAATTTGCCTTTTTCAGGATATTCTCACAAAGGAAATTATTGGGTGTGGTACTAAGAGAGAGGGTTATACTACATCGATGACTTTAGTTCAGGCAGAGTCAATAATGTGAGTCGGTCACTTAGTGCAAAATAAAAACATATTTGGCAATGGCATTATCGGTTGGGACATCCATCATTTAGTTACATGAAGCTTTCATTTTCGCAATTGTTTTCAAATTCAAATTATTCAGATTTCAGATGTGAAACTTGCATTTTAACCAAGAGTCATCGTGTACCCTTTCCAATTAGTCTTAATAAAAGTGATATTTTTTTTTTATATATTCATTCTGATATTTGGGGACCTTCTCCCATTATGACTATTTCTGGTAGACGTTGGTTTGTGACTTTTGTAGATGCCTGTACTCGGATGAGGTGGCTATATTTTTTGAAATGCAAAGACGAGGTATTTGATATGTTTCGCACATTTCATGCTATGATTCACAACCAATTCTTAGCTAAAATTTGGATTCTTCAATCTGATGACGGGGGATAGTATGTGAATCGAGATTTCTTAAAATACTTTTAAATGAATGGTCTTTTTCATGAATCTTCATGTAGTCAGACTCTGCAACAAAATAGAGTGGCCGAATGAAAAAATAATTGGTCGCCATTGGGATGATGTTGTTGTTACTACTATCCATTTGTTGAACCAAATGCCTTCTAAAGTCTTGGACTTCAAAACTCCACTATAGGTTTTGTCGCAATATGTTACTCTACCATCTATATTTCTTATTCCACCACGTGTATTCGGTTGTGTTGCATTTGTTCATCTACAAAAAAATCAATGGACAAAACTTGAACCTTGTGTTGTTCGTTGTATTTTTCTGGGATATGGTACAAACAAGAAGGGATATCTTTGCTATGATTCTATCACAAAATGTGTATATATCACAATGGATGGCACGTTTTTAGAATCCGAGAATTTTTACTCCTCACAAGTATCAACTTATCCTTTTCAGGGGGAGACTTGGGATGAAGAGCAGAAGTGGTGGGATTGTCCAACTAAAGATGTTGTAACAATATCACTAAATGTTGCAACAGCTTCAGACGCTGGCCCAAGTAAAGACATTATTCAAACAACATCACCAAACGTTACAACAGCTTGAGACGTTGGCCCAAGTGAAGACATTGTTGCAGTAACAACGCTAGAAGTTGTTGTCATCATTGTCGGAGAAGGTCAGGAGATTGAATCTCACACACCTAGCAAGAAAACCCCTTTCCTTGAAGTAACCAACAGTGAGAATCCTTCTCTTGAGAATATTCTTGAGGTAACTTCTTTTGTACAATCTTCTAATGATGTTTTGGATATTCCTACTAATTATCACTTACCTTTCAAGCACTATAGGGGTAAACCCCTAGCTCGTTACACACCAAATGATAAAGAAAAACGATCAAAGTACTCGATCTCTAATCATATAACCACACAAGGACTACCTGAATCTCTTAAAGCCTTTGCACACAAGTTGTCCTCTTGTTAAATCCCTTACGGAGTTCATAAAGCCTTAGTAGATCCAAAATGGTCCCAAGCAATTCAAGAAGAAATGCAAGCCCTGGAAAAGAACAAAACATGGGATCTTGTTCATCTCCCAATTGAAAAAAAAAAAAAAAGTTGGGTACAAGTGGGTGTTTTCTATCAAGTATAAAATAGACGGATCCATTGAACGATAAAAAACGAGATTGGTAGCCAAGGGTTATACACAGATATACGGAATAACTATTAGGAGACATTTTCTCTAGTGGTAAAATTAAACACTATCAAAGTCTTGTTATCCTTGGTTGCAAATTTCGATTGGTCACTACATTAATTTGATGCGAAGAACGCTTTTCTTCATGGAGATCTGGAGGAGGGAGTATATACGAATATCCCACCGGGCCATGTCTCATCTACCCCTGAAATTGTATGCAAGTTACAACATGCTTTATACGGACTGAAGCAGTCACCACCTGCATGGTTTGGTCATTTTAGCATGGCTATGAAAAAATATGGCTTTGAACAAAGCAACTCAGATCATACTCTCTTCCTGAAATGACAACAAAGTAAGGTAATTGCCTCGATAATTTATGTAGATGACATGATCATTACAGGAAATGATACAGAAGAAATTTGTAATCTGCAGAAGCAGTTAGCTATCGAATTTGAAATGAAGAACTTGGGTTGACTTAAGTATTTCTTAGGAATCGAAGTGGCTAGATCGAGACGATGTATCTTTCTTTCACAAAGAAAGTATGTATTTGATCTACTGACCGAAGTTGGAATGCTTGACTGCAAGACAACTGACACTCCAATAGTTCAGAACCAGAAACTTGGAGAGTATCATGATCAAGAACCAACCAGTAAAAAAATGTATCAACAACTGGTGAGTAAGCTAATTTAATTATCCTATACTCGTCCAAACATTTCTTATGCTGTTAGTTTAGTAAGTTAATTTATGCATTGCCCTGGCAAAGACCATATGGATGCAATTGTTCGAATACTTCATTACTTGAAATCAGCTCCAGGGATGGGGCTTATGTTCTCCAAGAATGGTCATTTAGATATTGAGGGTTTTACAGATGCTAATGGAGCAGGAAACTGGTCGGATAGAAAATATACATCTGGGTACTTTACCTTGGTTGGTGGTAACTTGGTTATATGAAGGAGTAAGAAACAGAAATTAGTAGCATTGTCAAGTCCTGAACCGAGTTTTGAGGAATGGCTAAGGGTCTTTATGAGCTTCTCTAGCTTAGAAGACACTTAATTTGCTTTACAGAATTTTCATGATTTGTTTTTTAATGTCCTTACATGATTATTAATATTCACATTAATATTGTTTAATAATTATTAGTTTAATTTCATTGTTATTTATTTATCTTGAAATTTCAGCAATTTACACCAACAATCTTAAAGCAGATTCATTTTTATTATGAAATTTTAATATAAATAAGTAAATATTCATATTTTTTAAATCTGTCTTGTAAACTCTTGTGTTAATGTTAACGTTCTGAATTGATTTTTGATTCTTATGTAAACGTTAACTTTCAGTTTCTGGTTAGTGATATATTTGATTCCTTAGTTTGTGCTTTGGTTGTAAAATCTTCTAAGTATTTATTATACATTTGTTAAAATTGTAGATAAACAAGACTGTGATGGAAAGTGAAAACACTACGCCAATTGAGATGTCTAAAATGACGTCTCCTATGACTCAGAACATTATCACTACGGTGCCTACTCCATTGCCTAAGGCTGGAAAGCCTGACAAGTTTGATGGGAGCAATTTTAAAAGGTGGCAACAAAAGATGATGTTCTACCTTATGACTTTGAGATTGGTTTGTTTTCTCAAAGAAGATGCTCCAGTTATGACTGAGAATGCCGATGATCATACAAAGGTTGTGGTAAAAGCATGGAAAGATTCTAACTATCTGTGTCGGAACTATATCTTCAATGCTCTCAGTAACTCTCTGTATAAAGTATATGGAGGGATTTCAACCGCTAAGGAATTATGGGAATCCTTGGATAAAAAATATAAAATAGAGGATGCCGGCTCAAAGAAATTTGTAGTTGAAAAGTTCCTTGATTATGTAATGGTGGATTCCAAATCTATTGTCAATCAAGCCGAAGATCTTCAAGTCATTATACATGACATTCTCACTGAGGGAATGTCATTGAGTGAATCATTTCAAGTAGCTTCTATTATTGAGAAGTTACTACCGACCTAGAGTGATTTCAAAAATTGTGAGGCTTAGAATTGAAGAAGAACATCGGTTTGCTGAGAATCCTGATAGTCGTTATTCCATGAACTCAAAGGCAAATGTTGTGGAGGTTCACAAGACCAATAAGAAACGAAAGTTTCATAAACTTGGAACGAGTCAAAGCTTTGGTCCCATTAGAAAGAAAATGAAGAAATTCAAGGGGAACTATTTCTCGTGTGGAAAGGTTGGATACCATGCAAGTGAATGTCGAGTTAAATATAATGTAAAAAGGCATACACATCAAGTTAACGTAACTGAAGTTGAGCATCTTACTTTGGATGTTTCCGAAATGAACCTTTCAGCAGTGGTGTCTGAAGTCAACCTAGTTGGCAACCCGAAAGAATGGTATATGGACACTGGGGCTACACGCCATATCTGCTCAAATAAGAGAATGTTCACCACCTATCAATTGGTAGATCAAAATGAACAACTCTATATGGGAAACTCCTCGACTTCTAAAGTTGAAGGACATGGAAGGATTGTACTGAAAATGACTTCTGAAAAAGAACTTACTCTCAATGATGTGCTCTATGTGCCGGACATTCGCAAGAATCTAGTTTCCGGATATTTGATGCGTAAGAAGGGCTTTAGAATGGTCTTTGAGTCTGAAAATGTTGTAATAACCAAAAGTGGAGTGTATGTAGGAAGGGGCTACATGAATGAAGGCCTCTTCAAATTGAATGTAACGACTGTGATTCCAAAACCTAATAAAACTACATCTTCTGTTTATATGATTGAGTCAATTGATATTTGGCATGCTAGATTAGGACATGTTACTTATGAATCTTTACGTAAGTTGATTAGTTTAGATTTATTGCCAAAATGCAAAATTGGTTCAAATCATAAATTTGAGACTTGTGTGGAGTCCAAGTTGACTCGAACTTCTTTTCAATCCATTAAAAGATGTACTAAACCTCTGGAGTTAATTCACACTGATATTTGTGATTTAAAATTTGTACAAACTAGAGGTGGTAAAAAGTATTTTATTACTTTTATTGATGATTGCACAAGATACTATTCTGTTTATCTTCTAAGGAGTAAATATGAAGCATTGGAAAAGTTTATGCAATATAAGAACGAAGTTGAGAATCAACTTAGCAAAAAGATTAAAGTTCTTCGAAGTAATATAGGTGGTGAATATGAATCACCGTTTGTGAAATTCTGTGCTCAACACGGAATAATTTATCAAACAACTGCACCTTATTCACCTCAGAAAAATGGAGTATTTGAGAGGAAAAATAGAACTTTAAAAGAAATGATGAATGCTATGTTGATAAGTTCTGAACTAACCCAGAACATGTGGGGGGAAGCATTGCTTACCGCCAATTACATTCTTAACAAGTTGCCACATAAGAAATTGGATAAAACTCCATATGAAATGTGGAAATGTAAGACTCCTACTTTTAAATTCTTGAAATAGTGAGGGTGTTTTCCTAAGGTAGCGGTTCCTATTCCTAAAAGGACTAAAATAGGACCTAAAACAATTGATTGCATATTCATTGGGTACGCCCAAAATAGTATTACTTATCGATTTTTAGTTCACAAGTCTGAGATTGAAGATGTACATGAGAATACAATAATGGAATCCAGAAATACATTCTTTTATGAGGATATATTTCCTTGTAAGACTTCTCGAGAGTCTGGTTCTTTAAAAAGAATGTATGATACTACGATAGGTGAGGTCCAAAATGAAATATCTTTGGAAGATAATGAACCTAGACGTAGTAAGAGGGCTAAGACAACAAAGTCATGTGGTCCTGACTTTCTTACTTATATGGTAGAAGGTGATCCTAAGAGTTTTAAGGAGGCGATATCAACTCCTGAAGCACCATTTTGGAAAGAAGCTATAAACAGTGAAATATAATCTATCTTGCAAAACCATACATGGGAACTGGTGGATCTTCCATCCGGTTCCAAACCTCTTGGGTGTAAATGGATCTTCAAAAAGAAGATGAAAACAGATGGATCAATTGATAAATATAAAAGGTAGACTTGTAGCTAAAGGTTATAAGTAAAGAGAATGTGTTGATTGCTTTGACACGTACTCACTGGTCACTAGGATAACATCCATTAGAATGTTGATAGCCATAACAGCTATACATAATCTTGAAATACATCAAATGGATATTAAGACAACTTTCCTAAATGGTGAACTAGATGAGGAAATCTACATGGAACAACCAGAAGGGTTTGTTGTTTTTGGCAAAGAGGAAAAAGTTTGTAGACTTGTTAAGTTTTTATATGGACTTAAACAAGCACCAAAACAGTGGCATAAGAAATTTGACAAAGTTATGATGTCAAATGGATTTAAAATCAATGAATGTGACAAATGTGTCTACATTAAACATAATGAATCCGAATATGTCATTGTATGCCTTTATGTAGATGACATGCTAATTATTGGTAGCAACAATGACATCATTAAGTTTACCAAAAGGATGTTAACCAGTAAGTTCGATATGAAAGATTTAGGTGTTGCTGATGTAATTCTAGGAATTAAAATTTCTAGATCTACTGAAGGACTAGTATTATCGTAATCTCATTATATTGAGAAGATACTTGAGAAATTCAACAAGTATGATACTAGTCTAGCTAAAACACCTATTGATGTGAATTGTCATCTGACTAAGAATACTGGCGAAAGTATCTCTCAGTTAGAGTATGCTCGTATAATAGGCAGTCTAATGTACTTAATGAATTGTACTAGACCTGATATTGCATACACGGTGAGCAGACTGAGCAGATATACTAGCAACCCAGGACACGGACACTGGAATGCGATAGTTAGGGTACTTAGATATTTAAGATATACCCTAAACTATGGATTGCATTACACCAAATATCTAGCTGTACTTGAAGGTTACAGTGATGTTAATTGGATAACGGATTGTAAAGATACTAAATCCACAAGTGCATACATCTTTACACTTGGAGGAAGAGCTGTCTCATGGAAATCCTCCAAACAGACATGTATTGCAAGGTCTACAATGGAATCTGAGTTTATTGCTTTAGACAAAGCAAGTGAAAAAGCAAAATGGCTTTGTCAATTTTTAGAAGATATTCCAATGTGGACGAAACCTGTGCCAGCTATTTGTATACATTGTGATAGCTAATCTGCAATTGGTAGGGCACAAAGTAGTATGTATAACGGTAAGTCTCAACACGTACGACGTAGACATAATACCGTTAGACAATTACTCTCAAATAGAGTTATCACAATTGATTACGTGAAGTCAAAATATAATATTAAGGATCCGCTAACCAAAGGGTTAACTAGAGAGAGAGTATACTGTTCATTGAGGGGAATGGGTTTAAAGCCTACAACTAAATAGTCACCTTAATGGAAACCCAACCTAACTGACTAGAGATCCCAAGATCTAGGTTCAAAGGGTCAACCTAATTATGTGTAGACTAAGTAATCACTGGAAGACTTTAAGTCTTATACTCATTCCTATGGTGAACCAGTGATAAATATAAGTATTAAGGATAAGCTTTGCTTTTAATGATTCTTATAGCTTGAAAAATTCAAGTAGGGTATATGGGACACTCTTGATAGGTTAATCACCTAGATGACTGAAAAACAAGGTCGGTTCTATGAGAATGAGAAGGCTAAATTCTCTAAAGCACTCATTGAAACACTAGGATGTTCAAGGCCAAAATGAACATAACTAGAGAACTGACTATGTTATGAAGTATCTGTGTGAATTCTATTATCTTGGTTTACACAAACGGCTGAATAGTTCAATATATCACATTCACTAGTTAGCCAAGTAAATCCGATAGTCTTTCACTAGAGAAGGTTCAAGGCCAAAGGCTACCTATCTCGATGCAGTTACTTTCTATTTAAACTCTCTATAGTGTGTCAACATTGCATATGCATGTATATCCAGTTAATCTCATTCATGTGGGGGATTATTAGAATTTTTAGCTATTTTAATTGATTAATTAAAATGAGACCCATTAATTAAATTAATCGGGTTATTATTCCGTTGCGTTCCTCGTCGTTTGAGGATCAACGTAGTATATTTATATGCCAAAAATAATTAAGTTTTGAATGAGATTTTAATTCTCAAAGAAACCCATTTGAGATTGATTGAATATATAAATGAATGTATTATCCCATATTGCTTGGAAGGGGATGAGTTATCCTATATTGCTTGGAAAGAGAAAACTTGAGTTGTAAGGATAATTATCCCACATTAGTTGTGGAGAAGAAACTCAAGCTTGTATCATCTTATAAATTGAGGACAAAGGCAAGCTATTAACAATCAAACCTTCAAACTCAAATTGGGTCAGGTTGAGTTTGGGTTGGGTCAAATCCATCCATATTTGGATTTAGTTTGGACCAGATCTGAGTTGGGTCGGATCGGGTCAGATCTTGACCCACCAGATTAGTTTAAAATTTAATTTGTGGTGGTTAAGAAATTAATTAATTGCTTAATCGTTAATTTTGAATTAGCACCAATGAATAGACATGAAGGTTCATTAGGTGACTGTTCGCGTTAACGTTAACGCGAACATGTGCCTTTCCAAAGTTGGTGACGGTTCGTGTTAACGTTAACGTGAACAGATGTCTTTCTAAAGTTGCATCCATTCAATGGTGGCTTTTGGTATTCTATTAATAGGAGACTTGTCATTCATTTTATTTCGTCTCATACACAACCTTTTCACTTCATATCACCACAAGAGCATAGAACATTTAAAGTTTTGTGAGAGTTCAAACACAAGTCTAATTCGCCGAAATTTTTGGTTTCAAGTACTTGTACAAAAAATTTGAAGATCGTTGTACCTTGAAAGGTAGACTTCCATTCAACCATTAGCACTAGTGTGGGAGCGTGAATCTGCTTTAAGGGCAGAGAGCTAAACTCTAGCCTCGATTTACTTTAATTTAAATTCGTCGTTTGAACATCCGGGTAAGTTTTTATAGAATTTTTAAAACACTGTTTCTGTTACGTTAACGTTAACACATTCTGCTGTTGGTCTTATTTATTTCTGTTACGTTAACGTTAACACATTATGCTATTTTTTTTCTTTGTTTCTGTTACGTTAACGTTAACACATTCTGCTGTTATTCTTCTTTGTTTCTGTTACGTTAATCTTAACACATTTTATCTTTGCTATTTTTTTAACTTTCTGTTACGTTAACATTAACGTCACATATCTAATTTAGTATATACTTAATTTGCTTCACATAATTTTCATGATTTGTTTTTTAATGTCCTTACATGATTATTAATATTCTCATTAATATTATTTAATAATTATTAGTTTCCCCAGATCTTGCAAGGGCAAAGTTTTCATTTAATTCCCACTTTTTGAAATTTGGGACTGGACAGTTCGAAAAATCTGTACACTAGGATTATTTGGTTCGTTTTCAAATGGCTGGAATCATCGTTTTCAAATGGCTGGAATCAATTAGTAGTTTCATACTTAAATTGGGATCATCTGGTAATTTTTCCTTAAAATTGAAGTTGAAAACAGATTGTAATATTTTTTTTTCTGGTTAATAGATTTTTAGTTATATGAGTGCACGCCTACCACACTAGGAAATATGCATAAATAATACTATGGGTATATGCCTTTTACTTCTCTCATTATGCCTTTAACCAGAAATCTTTCTTATTATTTACTAAATAAAAGTTAACCCTTTATCATTTTTTGGTAAAAACCACTTTCTTCTCCTATAGATAAAAAATTATTGAAATTTTTATTGTAATTACAATTTTATCCTTAGTTATTTAAAAATAATTAAACAAATAAAAATTAAAATACGCAAATCCTCTTTCTTCACCATTGTCTTGAAATTGTTTCTTTTAATTTATCAGAACAGAAACAAGAAACACATTTGGTTGCAACATTTATTCATTTTTATTTTTTAAAATATATGGTGGCCGATATGGTGGTGGTGGCCAGTGAGGTGGCAGTGGATAGTTTTGTGGGAGTAAATAAAAATCAATATTTTTTTTTGTTTCTCAAAATTTTTAAGGAATTCAGGAATTACTCCTGAATTACATACAAATTTTGGGATAAAATGTATTTCTGTATGTCAATCTCAAAATTCTGGGAACAGGAATAGAAATCAGGGAACAAATATAGTAACAAAACATGCTTTGTCCTTGTCCAATTAACACTGAGGAATATTGGTTTACTTTTAGTTTAATTATATTTTAATTCAAAACAAATAAACTTTTAATCTATTAAATGTTATATAACTCATAAATTTTAAAATAGAATGTAGCTAAATCTTGAATTAACACAATTCCAAGCCAGTTAAAATGATATCATAAAATTATAATGAAATTTAAAAAAAAAAAAAAAGATTTATTGATATTATCCAAACTTTGAAATTTATCTATTCAATTAAAATTTGAAAAGAATTTTAAATTAAAAATCACATGGAATAAAAATTAAGTAATTAAAATAAGATATATTAGAACTATCCCCATTTTTAAGAAATTAATTCACATGGACTATAAGATCATGAAAAACTTTCGCAAAACACTATTTGTCAAAAAACATAGAAAAAATCCATTAATTAAACATATATATATATATATATATATATATATATATATATATATATATGCGCGCGCGCGCGAATGTTTCTCTTCTCTTTCACTCTATTTAGTTTCACCACAACCACTGGACAGAGCCAACTAAATTCCACACCCACATAGATCCATCCTTTGAGTAGTTCTGTCTGCCACCGCACACCTATCTACATCTCCCATCTCTCTCTCTCTCTCTCTCTCTTCATATATATATATATATATTCAATGTTTTGGTATGGCTCGGTCACCGCTCCATGCTGCCTCTGCTAGTATTCGAGATTTTTGGCATATCCTCAATTTCTTCCAAACGGTCCATGAGTTGTGCTAATGCATCGACATCGGCACTATGTCTTCTCCATTTAAAGCAAACTGTCATGGGCTCACATTCTCACAATGGCATTAGCTCGTGTGGTGCCCCAACGCGTTCGTTGTGTGGGGGTAAGACTGTTGACGGCCTTGTCAACACGCAGTCCGTGACAACACTCTCATTCAATAAGGACTCATTTAACTTCAAAAAATGGAATTTTCACCAAGTTAATTTTTCAAAAAAAAAAAAAAAAAAAAAAAAAATTGCAATTGGATATCCCTTTTGAAAATTTCAAGGCCAATTCAGTGAATTGGGTTTCAAATTTTTAATTTAGAAACATAGGAGTCAAAATGAAATTTACAAAAAATTTGGTTTTGGGTTCAACTAGCCTAATTGGAAGCATATTTTTAAAAATAGAATAAGTTTTAAGGATAGTCAATTGAATATTGAAGAATTAATTTATAAAAATACTTGAAACAAAAAAAAAATGGAAGTGGCGAGCTTGTTTCCTAGTTTAGCTAATTCTTCCTATCTTTTCTTTATTATATTTCGGTGCATAGTGTGTAATAGAAGTACAAGCCATGCTAATGTATGTATACATTAACGTCTTTATTGTCGATTGAACATATATTAAAGAAGTAGATCATATCAAATATTTTTTGATGTATATGTTTTAAACACAATATTCGGTACATGAGATTCAACGAGAGATTAGAATGGTCATAGAAATGATTATTCTATTCTATTCATATGTTTGGTATATTGAATTAAATTTCATTCTTATTACCAAAAATTTGCTAAAATGTGGGATTAACCAATAATTCCAAGATAAATTCTATTCCTTCGTTGACCAAAAAACACAATCAATATCAAATACTGGAATGAGAATGAAATTTAAATAATTTTTAATTTGATTCCTTAAAAATTTAGTTAGATGACTATTTTCTCCTTTGAATTTCTAACAAATATATCTCTTATTTTTTTTTTTACACTTTCCTCCTCCTTCTTTCGTTCTCCCTAAACCATTTTTTCCAACTAGAATTTGACGTTGGATCCAACTGGTGGTGCCAGACTCTCTCTCTCTCTCCCCCGCCGTCCCTACCCCTTGTCCACTGCCTCCCTCTACTCATTTTTTTTGTTTTCTCTCTCTTATATATATATATATATATATATGTATACCTCTTATCTAGAACTTCATTTAGTTTATGTTCATGTATTCTCTATTAAAAAAAGGGTTAATTATACTTTACGCCCCTATAGTTTGACCCATTTGCACTTTAACCCCTTATGGTTCAAACGTCGCCGCTTATCCCCCTGTGGTCTTAGGTTTAAGTGCAAAACTAACACTTTCTGTCAAAATTGAATGTGGTTGGGCCTATTTTTTGCATTTTTTCTTCCAAATTCATTTTCGTTGTTCCCATTTTACCCTCATATTTCTCTATATAAATGGACTTCTCACTGATTTTTTTGCACAAAACCTACAATAATTCACATTTATTACACCATGATAATTCTTAATTTATTATTTATTTTCAAGACTTCAATCATTATTATATCAAATTTTTCATTTAAAATTAATCTTATTAATTTCATTTGATTATTCAAATATTACATTTTTTTATTCAAATATTTATTGATTTTTATGCCTTTAATTAATATCACTTATTTATTAAAAATACATTTTTAGCACATAATACATTTGTAAATAAAGTTAATAGTCAATTTATTGAATTCGAATACAAAGATAACTAAATAAAAATTCTAGCGATTAATTCAAAATTAAAACATAAATTCAGAGGTGATAATATAATTTATTTTCATACCCAGAACACTTAATTTAGAGTTACAGTTATTCTTCCTTGAAATATTTTTAAATTATAATTGAATTTAATTTCAATTGAATTCAAGTAAAAATATTTTCAATTGAATTGAATTCAATTTCATTTAAAAATATTTCATTTAAAATTATTTCAATTGAATTTTTAAAAATATTTTGAAATCAGAAACCCGACACATTTGTTCTTAACATTTCAAAATCGTTTCAAATTGACCCCTCAGTCAGGTTTCGTTATTAAAATTTGCGAAAATTGGATGGAAACAGTCATGTGGTAAGCACATGACTATTTGTCAAAGGGTACATGCGTCATTTCATTTTTATTAATTTAATGGGATCTATTTGCATATTTTGTTAAACTTGAGGGGTAGAAATAGTTTTTTCATTTAATTTTTTTTTTTCCAGATGGTCTTCTCTTCTCTCTACACCACCGCCCCCAAACTCTACCACTCCACCACCGCCTCAGAGCAACCGCCGTAGTCGTTTTCGCTGAAGGAGAAGAAGACAAATCTGGGAATAAATTTGGAACACAAATATGACCCTTCCATAGCTGTTTCCGCCGAAGGAGAAGAAGACAAATATGGAATACAAATAGGACCCTCCCATATTGAAACACAAATCTGAGAACAAATTTTGAAGCCTATGCAGGATCCAAAATATAAACCTGAACACAACAAAGGGTAGGAACCAAAAACATTGGTTATGCTCAGTAGCCAAGATTCATTAAAAAAAGTAAAAATAAAAACAATAAAACATACAAAGCATTCTCGCCACTGCCAAACACAAACGACGTTTGAAGAAATAAAAAAATAAGTTCAAACAAATCCAAGAACAAATTCAAAATCGCAGCCCAAATCGAAATCAATTTCAAACCCTGTTTTGATTTCGATTTCAAAATCGAAATAAAAACCCAAATTGAAGTAGAAATTGAAAATCTATTTCGATTTCGAATCCTATTTTGATTTCGAAATCAAAATCGATTTTGTTTTTGAAATCGAACATGGTGTTCGATTTCAATTTTGAAAACGAAATTGATATCGAAATTACTCGAAGATTGGCGAAGAATGAAGAAGAAGACGACAAAATCGACGACGAAGAAGCAGATGAAGCAGAAGATGAAATCGATGACTAAGAAGCCTAATTCTACGCGGTCATCATCCACGCTCTCTGTCGAACAAATTGAACAAGATCAACAACGAGGGCCATCATCAACGATGAAGAAGCCTAATTCTGAGATCTATGTCCAGATCGGCGGCGAGGGCCGTCGTCGTCGTGACGGCTCATAGGAGCGCCAACGCTAGATCGAAGAGGGAGCGAGAGCAAGATAGAGAGAGAGTGAGGAGGCGGCGGATGTAAGCTCTCAATAGAAGAGAGCTGAAAGTAATTTAGGGTTAATTACACTTTATACTCCAATAATTGTGAATAATTATAGAAGGGCAAAATCGACATTCCATGTTTTCCGTCAACGGAGTTAGCGTTGTACTTAGGTCCACAAATCACATGGGGGTAAGTAGTGACGTTTAAACCATAAGAGGGTAAAGTGCAAATGAGCCAAACCACAGGGGGATAAAGTATAATTAACCCTTAAAAAATTAAATATTTTTCAAGTGAAGATTTTATTGTGTATATACATTTTGTTCTTGATTTATTCCCGACAAACAATTGAATGTGAATTGTTATTTCAATACCACATGTAATTTATTTTGACACTAAACATAGGAATGATAACGATTGTTCTATTCCATCATCATAATAAATCTAATTCTATTGTCATTCCATTTTATTGTGTTGTATCAAAGACAAAGTAAAGGTCGTGTTAATGAATGATTCCTCATCTCTTTTCTATAAATTAAGACCATATTGATTTAGTGTTTTTGTTCTCAAGAAGATCATGAAATAACACCCCCCCCCAAAAAAAAATAATAATAACATTTTGTTGTAATTCTAAATTTTAAGAAAAAATTCCATGCTTCTATTTTGGTTTTATTTTTTTTAAAGTATTTCTACATTTGTTTCTCATATTTTTAATTAAATTTGAGAAGAAAGAAATTGATGCAATTTTGTCTATGAACATTAAATTTCATCAGCATGCATAAAAATTTAATTGAAAAAACAGGACTTATTGACAAAATTCATCAACATTAATGGAAATTGTGATTTTGCACTTTCAGTACATAGTAAAGGGGACATGCTTATTTTGAATTGCTAGATCCACATCTCAAAAATATGGGGATTAGATATTATACCAATGGATTATTGTGCTAGTGGGAGATTGTTGGAGACAAGTCCTAGTCAATCACGGTTTTTCTTTTATTGCTATTTTTTTTTTAACGTAAAATGACAATCTCAAGTATTTGATAATAAAGGAATTTTTTATTTTTTATTTTTTATTTTTTTGGTATTTTACTTAATTATATTATTTTCATGTTAGATACCATTGATATTTAGTCTAAATTTCTTAGCTTCTAATGTTGATTTAAAGGAAAGATATTGTATAAATTTTGGCAATTAATATCCTAAATTTTCCTAGTAGTTTAGAATTGTTGAATGGGTATTTAACGAATTTGGACATACAAGTTTGTGGGATATTTTCTCTTTTGAGAAAGGTGAATCTTGGAACCATTAGTGTGAGACAATAGAACGATCATAAGGGAATTTACTAATTTTTTAAGGGCTTAAATGTTATCAGGTGCTTTGGAATGGACTTTGAAAATATTTTGAAAACAGGTGCTTTGGAATGGACTTTGTTGCGTTGGATTTTGAAAATAAAGATTTAGATTCGCCACCTAATATTAGGTTTCACTGGTATATTAGGTAACCATATTTCTAATAGAAATCAATTTGAAATAGTTGACCATTTTAACTAAAAATTGCCTTTAAAAAAAATCAGCAATTCTGAAGGGTTTGAAGGTCAATTACGCTTGGTGAAGATATTAGACACCCATCCAAGGACAATACCTTATCAATCTTATTCCAAGTAATTTTAATTCTAAGTTTTTTGATTAAGAATTTGTTTTAAAAATATTCCTTATCTAATGGGGAGAATTTAGGTTTTACATGTATATGACCGACAAAGTGAATGAGAAACATATATGTATATGACACATAGCCTATAATATGCCTATATTATGAAGGGAAAATTTCTATTTTAGATCTTCTAAGTATTGACAAATTTCTATGTAGTCCAAAAATTTGTTTCATTTCTATTTAAATCCTTTAAAAATGTAATTGGTTTTAAAAGGTTCCTCTGTTAATTTTTTTTTTTTGGTCAAAACTGGATGGAAATGACACCATTTGCACATTACATGACTTTTGAAGCGGCATAATGTTTTTTCTTTTCTATTTTTTTTCCTCTTTATTTTTTTTTTCTTTCCTCCTCTTTCCTCATATCCATCCTCTCTCTACTCCTCCTTCTCTCAACTCCATCATCACCATAGCCCCCAGCCCCCTTATTTTGTTATTATTTTTCTTTAAATTAATATCTTTAAATATATTATAAAAAAAAAATTAGATTATTATATTAGATATTAAAATTTTAATTAATTTTAAAATAATCTCTTATATAACTTGTAAAAAAGATATTAATTAATATACTAAAATATACATTAATAGTTAATAAAAAATAAAAATTAGATAAATATATTAATTTTAAAAAATAAATTTCTTTGATTTTTCTTTTAATTTTGTAAAAACAAATTATGGGAAAAATCACCACTTAAGTCTATATTAAACATCTTATTACTAATACATTCCAAGTAGTTTATACTAGGCCAAAAACTCCCAATAATTAGCGTCAATTATAAATATATCAGTAATGAATAATAATAAAATAATTAATTACAAGGTATTTAAATTGTAATTTCTTCCAATTTCTAAATTCTAATAAGAGTTAATTCAAAGAGGGCTAACTATACCATAGTATTCCGTTGGATGGTAGAGTTTGCAACTATTAAAAAATAGTTAAATCGTCAACTTCTCCTAAATCCTAGAACAACACCCACAAAATGTGTATATATCGATTCTTGTACAACTAATTCTTTTGTGTTAGAACTTTCAATTCCTATTTCAAGATTTTATTTCGAGGTTAATTATAAGCATCAATTTGTCGTTATTTAAAAAAATTTGGAGTAAAAATACGTCTATTTGTTGTTTAATTACTTGCCATAGTAGTGCTCCATTATTCGACACCTTTTGAGAAATTATTTATACATATTACATCAATTTAATTATGAACTTATTATCATAGAAAAAGGGAAATTAATACTCAAGTTACAAAAGATATAACATTTCAATCATCGCTGTAGTTTTGGTTTAAGTGAAACTAAGCTCTCCTTGTAAATCATTGCTCTTATTGTTTCTGAACAACCATAAATCCCAAATCACAGAATTTGTTGAGTAGTAAGATTGCATGACACCATTTGTCCATCGGTTGTTTGGAGAAGAAGCTCATTATCCTTCCAAAACATCATAGGGCATATGAGTCTCAAAAGAGGCTCGATGGTAAATTGCTTCATCCAAGATGATTCTACACCTTATTCAGTCATCACCCATATTTCAAAATATTTATCCACGGTTTCACGATAAATTATTAAGGCAAGGGTCTCATTTAAGATTGCAAGTGACCTGCATCTCCCATCCTGATAGGAGCAGGACTTTCCAATTTGAATATCTTGAAATACTTCTTTGCTCATGTGGAAAGAAATGATTGCCTCATGATTTAAATTGTTGTCTGTGTACCAATGAAAAGCTCCGTTCAATAATGTCGCAAAACAATGAGAGTACCAAACAGAAGGTATAACAACATCAAGTTTTCTCCAAGAATCAGTGCTAAGATTGTATATTTGGCCTGTGTTTGAATCAAATAAATATGTGTCTTTGTCATCATAACAATAAAGTCGTATTAACCTAATCACCTTGTAGTCATTTGTGGTTGGATCAAAGCCAAAACCTACATGTATTGAATCCACCCTCATACCATATGGATAGACAAAATGCATAGTTGGAGTAATGACCTTGAACTCTCTTATTGAAGGGTTACATAATAAAATTGTAGTTGTATAAGTATTTGTTATGCATACTATGCCATTTGAAGGTCCCAAAAATAATGATATGTATTTGGTATCAAAAAATGGTATCTCTAAATCAGATGACATGCTATGCACGTCATTGTTGGCGGTGGTAGTGATGGTGTTAATTAGAGATTCATTTGAGAAGAAGGACAAAACACTTTTGTTGTCACGTTCAAGATAACGTTTAACGATGAAACATTCGTTTTGGTTCTCGTGAAATGTTTTGCGATGAATGTAGGGCTTTTTAACAAAGCATACCAATTTTTGCAAACACAATTGAAACGCATGAATGATTTTGCTAGTAATTTGGATAGGATGTCTATGATCACGTATTCTGATACATATTCCATCTTCAAAGTTTTAGAGAGAGATGATAAGGGGGGACTTTTCAATCCTTTTAAGCCTATGGTTCTTTGAAATATTTCCTTGAAAAAGGAAGATTATATATACACACAAACGTTAATGCAATTAATATTATTAATGGCATTATATATACTATTTACTAGTGTGAACCACATAAACACTTGTCACTAAAAAAATTTCATACAAAAAGATTATTGTATTTTATTTGCAATTTTAATTTATTACTTTCTACAATTTGGAACAAAACATACTTTGAAAACTTTTTCTTGGATGGATTAAATTTCATAATCAAACTCATCATAATCTAATATAATCTAATCTAATCTATACAAGAAACTAAAATGGGAAGATTACTCTTGATAATAAAAGATAGTTCAAAAACCTCTTTTCTTGATTCTCTTTAATTGTTTTCTTTAATATTTTATTTAAATAATATCATTAATATAGTGATATGAGCAAATTTAATTGTTATTTATTGTTAATATGGGTTCAATGAATTGCAGATATTTTGTTTATACATTTAAAATAGTGATTTGCCTGTTAAATAAAAAAATTCTTAAATACATTACAAAAACTATACTATTTTTTTAAATTTTAATAAAAGAATCTTTTTTTTTTTTTTTTTCAACAGTCCAAATGGCAAGGTGGAGGGCCCATCTGGCCGGTAGATGGACCTGTCGGGCTAATGGCCAGAGTGTAGGGTTGTTGTTCGTGGTGGGTGTTTGATTTGTTCTTCTGATGATCAGATCAGACCTTGTATCATCAAGTCTTAGTCATTTAGGGAGTTGATAATCTGGGAAGGCTTGTTGTGCGTTCCCACAAACGACGTCAAACTGTTAGTGTCAAAATCTAGTGAACACCCCTAGTATGGTCTGGGCAAAAGACACATGTCATTTCCTTACTGACGTAGAGGTGATGCACTAGGAAATCCAAGCTCTGAGCTCAGTAAACTTCTGACGCTTTGGAAAATCTTTGCACTCTGAATTGAGCTCCTCTTTAGACTTTGAGTTAAGATCCTCTTCGAACCCCGAATTGAGATCCTCTTTAGGTTTTGTACTGAACTCCTCTCCGATCTCTATTCTAAACTCCAAGTCTACACTCTAAGTACCTACAGATAGACTCATCGGTAAAAGTACCTTCAGCATGAGAGTAAGTATCTGGGAGATACGACTTATATTGCTCTTGAGTGAATAAGAAGCTAATACCTAGTGGTAATAGATACCTAGGAGTATATATAGGGAGTAGGGCCCAATTACCACCATCGAATTAGGGACTCTAGCTCACTTAATTAGCTTAATTTAGTAGGCGACCAATGAGTTTACAAATAGGGGTCCTAAGCATCTAGACTGGGCTTTCGGGCCCACTAGTAGAAGTTGATGGGTCAGCTCACTTGAAATGAAGACGAAAGGCTCGTTTTATCCTCTTTAGCCAAGTAGAAGATGGATAGGATGTCAGGAAGGTTTTGAGGCTCTCCCTGTGACGATCATCCAAGCTGGGGGTGCTCGGAGCCCTCAGTTTCGCACAACGGACATCAGGTCGGTTCTGGATTTTCCATCTAGTGCTTAGTCGATCTGAGGGTGCTTGAAGCCCTTAGGTTGACATCTTGTATTCCTTGGCGGATTTAGATCCTTTATTAGAGCACCATCTGAGCTGAGAGTGTTCCGAGACCTCAGTTCGACGTTGTTCTTATTCATGGCAGATTTGGGCTTCAATTTGGAAGATCATCTGTGCTGAGGGTGCTCGGAGTCTTTATCTCAGCGTTGTTGTTCTTCATGGAGAATTTATGAGTCTTTTTAGAGGGTTATCTGAGCTGAGGGTTCTCGGATCCCTCATCTTGGCACTTCATCTTCATGGTTGATTTGGGAGTCCTTTTAGAGGGTCATCTAATCTGAGGGTGCTTTGATCCCTCACCTCAGGACTTAATTTCATAGCGAATTTGGGAGTCTTTTTGGATAGTCATCTGAGCTGAGGATGCTCAGATCCCTCATCTCAGCACTTTATCTTAACGGCGGATTTGGGAATCCTTTTGCAGGGTCATCTAACCTGAGGGTGCTCGGATCCCCTATCTCAGTACTTTATCTTCATGGCGTATTTACGTCTCCCCTTGGTTGATTTGTCGAGCTGAGGGTGCTCGAAGCCCTCAGCTCGGCCTTGTTGTCTCCAGGGTGGCGATGAGGCTCCAGATAAGGGCTCATCAAGCTGAGGGTGCTTGGAGACCTCAGCTCGGCGCCATGGTCCTTAGGAGGGCTTTGGAACTTCCTTATGGAGTTATGTCGAGCTGAGGGTGCTCAAAGCCCTCAGCTTAGCCTTTCTTCCTTCAAGGAGCCGTTGAAGCTTCCATATGAGTGCTTGCTGAGTTGAGGGTGTTCGGAGCTCTTAGCTTGGCCCTATGGTCTCCATGATGGCGCTGAGGCTTCCACTTGCTGATTAGCCAAGCTGAGGGTGCTCGGAGCCCTCAGCTCGACCCCTTTACCGTACTTGAAAATTTGGCCCCCATTAAGTTGATCATGAAGGAAGCTTAACCCTCGGGGCGATTTTGAGCCTCCCATTTGATGACTAGCCAAGCTGAGGGTACTCGAAGCCTTCTATAATAACCCAGTTTCCCAAGTCCATTACTAGGTTTCTCATATAGAGAATTCTATCCCAATTATTTTACCATTTATAAATAAATTAGTATTACTAACAATTTTGCTCTGATACCACTCTGTAACGGCCCAATTTTCTAGGACCGCCGCTAGGTTTAGCCTATAGAGAATTTTATCCAAATTATTTTACTATTTATAAATAAATTGGTATTACTAACAATTCAACTCTGATACCACTCTGTAATAGCCCGGTTTTCCAAAGCCGTCAAACGGTTTCTCCCCTTGGAGAATTAAAACTAAAATCAAACGACCAATATTTTATTACATAAATTTGAGAATTTTTACAATGCGAAGACGATAATTATAATTTATCTATTTATTGCATCAATTTTGCAACGGTAAATAATAAATACAATTATTATAAATATTAAATACAAATTCAAAGATAATATTCAAGTTTATAAATACAAATGGTAAAATTCAAAAATAAATAATAAATGCAATTATTATTTATTACAAAATTTATATTTTGTAAATAATTATCATATTAACAAATTATTATTATTATTATTATTATTATAGAATTTATTATGTGGTTTAAATAATTTATATATTTACACCACTCAGTAATTTCTCAAATTTCAATAATTAAAAATTCAAATATAATTTTTGATTATCTAATTTATCGATTCAATTTTGCAACAGTAAATAATAAATAAAATTTTTACATATAGAATTTCTAATATAATTCCTGGTGCCGTTTCACTCTCACCGGCCCCACAATCAAAATTGTGAGGTTGTCAGCTAACACTCAGTAGGATTTCAACCCCTCTAATACGTGTATCTAATTAATACAACAAATAAAAGACATAAACATGATTTTCACATAATCTTCACATAATCACAATTATTTCATGGAAATTAATAATTATAATTCGACCACAATAATAACATAAATCTCACAATAAAGAAATTAAATACATATATTAAAAGAATTAGAAAATCTACCTGAAATCCGAAGTCAAAATCCAAATCGAAATATTTTTCTCGCATAAAAACATTCCAGACTCTAATCTGTAACCTTATTAATTATAAGGTTGTTATTATGATCAAGCTCCTCCTGTTCTTATCATTATGAGAATAGAAAACATTCTCTTATTTCTTTTTATTATTATTATTATTATTATTATTATACAATAAAAAAATAAAACGTGTAATCGATATATATATATATATATATATGTGTGTGTGTGTGTTGTCTTCATTATATGAAGACAACACATATTATTACTTTTTATTATTTACGTAAATAGCCCTCTTAAAATTAAAAAATATTAATTATATTCCCAAACTCTTAAAAATATATTTTAAATAACACTATAGTTCTAAAACTTTAAAATTCAATTTAAAATTAACATTAACCCTAAAAATTATCAAATATTAGCTATACCATAAATTTGCAAAACAATTCCAAAAAAATTAAACTTACATAATATGTTCAAAATATAAAATTTTAAGGTATCACAATCTACCCCCATTAAATAAATTCCATCCTCGAAATTTCGTTCAAATAATAATAATTCAGAATCGCACCGTACTAGTCACTCTTGGTTAAACAATAATAATCGAAAATCACTACCACACTCCCATTGTGCTATTTTGATAAAAATAACACTAAATAACAATATATTTTAAAATATCACGATAGTTTCACTGGATTGGGTCTATCTCAATTCCAACAGGTTTACGACCTCAATAATTTTTTTCACTTGGTATGACTTTTCAAGTCCACTACCATATCCTATAAGAAGCATTGATCAATTTTATCCAACATATCGCAACCAACATTATAACCAATAGATAGCCCAAATTGTTTGCAATACGTCTAAAACATATAAATACTTCTTAATCATATATATACGTCTCGAAATATATAAGTATATTCCAAACCGCAAAAATATATTTGGAAACAAATAAATATGTCGCAAACACATAAATACATCTCAAAACACATAAATGTGTGTCAACCACATAAATATGCCTTGAAACACATAAATACGTGTCAAATTATAAAAGTCAAATACTTTTCAAAACAACCAAATACTTTTCAATCATATAAATATATCTTAACCACATAAATACATCTTGAAACACATACGTACGTGTCAATTAAATACATACGTCTCAAAAGACATAAATGCGTGTTAACCACACAAATACATGTCAATTATATAAATATGTCCTGAAACCCATAAATACGTATCAAACTACAAAATTCAAATACGTCACAAATGGTCAACACTAACGTAACATGTATATAAAAATATTACACGTAGCCCCCAAAACATTTCAACAATTTCTCCACACTCCGACTCTACCTATGGTTAGTAGTGGACCATTATCTATCTGAATATTTTAACCAGGTGTACAATATTCATAATACAAAAAATATTTTATGGATGGAGTGTTTTTATCAAAATTCATTTTTCAACAAAATATAACCATACTGAGTGGTATCCAAATTCCAACAAAATTATCATCGTAATAGAATAACCGAAATTAAATCAACTGGTCAATTCACTTGTATATAATAAAATAACATACTTCCTTGCCAGCTATATGATCGTGTTTTTCACGATTGAGAGTTATAACGGTACGGTAACCTATCCATCAGTGCAATCTATTGTTGCAATCAATGTAGGAGTCATTTAATATCTCCAATGGTAGAAGCTAACACGTGATACAAACCACCATATCATGGTGATACTCATTATCATCAACAACAACAACAATAGATATCAACAACCTGCGCGACTTGCCCTTCTGTGAGGTCACAAAATAATGTCTTACAAGACATGTGCTCCTGTTAGGACCAACAACATCCCGCAGGACATACCCTCCTATCGGGATCACACTATAACATTGTCGGATAATAAAAATAACTTTCTGCATTTAAAAATTTACTTGATCCGCATAACATTATAAAATATTCCATTTTAATAATAAAAAAAATTCATATTTTAGTACGAAAATATAATTTGACAATTTACATAAAAGACAAGACCCTCACTTTATCGATGTACTTGTTTTCATAATATAAAAATAATTTAGGGATCAAGTATATTTATCAAACACCACTTTTCAAAATATAATATAAATATAACCGCATACTAAGCCAAAATACAATTCTACCGCTATCATCTTAATAAAATAAATGCATATGAATTAACCAATCATGGTATTTTGATATATAACAAAATACTGCACACATATTTTCCTACCAACTATGTCATCTAAGGTGGCTATCAGTGTCAGGGTCATTCAATATCTCCAATGGTAGGAATAACATAATGGTATAAACTACTATATCAACAACATAATCAACTACCTATATGACTTGTCCTCTTGTTAGGTCTCAACATATCAACAACATAGTCAACCACCTGTAGGACTTGCCCTCCTGTCAGGTCACAACAACAACGTCCTATAAGACTTACCCTATTGACTAGACGAACTATGGCATGACAGGATAAATAAAATAATTCTTCACCTTTAAAATTTTACTTGATCCATTTACTATCATAAAACTGTTTATTTTCATCAATGTTTTTTTAATACAAAAATATAATTTTATTATTTATATAGAAGACAGTAAACACCTTCAAATTTGTATTTTTAATTTAACGACAAATCCTATGGTCTATGACTAACACGACACTAACTCAACCTTACTTTACTTACTATAAATAAGTTACATTAATCAAATGCCACCTAAGATGTTAATATGTTCAAACTAAAACTTGTAAGGGCCAAAGAGAAATAAGGGTAACAATACATGGGTTCAAAGTGTCAAACCACCCAAAAAAAATGATGGACGTCAATGCATGAAAATGTGCACTAACAATATAATTTTCCCATAAAAATATAAGAGATACAAATGCCACTGAAAAAATCTCTCTCTTTTTTTTTTTTTTTTTGTTTAGAAACACATTTTTTATAAGTAATTGCATCCATAGCTACAAACCAACTTACTCAGATGACTGAATTCCTCGAGGCCCTTCCTCTGTCTTAGGTCCTGCATGATAACGTAGTGGCCAATACTGGACTAGAGAAACTTTACATCCCGATCTGGACCATCGAGTCTGCTATGGACAAAGATGATGCTCTCAAGTACCAAAGTAAATACACCTTCCTAAACTCGGTAAGGACGATCGTTCTCGGGCCTAATGTCGGCACATGTATGCCTCCGTCAGGCTACCTGACCATCTTTAAACATCAGTTGGAGGAAAGTCTACGGTTCTTCGTCAATTGGTGGATCCATGCCTTCTGTGCGGAGTATGGGTTGCATACCTTACAATTTGCTTCGAACAGCATGAGGGCGATCGTGGTGGTATACATAATATTTTGGGCCGAAAGGATTTAGTCGAGCATAAAGCTATCCAAGGCTCTCTTCTTTACCAAGTCACTTTCCCGAAGAGCTGGATGGAACTACACATCTCCACGTGACTTTCTTAACTGACTTAAATTCGACTATTCACAACTGCAAGCCCTAATTTTTCTATCTCGGGAGGAGCGATTAGCAGTTCGGCTTCGACGATGAGGAGAAATACCCCATTCAGATGGAATAGAAAAAAGTTGGTAAGGATATGGCCCCTAGGAGGGGATATTGGGTTCTCGAGGATTTTTCAATACTTGGATTTTAACTTGTATTTTTTTAGTGCAGAGAATGAGAAACCCAAAAAACAGAGGGGTGCCCTAAGTAAGAAGGTTACCGACCAGATGGACAAGGTTTTGAAGACGGTATATAACAAGGTGAAGATGTTGATTGATTCCCATCTGTTTGACATCTTCTGGTACCAACTACCTTCTCTGCCCCTCGTCTGTGACATTCCAGCCTACTAAGAGAATAGTAAATTGTTTCTACTTGGTGAATTTTTAGAATTTAGAAAGCCAATCAGACAAGCATAGCTCAACCTTATTTTGGCTATATTATGTAGAGATGAATGATGCTGGCTTGGACGAGCCAATATCTTAATACTCTGTTAACTGTTGCAGTTATAGACAAGACCTTATCTATTCAGAGGCTGAGGGAACACAAGGCCCGAGAGGTAGTTAAGGCAACTCAGGCCGCTAAAGCCGACCAGGCCGACCCCATCGTCCTACCATCTCTCCCACCACAGCAGTAGTAGCAGTAGCATCACTCGATGCCTACTCAGACCAGGCCACCATCCCTACCAAGGGTCAAGATCAGAGAGTCCTCAATCTCTCACTCAGCCTCCCACAAGTCAATGTTAGTTGAGATTGGCGACGTCTTCCCATTAGATCCCTCCAAGCAAGGGTAAGAGTAAAGTACACGAGAAAAGCATAAGAAGCATAAGTCTTTGAAAAATAAGAGAGTGGCGAGTGGAGCCCTACCTGAACTAGTAGCTAGCGCGGTGTACTTCGGTATTCCGAACATAGGGCTCCCCATTGGTCGTTTTCTCTTGGAGTCCCCTGAGGTGATAATCAACTATCTCAAGCACATCACCTCTCCTGACCATTGAAAGTTTTTGGTTAACTCTGACACAGGGAGACTCATACGCCACCTCATCCGTGACTACGTTTCGATAATGACCCAACACTCGTCTATTTCTATATATTTAGCATATTCCACGTATTATATTTTTCTCTAAGTATAATTATCTAATCGTTCTCGTGAAAATCATGATTCTCTTATCCATCCTTTACGATAGGCTTGCCGAGAGCACTATTAGAGATGCCTCTATCCGGGCTGAGAGAGATGCAACCCTTCAGAAGGTGGATAGACTTAACGAAAGCCTCCAGTCCACTGCTGTTTCCCATTCTATCCTCTAGGCTAAGCTCTGATTGGTCATTACTGAGAGGAACAACCTGAGCAAGGAGAGGGATGACCTCTCATCTCAGCTCTGGGATAGTGTCTCCAAGGTAGAACACTTGAGGAAGAAACTGTAGAAAGAAAATCTCTGGAGGGAAAAGACAGTCCGCTAAGCCAAAGATAGGGCCATTGAGAAGTACAAGGCCAACGACGAATACAAGAACATGAAGATGGGCATGGCCGGCGAATATATAGAAGAGGGCTTTCGAGGTCGGATTAGGCTCCCTCCACCACCTGTTTTCTCAAGTCAATTATTGGCAAATCCAAATGGAATTTCCTAATGAGAGGGGTAGTGAGGGCCACGTAGTTGAAGAAGCGATGCCAGAAGCCGGCTAGGAGAACAACGAAGGCGGAGGTGATGACGAAGAGACATAGGGAGATGCCATGGAAGTTGAACGAGTCTTTGAGGAATCAACCTAATCAGTCTATCAGGGCGGCCATGGGCACAATGACCAGACATTCAACTCAGCCTTATTCCTAGACTAAACCTTTTTTTTTTTTTTATTTGTGTAGCTGGGCATGAACCCCACCATTGTAAACATCTTTTTTAATATAATAGAACACAAATTGATTTTTTAGTGAACTTCTGTGTTGGATTGTAGACTTTTCCCCCCCTTTCTTTCCTAGGGTAGAGTTGTTTTGAAGTGAGGTGCCTCGAGCTCAGAGCTGCCGATGAGGCCCTATGGATGGTTGTGATCTTTTCTTCTAGAATTTGCTGAGAAGCAGGATCTCAGAGCCCGAGGTTCGGTATGTAAGGATCCCTTGATGGGTTTGTACCTCTATCTTGAACCATCCAAGCCGAGGGTGGCTAATTTTCTATACTTGGGAAATTCTTTGATAAGGATGCCAATGTCGTGTTCATCCTGCCTCTAACCTGGCCTTACTTCAGTTTTGGGTCCTCCCATTTTGAACCATTTGAGTTGAGTATACTCGGAGAGTTGAGCTTGAACCAATTTTTCATACTTGAGAAATTGTTTGCTCTTGTTGTCCAGGCCGCATATATCCTGCCCCCCCCCCCCCCCCAACCTAGAGATTCAACTAGGTCTTGGGTCCTCCAAACTTGAACAGCTTGAGATGAGGGTGCTTGGAAAGCAGATGTTAGCCATCTTTCCATACTTAGAAATTGTTTGTTCTTGTTTCCAAGTCTATATCAATCTTCTCCCCCAACCTAGAGCACGAGTAGTATTTCTGCTCATGTTGCTAGCTAAATGGTAGTGGTTTTCAAAACAGTCATTTGTTCTCGTGGTCTATAGGGCTCCATGCAAGCATTGTAGCCTGTGGACGATCATTGGTAGGTTATTCATATTCGGGCTCATCCCTGAGCCTTTTCAAGTTATCCCAATTCAATCCTTGTAGGAGCATCTTTTCTTTTAAGTCGCCTGATCTGTGGTCGACTATGAAGGGATAGATACTTAGTCGCAGGCCTTTAGACCCGATCGATGCCCCATCTGTAATGGATGACCTTGGTCTATCCCTGGGTACGGACTATCAACCTGTGTAGGGGGCCTTGTTATCATCCTCGACGGCCAGCGACGGGGAGGTTGCTTCGGAAGATACATGTACGGATTAGAAGGTCATTGAACTTGAAAATTCCCTTCATTGATATGAAAATTCGTTACACTTAGTAGCAAAACTGAATGTTTACAAAACGACCTCTTCCCTATAGAAATATTACTTGAGATGGTCAGCATTCCAAGGGTGCCATAGCGGAACCCCTTCTTTGATCTCGAGTTCATATGTGCTTGGCCTTATGATTTTCGTTACGTGATAAGGTCCCTCCCAGGTAGGGGCAAGCTTTCTCGTGTTTGGCTCTTTGATCACCAATGTGACCTTTCTGAGTACGAGGTCATCGACTTCAAGTTTGATGTATGCAATGGTTTGTACAAGGCCAGATCTAGCTCATGCAGTTTGTGTAGTCAGTCGATTTCTTTCAAATCTGGGAAGAGAGCATTGGAATGCAGTAAAATGGATAATGAGGTATCTCCAAGGCACTTCCAAGCTGAGACTCAATTTTGAAAATGAAAAATCAGTGCTAATTGGCTATACAAATGCAGATACAGAAGGAGATGTAGATGCCCGTAGGTCTACTTCAGGTTATTTGATTACTTTCACAGGTGGGGTTGTTTCGTGGCTGTTGATAGGTGTGAAAAACCTATCTATTTCTAAAGAAGATTTGTTAGTTCTCAAGCATTTTAGTTATTTTTAATTGTGTTTTAGTGTAGAACAGGTGAAAGGACGTCAAAGGGCGAGACACAAGTGAAAACGGTGGAGAAACGGTGAACAAAATGTGCAGAACAGGGTTTCGGTGAATGAAGACCATCGCCTAAGTGGAAGTTCCACCGCTTAGGCGGAAAAGAGGCAGAATGTTGGAGTGCTCAAGGGCTGAACTACCGCCTAGGCGAGAAAACCACCGCCTAGGAGAGAAAACAACAGAATATCTTGCCAGCAGCCACCGCCTAAGCGTAAAAACCACCGCTTCGGCGAAATCACCGACAGACTTTAACCGACTTAAGTCCACCGCTTAGGCGGTGACACTCTGCACAGAAATATCTATTTTTAGATATTTTGAAGATATTTTCCAAATCCCTCCTTTTAACCTCTTTCTCCACCAAACCAAAAAAGGGAGAACCTTTACACCTTAGGACTCCTTAGACGTGGGAGAGGGCTTGGTTGTTCTTAGGAGCTCTCTTCCACCGTAGTTAGATTAGATTAGTTTAGAAAGTTGATTAGATTAGTTGTAAAGAGTTTTCTTGGCCAATTCCTTGAAGAGCCAAAAGAGGAAGTTCATCAATAGAAAAGAGGAAGCTCGGGAGAATCGTTCTTTGGCGAAAGTGGACTACTCCACTTTGAGATTTGGCTTTTCTTCCCTTGTTTCCATATTTTTATTTAAATATTTATAGTTGGTAATGATGATCTCCTCTTGATTTATGTTGTATTGGCTAAGAACATGTTAGTGTAATTAAGAGATTAGTTTGGGAAATGTGTAGTTGTGTAAATACTCATTTGGTTTAATATACGTTTCTTTAACGGTTGTTGTTTTAAGTCCGATTATGTTTATCATTTGATGATGATCTTAATATGCTTGTAATGGTATTAGGATTGGACTTTAGAATCTAGGGTTTGACACTCGGGAGAGGTAACCCTGGATTCGGACTAGGGTAAACACATCGTTATGACCTAACAACCCGGGAGGGCGTTAGTTAGTGTGCAGTCGATGACGTTGGGTCAAGACTCACGCGGCCTAGAGTCATTAAGACATTTAGGGGGACCTCTTTGTCGACACGAAGTCGCGTATTCCCCCGTCTTACACTCGGAAGAGGTGGCAGAGGAGTTTTCGAACCGAGATTATCGGATACCTAAACTCCGTTATTGTTAACCGAATGAAATCAAATGTGTATTAAGTGAACGAAATCAATCCCTAATTAATCAACTTAGTTAGAATTAACCCACTAATTGTAATTTAGCTTAGTTTAATTTCAATTCACGTCTTCCGTCGTCAGGATAACACGAGACTACGTCAATTGCGGTATTCAATTCAATTATTCACACTTTTCTATGTGGGAACGATATCCGATCTCTAAAGATCCACTATATTAAAACTTTAGACCTCGTATACTTGCGAGCGTACGTAGGCATGCACAAAATATGCACCTACCAAGTTTTTGGCACCGTTGCTGGGGATTAGTGTGAAGTTAATTTAAATATTGTTAAATTTTGTTCCCGTCAACGACTACCAAGTTTTTAGCGCCATTACCGAGGAATAATGTGAATTTTATTTGAATTTTATTTGAATATTGCAAAAGAAACGCGGTATCGGCCCATAACTTAAGTTTTATATAGCAAAAGCAAATGTATTGTTTCCTAGTCTGTGAACACACCAAGTCTTTGGCGGTGTAGACGTGGGATTAGTGTGAATTCTAAGTTGATATTGCGACTAAGTGGTCAAGTGTTAATCCTGACATTTATTTTTGTTTTTTTTTTAATTTTTATATATATTTTTTTTATTTCATTATGTTAATAAGATCAAGCGGTGCGAGAAATGATGAAGATTGGAACTCTTAAATCTCAATCCCGAGATGGAGCTTGTTGAAAATGATAAGGACTGAGAGGAGACGCCGACTTCAAAGCCATGATCTTGATCCAACTAAGCATTTGAGCCCAAATTCCTTGTCTATGGGGAATTTTGGTGAAAAATACTTAGTGACACAAAAGTCCAGCTGGGGACGGTAACTCAAGTGCTATTCTTTTGAAATGAAACTTAGGGTATCAAATTACCCGATTTTTGTTACTATTTATTTGATTATTTATTCTTTTTGGAAGCCGGCATGGCTTCGGAACGTGTTCGGCAGTGAATTTAGGAGTGTGGACACTTGGGGAAGTATTCTAAATTTAAACACGTTGAACAACCGAAGCGAAAACGTAAAGGGTGGAGCCGTCTTTTGAAAATTTGAGAAAAACATTAAAGTGGGAGCTAAAGGCCCACCGCCCAAGCGGTAAACAACCGCTCAGGCGGTAAAAATACAGAGAAGGTGTTTTTCAGCAAAAACAGGCCCACCGCTCAGGCGATAAAAATACAGGATGCACCAAATTTTCAAAATATGCTCCACCGCTTAGGCGGATTAACAGCAGAACAAATTGTTTGCACACTGGTGTAATTTCGCTTAGGCGTAAAAACCACCGTCTAAGAGAAATTTCGTCAGAAGGTTTGATTTTAAAGAAAAGAGTTCCACCGCTCAAGCGGTGGACCTTCTGCTGTTAAAAACAGCCCGTCGCTTAAAAATTAAAAATGCAAGTTCCCTTCCCAATCCTCCACCTTCTCTCTAAAACTTCACTCCCAAACCGTTCCAAATCTCTAAAATCATCCATCCATTACAAAACGTGGTCATTTCCATCATGATTCAACCTCCAAGAATCGGATTTCAACCCCCATTTCCGAAAATCAAGGGTTTCGCGTGAAAGGTGCGATTTCTTCTATTTCTTTTGATTGGACCATTATTTTTCAACAAGTTTCTTTTATATTACATTTACTTTAGTTGTTGAAATTATTGGTTGGTTTGCATGATTTTATCAAAGAAATCAATGGATTGTGAAATTTTGCCCAAAAACCTTAAACCCTAGTTTCGCGATTTCGAAGTTCAATGGGTTTTTGGTTTGATTCTTGATGATATACATGTTTAATTGGATTGGTTGAGTGTGTGAACTAATATAGGATGTCATATTTGTTAAAATTATTTGAAAAATTCAAATGGGTATTCGTTTTGGGATGAATTTGTTCATGACAATGTGATTAGGGAAGTTTATGTTCTTCAAATGTTCATATATGATGAGGTTGTATTGGGTTTTTGTGATTGTGATTGTAGGAAATGCCGAAAAGAGCAGCTAAGAAAAGGGCTAGAGGCGAAGGGTCGAGTTCAAACCTAAGGGCGCCGACCGACGTTGACTTTGATGCCACCCGCTTTGTGTCAAAACAAGCGGCGGACCACTTCAAAGAACACGAAAAACATTGTGCTTGTATACGTCAACGGGGATTCGGTCCGATCGAGGAGCTCCCAGAGGAATTTCGGAATGAAATCCAAAGCCGCCACTGGGAGCAATTCTGCAAATCGCCACCCCTAGGCAAAATCGCTTTGGTCAAAGAGTTCTATGCAAATGCTACCGAGGCCATCGACGATCTAGCAAGGGTCCGCAACCAACCCATTATCTTCAGCCCCGATTTCATAAACCATCTCTTCGGACTTTCGGCACCGGAGTTAATTGAAAGCCAAGAACCTTCTTTACAAAGGGTCATCTAATATATCACATCTGGCCCGGTAAAGTGGAAACACCAGGGGCCGAACGTCGCTACATTTTCAGTGAGATGCCTCAAGCCGGTTTCAAAAATCTGGCACAACTTCATCTGTGGAAGCCTCCTGCCGACATCACACTTGTCAGACGTCTCTAAGGACAGGGCCTATTTGATCTATAAAATCCAGATCGGACAACCCATTAACGTTGGATTTATGATCTATTCATCAATTCTTCATGCTTTGAAAATGGTAAAGGGTGGGCTCCCGTTTTCGTCACTGTTGACCCATATATTCAGATTAGCTGATGTGACTGTATCCGATGGAAACCAGTGTGAACCTATCTCTCCACTTACGCTGTCAGCGATAAATCGGTTGTGGAGGAATGGGGCACAAGAGGCACCTGAGCCTGAGCCGGAGGAAGGGAAAGGGCAACTAGACGATACGGCTGGACCTTTTGGAGTCCGAGCTGAAAACTCCCAAGAGAGAAAGCTTCAGATGGTCCTCCAGAATCAATACGAGATTGCCTCTTTCCTGGACCAATTTTCAAGGCAACAAGATCGAGTCCAACGGAAGATTTAGGAGGGCCTTGGCCTTGAGATGGACGATTTTCCACCGATGCCATCTGTGCCACCACATCTACTCCAGAGACCACATTCTCCTTCTGAAAGTGATGATGGTGATGACTCGTCTTCAGGTGAACAGTAGGGAATAAATCTTATTCCCTAGGTATATGTTCAACCCATTTTTTTTTGTGCAAGCATGCTATATGTTTATTGGGTTCGCTGCTATTGGAACACTGCCGTGTTCAGGCTTGAGTGATATGGATCGGATGATAGTTTAGAAGATTTTCATCCATTTTGACTTTTTGTAGAAAAGGATGAACAGTTATTATTATTTTTTGAACAAAATGAAAATTTTTGTCGTACAGACCTTTATTTATTTATGTAGTGTGAATGTTTTAATTTTTAAATTTTTTAGTTTAGTTTAATTTAATGTTTGTTTTTGAATGTGTAGTGTTAGATTAGTATGTATGTTAAATTAGAATTAATTTAGTATTGTGTATGTATAAAGTTGTGTTTGCATGATTAGATGTAAGTTCATTTGGGCCAAAACCCGATGATGAGAATTATCCCCAAATTGCATATTGAGGTCGGGGGTAATACCTTCCTTGTGTGTTTTGTGTGCTTAACATGTCAATTGTGTAAAAATTATCTCGATCCGAAAATTGCACGACATTTGAACTCAATGAATAATTTTCTGAACGATTAGACGTTGATTATTCGATATTAAGTTCATGATAGAAAATGAGGAAACTAGAACTTGATTTGGGAAAACTTGAGGTGGAATCCTAGGTACGGTAATTCCGGAGACGTGATTTAGGCCGTCATTTTTTCGCTTGATCCGTTGTAGCTAACCTGAAAATATTCATTCCTTATTTTCCCTGTCGGAGCCGAGAACGTAATCAATTCTGAAAACGTTTCAAATACTCTTTTCATTTAATTTTTTCTTAAACCAAAGTCGCTAAGCCTAATTTTCAAAATTGAGTGAAATCAAGTGAGCGGTAGGGTTTCGAACGAATTTTTATTGATTCGGTATTAGTATATTCACTTGTCACTTTTGTATTTCTTTTTGCACGCTCCTAAAATAAGTTTGGGGGTGTGTTTCTATCATTTCTTTTTACATATTCCTAAAATTTTACAAGTTCGAATAAGTTTGGGGGTGTGTTTCTTTAACTTCTTTTTGCACTCTCCTAAAACTGTAATAATTCGAATTAATTTAGGGGTATGTTAAAAAAAAAGAAAAAGAAAAAAAAGAAATAGTTTTTCATTTTCTTCTCTTTCGACAAGTGAATACCAGGATTTTCGTTTCTTATTCAGAGTTGTACTTTAAATGTGGGGTCATGAGAGAGGATAGCGACAAGCGATTTTACCTCGGGTATCGATCGATTAAACCAAATTACTATTTTTATTCCAGTGATATTCGTGGTCGTTCTCCAAAGCCAAACCAAGTCCTATTGATTTCTGTGAATATCGGAGCCTACATTGGTGGATAGTAGACTCCAATCAAGAGTATGGTTTTCCTAAATCCTTCAACGGTTTAAAATTATGAGCTTAACAATTGAATAATCGAATTTGGTATTTGACTAGTTATACATTTGAGTTCTCACACACACACTTCAAATGGATCTAGAATGGTTTTTATTGATATTGATAATTGAAATTATAGAACACCACTTGGTGTGGGATGCTTCCCGAACTTGATCCGATTTCAGGATGTTGAGGGAGGAACAAATTGATCATTTCGATTGAACTTTATATTTACATGCATATACTTCTTTTGTGTTAGTTTAATTTTTCATTTTTAGTTGATTAGTTTGTTACTTAGTCTAGTTTAGTGTTAGTGTTTTGCTCGAGGACTAGCAAAATTCTAAATTTGGGGGTATTGATAGGTGTGAAAAACCTATTTATTTCTAAACCATATTTGTTAGTTCTCAAGCATTTTAGTTATATTTAATTGTGTTTTAGTGTGTTTTAGTGTAGAACAAGTGAAAGGACGTCAAAGGGCGAGAAACAAGTGAAAACGGTGGAGAAACGGTGAACAAAATGTGCAAAACAGGGTTTCGGTGAATGAAGACCACCGCCTAAGCAGAAGTTCCACCGCTTAGGCAGAAAAGAGGCAGAATGTTGGAGTGCTCAAGGGATGAACTAACGCCTAGGTGAGAAAACCACCGCCTAGGCGAGAAAACAATAGAATATCTTGCCAGCAGCCACTGCCTAAGCGTAAAAACCATTGCTTAGGCGAAATCACCGACAGACTTTAACTGACTTAAGTCCACCGCCCGAGCAGTGAACCACCACTTAGGCGGTGACACTCTACACAGAAATATCTATTTTTAGATATTTTGAAAATATTTTCCAAATCCCTCCTTTTAACCCCTTTCTCCACCAAACCAAAAAAAGGGAGAACCTTTACACCTTAGGACTCCTTAGACGTGGGAGAGGGCTTGGTTGTTCTTAGGAGCTCTCTTCCACCTTAGTTAGATTAGATTAGTTTAAGAAGTAGATTAGATTAGTTGTAAAGAGTGTTCTTGGCCAATTCCTTGAAGAGCCAAAAGAGGAAGTTCATCAACGAAAAAGAGGAAGCTCGGGAGGATCGTTCTTTGGCGAAAGTGGACTACTCCACTTTGAGATTTGGCTTTTCTTCCCTTGTTTCCATATTTGTATTTAAATATTTATAGTTGGTAATGATGATCTCCTCTTGATTTATGTTGTATTGGCTAAAGAACATGTTATTGTAATTAAGATATTAGTTAGGGAAAGGTGTAGTTGTGTAAATACTCGTTTGGTTTAATATACGTTTCTTTAACGGTTGTTGTTTTAAGTCCGATTGTGTTTATCATTTGATGATAATCTTAATATGCTTGTAATGGTATTAGGATTGGACTTTAGAATCTAGGGTTTGACACTCGGGAGAGGTAACCCTGGATTCGGACTAGGGTAAACATATCGTTACGACCTAACGACCCGGGAGGATGTTAGTTAGTGTGCAGTTGATGACGTTGGGTCAAGACTCACGCGGCCTAGAGTCATTAAGACATTTAGAAGGACCTCTTTGTCGACACGAAGTCGTGTATTTCCCCGTCTTACACTCGAAAGAGGTGGCGGAGGAGTTTTGGAACCGAGATTATCGGATACCTAAACTCCGTTATTGTTAACCGAATGAAATCAAATGTGTATTAAGTGAACGAAATGAATCCCTAATTAATCAACCTAGTTAGAATTAACCCACTAATTGTAATTTAGCTTAGTTTAATTTCAATTCACGTCTTCCGTCGTCAGGATAACACGAGACTACGTCAATTGCGGTATTCAATTCAATTATTCACACTTTTCTCTGTGGGAACGATATCCGATCTCCAAAGATCCACTATATTAAAACTTTAGACCTTGTATACTTGCGAGCGTACGTAGGCATGCACAAAATATGCACCTACCAGCAGTCAAGGTTGAAAAAATGTGTTGCACTTTCTACAACCAAGGCAGAGTTCATTGCAGTTACAGAAGCCTGCAATGAGTTGTTATGGATGAAGAAGTTCCTGATAGAACTTGGCTTCAATCAAGAGCAATACGTGTTATTTTGCGATAGTCAAACTGCTATCCATTTGGTGAAAAACTCTACATTTTATTCGAGGTCGAAGCATATTGATGTTAGGTACGATTAGATAAGAGAAACTCTTAATGAAAAGATGTTAAAGCTTAAGAAAATCCACATGGATGATAATGATGTGGATATGTTAAAGAAGGCTATAACAAAAGGAAAACTTGACACTTGTTGCTCGAACGCCAGAATGGTGAATCTTTCCACATAGTCGGAAATGGGGAGATTTGTTGGGCACGATTTAATTTCCTCAACGTAGAGAGGCCCAACATTCTTGTTTTGGCTCATGGAAATTACAAGGGCAAAATGGACTTTTCATGTTTGAGTAATTTTCAAACACATTGTGTTTCGATTTTTTTGGTCAGCCGTGAAAATGGGAACAAAAGAACAACCACATAGAGAGAGAGAAGAAGAAAAAATTGTCTCAAAACCCTTGTGCATTGTTCTGATCAAATGCTGATTATAGGAAAATCCACCATCCGATAGGGATGAACTTTGGACAGCAGGTTCACAACTCAGTGATCTACAATCTAATGGTAGAGATAGGATTCTGAGGCTGGCAGCTACTGTTTCGGCGGCACTATTTCGGGTTGTGTTTAAACCTATGTTTTGGTGAGATCTTTCAGTTTTGCTCTTGTGCATCTTGTTCCATTGCAAAGATTGTATTTTGATCTTGAAGTAATTGTGGTTGTGTACCTCTAGTTGCAACTAGAGAGGATTGTATTCCTATTATTTTGTGATAGTGGAGATTTTGGGTGGACTTTGGTCCTGTGGTTTTTGCTCCTCGCCTTGGGGAGGTTTTACACATTAAAAATTGGTTATCTTGTGTGATTGTGATTGTGTTATATTGATTTAAATATCCCTCTAATTTAATTCCTGGTAAGTTCACACAAGAACAGGATAAAATTAATTTTCATTGTGCGTTCTTATTCGATTAATTTTTTTGAGTAAGTTGATTTATCCCATCAGTATGGTGGTGTCAAATCTTGATTTTCTAATTTGGGTGTTCTTATCTTGCTCTATTTGTTCATCTTTAAATGTTGAAACCCTAAATGTAGCATGTCATCCTAATGATTTTCTAGTATTGTGTAGTGTCGTTTGATATCGGTTTCATGAAGAGAGGTTGGGGAAGAGAAATTTAATAGTAGAGAGAGAGAGAGAGTAATGCTAAGAACTGTATGTGAGAAAAAGTAGAAGAGGTAGACAAAGACAATTAGGAAGAACAAGAAAAGAAAAAAAAAAAAGAAAAAAAAAATATAAAATTATAATTTTGCCCTTAATTATGTGTAATTTGGACAAAAAATTTAGCATAATGATATTTTATAACCACTTTCATATTTATATGGTTTAAATTAAAACGCAATAAAATTATTTCATCACATAGAAATGTATCAATAGTTAGAGGGTCTAAAATAAAATTTGTCCATTTTTAATTAATTCATACAAAATATTTTGTTATCTCATATGAAAATAATGGGCTATCAACTCTATATTAATTATGAGGGTTAATTTAAAAAAAAAAAAAATGTGGCCACGAGATTGAATTTATAACTTTTAGTGGGGTTATTTGTGTAGTTTTTTCTTTTTCTTTTTATTTTCTTTTTCTTCCTTTCTTTTCCAGCTTCTTCTTCCTTTTTCTTTTTTTGTTTGTTTTTCCCGTTTCTGCTTCCTACTTTTGCTTCAACCAACCGCCGACCGTTTCTCACTCCTGCTGTCGATCGCTGCTCTGTCCACGCTACCCCCGCAACCTCACATCACCGGACCTCAGAATAAAACACACACTCATGATCACCGCCACCATCGTCGGCCAAACTCACGCCGCCGCCTGCACCCACACGCCCACAACACACATACACACACTATCGCAACAACACACACACACAAACACACACACACACACACACACACACACACACTCACAAACATAGCATACCCATATACACACCGGTGAACAGAACACCACCGAAAATCAGACAACACACACATACCCTCGTTTCCTATGGTAAGCATAATTGCATTATAAGTAATTTTATAAGGGTAACAGTAGTTAAGAAAGTTATTTCCTAGTAGCGATTCTATTTTCTCGTCTTTATCCAGATGTATAGAGACTATTTTAAAGAATATAGGATTTCTCATATAATTCTTGGAGCATGTACTTCTTCGTTTCCTATGGTAAGCATAATTGCATTATAAGTAATTTTATAAGGGTAGCAGTAGTCAAGAAAGTTATTTCCTAGTAGTAATTCCATTTTCTCGTCTTTATCCAGATGTATAGATAATAACAATTCTTTATTCTCAATTATTAAAGGAATATCAGTAGTATGTGTTATCGTATGTTTAAATCCATTAAGATCTTTATAAACGTAAATCTCTTTTAGCATATTTTTAGATATTTCATCAGATATCTTATAAGGGGATATATAACTGACAGATGCACTAGTATCTATTAAGGCTTCAACTTCTTTTAGATTATTTCCATCAAAATACTTTACTTTAATTTTATAAATTGGAACATCAACTTTCTTTTCTATCATTCGTCTATCTATAGAACACTCTCCTATTTCTCCACCAGTTATTTTTAACGAAGAAATCCTTTTGATTTTGCCAAAGTTGTTAGTGACATCAAGATCAGGTAAAATTCTTCTGACTTTTCTAAGGTTATTAACATTGGATAATCTAGTAAATCAAGATCAGGTTTTTTTTATTAATGTTCAATTTCCAATCAGCAGGCATATCAATTTCTTGTACTAAATCAGGTTTATAAATATTAGCAAAAGGTTCGAATATTTTGTCAATCTCGATAAACTTATGTTTCATGAACTTATCGCTATGATGACTGTTACTTAAGAAGTAACCAACATGATATGTTATGGAGTAAGGAAATCTTCATTCTTCCATAAAATCCTTCCTAGCACATTCATGAGCAAGGCTAAATACTTAATTTATCCTTGGTTCATGTCTGCTAACAGCGTATCTTGGATAGACTTTTATCCCTATTATCCCTTGACTAAGGTTTCCATAAACAAGGCCTAGTAAGGCATTAGTTCTATCATTTATTCTATTGTCTAGAACAACAGCTTCTATGGGGAAGTTAATTCCTTCTCTAAAACAGGCTTTAAAGACAATTTGTATTCCACCAACATGTATATAATCAATTTTTTCTTTATCTTTTCTTAATTCTTCTAATTGTCTATTAATCATATTTCTACTTATTAATGGGATATTAATTTTTCCTTTATAATCTTCAGTGTTAAGAACAGCTTCAAATTGGCATTCTCTGTAAGAGCAAATATTTTTTCTATTAAATTTATCCAGAAAACTTTTTCGAAATAACTCATTATTTCCAAAAGTTCCAACTTTACTAAGCAATTGTTTATTAATAATAGCTTCGGCCCCCTTTATTTTCAACAGTATCGACAGAAAAGTCAGGATTAGCACTTGTACTCGCTTCCTAATTCATCACTAGTTTCTTCGAGATAGAAAAATTCTTCTTTAGTTTCAATATCCGAAATATTATTTGTTTCGCTGATATCTGACTTATCCTGTTCTAGGAACATTTTTACTTTAATATTTCGTTTATTTTTTCTATTAGGACATTCATTTGCATAATAACCTATTTCTTTGCATGCCCAGCATTTACAATCTTTTATTGCCTTTTCTTGAGCAATTTTTATTCTTGGTCGAGATTTAGAGTTTTTACTAATCCTTCTTTTAAAAAATCTTTTTGATTTAAAAGTAGTCTTTGGTCTAAAGTTCCTTTTGAACGTCTTTTTTAATTTATATTTATTTATTTTAAATAGCCTTTTATTTTGTTTAGGAAATATATTAGCACATCCAAATTGTTTAGGAGCTTCGGATTGATTTTCACAACAAAGTCCTAATTGATGATCTTTTCTATATAATTCAGCATTTTTAGCAGCAGCACACCATATACCTAGTTGTCTTTGTTTGTTCCTAAAGAGTCTTCCATTTGCCAGTTGGGTATGGACTTATATCCCATTATCAATTCTCTAGCATATTGAGCAGGTAATTTAGTCAAATACATATCCAAATAGACTTGTTGCTCATAGGTATTAAAATTAGCTTTGTAATAATGCCTCACAAATTCATTTATGTATACTTCAAAATAGCACATATTGCAAATTCTCATGTTTATTAAATGATTTATAGCATTTATTCTGTTTTTTCTTTTAACTTCTTCAGCATTTCTATCCCAGAATTGTCCTAAAAATTCTTTTATGATAGCGCTTTCAAATCTTCCAATAACTTTTACAACATCACCGTCCTCACTAGCAGCATCAAGATTTGCAGTAACAACTCTTGTTCTTGTACTATTTTTAATAGAAATTCCTAAATTAGTCCACCAATTACCAACATTTCCTAAGAAGGTCATAGGTATCCATTTTGAAAAAGGATATTCAGTAATTTCTTCATGACCAAATACATTTCTGAATATAGCTATGGTGTAAAGAGATTTTACCCATTTAGTGATTACTTCTTCCATCATAGAAAAAATTCCCATATAGCTGTCTAGATTTAAATAAATTCCGTTTTCAGAAATATTTTTTGTTTTGGGTATTCCAAATTTTTGTTTAAGCAATTCTTTATTGGCATCTGCCATTCCTCTTCTAGAGTCCCTAAAAGCAGGATTTGTGCTTACATTTTCAGGGAATGTTTCATTAACGGAGGAAGAAGTAAAGAGCGAGGGGTCATTAAGAAAATCACTTGTTGTTCTTCTTTGAGGAGGTGGGGTACTAGTACTGGTTGTAGCTGGTTGAGCAGGCTGAGTTGTTTGAGCACTCTGACCAGAAATAGTTGGGTCAACAGGTTGTCTAACACCACTGGTACTAGCTTCGATATTCATAAGAACATTTAATTCTTCTAGAATTTCTATATTATCATCACTATCTAGTGACGAAGTTTCATTATCCTCAGTATTCAAGACATAAGTTCTTCTGTAAGATGGCATAGGATATTCTCTAATTCTTATTCTTTCAATTTTTAAGTTTTCTATAAGGATTTTGGTATTATTAATAGGATTCATTATCTTTTACTGATTATTTGTAATAATCTCAAGACCTTTAGGTAATTCAGTGTCTTCATTAATTTTTTCAATAGACATTTTTAGTCAGTGTCGTTTTGAGCAGAGTCATAATCGTCAAATACAAAATCCCGTTCATCAAAAACATAATTTTCTGAAGATTCCCCTTCATTTTTTGCTTCTTCTTATGCAATATTAGAATAGTGATCATGAACATCTCTTAGTACTTTCCATTTTATAAGGTCTTTAATTTCTTTAAAAAGGTCAATTTCACTTAGGGCATACTATATTAAAGCAATTTTTTCACAAGTTTCTTTTTTATAAACTTGTAGCCAATTTATAGCATGGTATCCTAAAATAAATGTTTCAGGTAAATATACATTACGATATTTTGGTAATCTAATGCTATTTAATCTTTTATCAGTTTTAACATCATTGATAATTTCTTCGAACAAATCTTCCATATCTTATAAGCAGTGATATTTCTTTTTATTAACTAAACTCATTAATTCTATTTCATTTTTTGCAGTATTAGTTATATACTCAAAATAAGCATCTCTTTCTTCTCGACTTAGCTCAAGAATTTCTTCTTGTGTTTTTAATTTATTTGCCATTAGTCTAAGTAATACGTTCTTTCATGGGTACTATCACCGGTCTCTGATACCACTATGGGGTCAGAGGAGCCGACAGCGGAATAGCCGATAGAAGAAAATTCAACTAATAATTCTTTTTTAGCACGGAGATCTCCATCAGGGCAATAATCGCCAAAATTAATAGCAATTAAATTTTTTAAGTATTAGTTAATTGTGTAAATCAAATTAACTTTTCTTAAATTACTTCATCTTATGTCAATAAAAGATTCATTTATAAAAGGGATTTCAGAATATGCATGGTTTAAATCCATCATTTTTTCCATTCCTTTTATAGTTGAACTTATTTGATCATAAAAATCATAAACATCATCTTTTGTTCCAATAATTAGTTCATCAAAAGCAAGCATAAACTTATTTAGAAAGACTTGGTCATTCATGATTCTCTATTTGTAGGTTTATTTTGTTTTTCCATCAATTTCTATTATTTCAAGTAGGTATCAACGAATCCTATTTAAAATTTCTATCTTTCTATCGTCACTTTTTCTTTCATTATTATCTCGTTGTATTTGAGCATAAGCTGTTTCTATATTATGAGAAACTTCTATTATGGGTTTTTCAGCAACAAAGGTGAGATAAGCACGTTGTAAAGCCTCTATTTCTTCATGAAACTTGATAATATTTTCAGGCGTTCCTAATTCAATACTTTCAAAAGCAGGTATGAACTTTTTCACAAATTCTTTCTTATTCATGGCAAGAGATTTCTGGAGGAAAAGGGGTTTTTTGTTATTAAAAGACAGAGTACTCATTTGCAAATATTATGATAAAAATATTTAGGTTTCGTGATATGTATAGCATTTCCTTACCAAACTTTACCTTATACCTATAATGAGTCCACCACGTCTTCTTTTAGAACCAATGACCGTAACCTCCAAAGTCCGCTTCAGTATTCTAGTGTCAATCCAAAGTGCCCAAAATGCTTAACATACAATCGAACGGCAAACAGGGCTGAAGGACTCCAGACACAATACTAAGCCTAAATCGTTCCAGGCTCTAATAGAGAATAGGATAGAATTCTCATGGGTGATGTGGGAAAATATGCTAGGGAAATCGTAACACATATTTTTAAAACACTAAATATTTTATCTCATAATTTATTGCAAACTTTCCTCTTGCGAGAGGTTTACACCCACATTTCTTACAAAAGATTAATAGATAGGTTTTTCTACTCTACTAAACTCAAAGGTTCAAGTCCGTTTATATAGGCACGGATCTCAAATTACATTCTAAAAACATAAAGCAAGGGATAAGGTTAAGTACAACCTTTATCAAAAGTGGATACAATTTTTCAAAAGGTAAATAGTAAAATACAATTTTTTCAAAAAGTAAACAGTATTGGTACAGTAGCAGCATAGTGTCGGAATAGTGGTGCTGACGCATTTGGACAAGCATAGTAACATCACGCACAGATGAACAGTTGCCGACATATGGGTCCTATTTTTGTCTGATTGGTATGTTTTAGCACATGATTTCAAACACTTATCGTGAGTGTCTACATTGAGATGTTTTACAGTACTAACACCTCTTCATCACTTTCGCAAGAAATATCTACCCAAGAGATTTTATTCTCAATAGTTTTTTTACAATAAGCACAAGTCCCTTCTGGGTGTTTGAGCATTTGGCAAGTCAGTTTTTTAACCGTTGCACTGGCAGAGAACTTTACCATTTGTATCATTTCTAACCATTTTGTAGCGGAGGTTTTTGTAGCACCATAAAATTGGCTACACTCAGTAGTTAAAATTAGAAAGTTATCAGTACTTATAGTGTAAACGTACCCTCTATCCCATTCGATGAACTTTTTCAATTTTTTCTCAAGAACATAAAAACCTAAAGCTCTTCTTGTAGCAATAAAATGTTCAAGTTTATTATCTTCTAAGAGCTCTAGCGTTTCTTTAAACCCTTGGTTCGGGTTATATTCTGGGATCATATTAGCACAATTTTTTGACAACTAGACAATATGATAGGCATCATGTCCTTTCTCAGGGGCAGTACTAAAGCATTTTATTAACACGGTTAGCTGGTTTCTTTGATCACAAAAACTTTTGATAGCTTATTGCACCCTCTTTGGCATCCCTTTTTCAGCACTGGTCTTTGGATCAGAGATAATAAAATCTAGATATCCATAATTGAATATTTTTTCTATTTGGTCAGCAGGGGTTTCGGGTAAGCAGGCCATTCTAGGGTATCTTCCTTCATGAAAAGGGTAGATAGTAGAGTTTTCATCGACTCGGATTTGATAAGCAAGCTTGAGATTATTGATATATTTTTTATAGAAGTTTTCATTTAAACACTTGAGCATGCTGCTTTTGGCTTTTGAAAAAGAGTAAATTATTTCAGCAAATTTCTTTTCTGGAACAACAGGATTCTGTGGAGGTTTAACGAAAGGAACAAATTTTTGAACAGGGGAGCTAGGAACCGTAAGGGCTTCCTTTGCTTTCATCATCTGATCAACATACTGATTGGGTGAGCAGATAAGAGTAGCACTTTTCAGATCATCTATGACCTGATTTATCTGAATTTTGGAATTTTCAGCATCAATTTTTGGAGCACTGGATGAGCAATCATCCTTTTTAACACTGGAGGCCTGGCCTTCCGTTTCTTCTTTTCTTTTAATATATCCCCTTATAAGATATCTGACGAAATACCTAAAAATATGCTAAAAGAGATTTACGTTTATAAAGATCTTAATGGATTTAAACATACGATAACACATACTGCTGATATTTCTTTAATAATTGGGAATAAAGAATTGTTATTCTCTATACATCTGGATAAAGACGAGAAAATGGAATTACTACTAGGAAATAACTTTCTTGACTACTGCTACCCTTATAAAATTACTTATAATGCAATTATGTTTACCATAGGAAATGAGGGTATGTGTGTGTTGTCTGATTTTCGGCGGTGTTCTGTTCACCAGTGTGTATATGGGTATGCTCTGTTTGTGAGTGTGTGTGTGTGTGTGTGTGTGTGTGTGTGTGTGCTGTTGTGACAATGTGTGTATGTATGTTGTGGGCGTGTGGGTGCAGGCGACAGTGTGAGTTTGGCCGACGGTAGTGGCGGTGATCGTGAGTGTGTGTTTTGTTCTGAGGTCCGGTGATGTGAGGTTGCGGGGATAGCGTGGACAAAGCAGCGATCGGCGGTAGGAGTGAGAAACTGTCGGCGGTTGGTTGAAGCAAAAGCAGGAAGCAAAAAGGGGAAAAACAAACAGAAAAAGAAAAAGGAAGAAGAAGCGGGAAACGAAAGGAAGAAAAAGAAAAGAAAAAGAAAAAGAAAAAACTACACAAATAACCCCACTAAAAGTTATAAATTCAATCTCGCGGCCAGCGGTGAATTTAGCGTTATTTGTTCGCATGAAATATGTTGATATTGTTCGGTATATTGTGTGAAGTGTTACCTATGGAAATTATATGAAATAATCTGGATGATGCGGAAATTTATGTGACGAGCATGATTACGTGGTTTTATGTATTTAATTAAATACACATATTAGAGGGGTTGAAGTTCTACTGAGCGTAAGCTCACAACTCCACAGTGTTTGGTTGCAGGGTCGGCTGGGACGTAACGAGAGAAGAGTTTTTGTGGAATTTCTATTGTAAAAATTATAATTATTATTTATTGTTGTAACTGGCGAAAACGGTAATATTAATTTTCGTAGTTGTTGTAGAATATTTCTCATAATAATAATGTATCGAATATTCCGTAAATGTAATTGTTGAATATAATTGGTTTGATTTAATGTTGGAAAGTCGATTTTTATAAAATTATGATGGGATAATCTGATTTGATGAAATATGAAAATTTGATTTTTAAATTACAAATTCGAGACTCTTTTAATTGGATTGTTGTGTATGAAAAATCCGCGGATTAGCTAATAAATGAAATATTTGGATTTAAATGGTAACTATTAGATTAAGAAATTTTCGTCGTAAAATTGGCAACAAGAATTATCGCCTTTAAACCAAACATTACCAAAGCTTATAGATTTACATTTCGGCGAGTCGGGTTTTAGGTTTAAGAATTTCTCTATAGGAGAAACCATAGTCCAGCCCTGGGAAACCGGGTCGTGACAAGTGTAATTAACCCTAAATTACTTTCAGCTCTCTTCCATTGAGAGGCGGTGGTTTCTCTCAGACGATTTGTCTTCAGATTTAAGTAAAGAATGGATTATTACATCAGACTCATCATCTGTTTTGTTCATCATCGAGAAAAAACAAAAATTACAGAAGCAAAAACACTATCAATCGAAGAAAAACTAGAAATCGACGGAGAAAAGTGAGAATTACAGGAACAAAAACATGATCATAGAAAGAAAAACTCGAAATCGACGGAGAAAAATGAAGAGGATTCTGAAAATACCTGGTGCGAAAACCCTAATTGATGAGGTCGGTGGAATGAGGAAGCTCGTTCTTTCGGCCACCTCACCCTCTCTCTATCTCGCTCTCGCTCGCTCTCCAATCTTGTGCCGATGCTCCTCTGAGCCGTCGCGACGACGACGACCCTCGCCGCCGATTTGGATTCATCCTTGATTTCGTCGTCTTCTTCTTCGTTCTTTGTCGATCCTTGAGTAATTTCGATATCGATTTCGTCTTCGAAATTGAAATCAAACAACATGTTCGATTTCAAAAACAAAATCGATTTCGATTTTGAAATCAAAATAGGGTTCGAAATCGAAATAGAGTTTCGATTTCTACTTCGATTTGGGTTTCAATTTCAATTTCGAAATCAAAATCGAAATAGGGTTTCGATTTCTACTTCGATTTAGGTTTCAATTTCGAATTTGTTCTCGGATTTGTTTGAACTTGTTTTTTTATTTCTTCAAACGTCGTTTGTGTTTGGTTTGTGGGTTTCGATTTCAAATGCTCTATATGTCTTCTTTTTTTTTCTGAATCTTGACTACTGAAGAAAGAAGATTTTTATTTTTATTTTTATTTTGGATTTCTCTATTATACATAGAGAAAATCAAATACATATAAGGAATTTTGAAAGCCCAAATCGAAACCCAATCAAAACCCAGTTTCGAAGAACACTTCGAAATCGGAATCGAAATAAAGAAGAAGACGAAGAAGACGAACGTGAACGGACTAGGGTTTCGATTTTGAAATCGATTTCGAAACTGGGTTTCGATTTCGATTTCGATTTCGAAATCGAAATCGAAACCCAGAGGCAAAGAACTTTTCTAAATCGAAATGGAGAAGAAGACGAAGACGATAGTGAGGTGACAACGAAGACGGCGCCGGTGACGGCGAAGAAGATGAAAGAAGACAGTGAGGGAGATGAGATGATCTGGAAAAAAAAAAATTAAAGGAAAAAAATATTTTTACCCTTATGTTTAACAAAATATGCAAATAGGACCCATTAAATTAATAAAAATGAAATGACACATGTACCATTAGCCAAATAGTCACGTGCTTATCACGTGACTGTTGCCATCCAATTTCTCCAAATTTTACTAACAGAACCCGATTCAGGGGCTAATGTGTCAGATTTTTTATTTTGAAATATTTTTAAAAATTCAATTGAAATATTTTAAATGAAATTGAAAATATTTTTACTTGAATTCAATTGAAATTAAATTCAATTAAAATTTAAAAATATTTCAAGGAGGAAGAATTGTAACTCCAAATTAAGTGTTCTGGGTATAAAAATAAATTACATTATCATCTCTCAATTTATGTTTTAATTTTGAATTAATCACTAAAATTTTTATTTAGTTATCCTTGTATTCATATTCAATAAATTGACCTTTGACTTTATTTACAAATACATTCAGTGCTAAAAATGAATTTTAATCAAATGAAATTAATAAGATTAATTTTAAATAAAAAATATGATATAATAATAATTGAAGCCTTGAAAATAAATAATAAATTAAGAATTATTGTTGTAGACACGAGAGAGAGAAAAGTTGGGTCCTAAATCGTAAGAGAGAGAGAGAGAGAGAGAGAGAGAAAAGATAGGAGAGAGGGAGAGAAAAAAAAAAGTGTGTGCAGGCGTAGGGCCCGCCTGACCCGCAACCTGCACAGCGCTAGAGAGAGAGAGAGCGAAGAGAAGAGAGAGAGAGAGGGGTGGAGGGCCCCCCTTGTCGGCTAGTGCGCGCGCACACACACACACACACAAAAAAAAAAAAGGAAATTGGAAAGCAAACACCTCTCCTTTGCCACGTGTCGCCGACTACTAAAGGCGGTGGGCAGACGCGTTTCTCTCACGCGCTTGGAACCCTAGGACTAATCTTGCCTTTTTCTACCTATTTTACCCTTTCCCAGTCCAAATTGGACTGGGCTTTGGCGGCCAGACCTACTTCTTTCTCTCTCTATCTCTCACTTACCGCCGGCCCAATTACCCAACGACGACACACATACACTCAGACACACAATCTCTTGCCGGAACAGACAGGGAACACACACACACACCCTATCAACGGCACACACATACACACACACACACACACACACACTGTCACAAACAAAATAACCATACAATTGCCGGAGGAACAATGATGATTTCACACATACTCACGCAACGATGATCAGAACACACTCACACCCACTGCACCAAAATGGAAATAGAAAACACACACACACTGTTTACACGCACCGGCGACAAACCGCCGACCACTCTCTCTCTCTCTTCGCCTTCTCTCTCTCCTCTATTTTCGGTTCTCCGATTTCCTTCTTTTTAGAGTTGAGATCATGATTCGCGTGAGGTAATTTATATGCATGAGAGTAATGGATCAATTTGTTCCTAACTTGCCACGTCAATGGATCTCGATTCTTCTTTCGGTTCTCCGGCTGTCTTCACGGCACACCCACGCACAATTATTAAAATAATCTTTTGATCAAAATACTCTTTCCTCCCCCAATTTTCTTGAAATCGTCTTTTTAGTCCAATCTTCACCTTTAATATTTTCTTAAATTGCAATTCCACCCAAAAAGTTTTAATTAAACCCAAATTCCAATTTTAATATTCTAAAAATTACCAATTAACCCCTAAATATTTAAATCAAATAATAAATTACACCATTTACCCTATTATTTCCGAAATATTTTAAAACGCGATTTAAATTATACGTATACCGAAGATCAGGATCTTACAACACTTTCTACCCCAATAATTGTGAATAATTATAGAAGGGCAAAATCAACATTCCACACTTTCCGTCAACGGAGTTAGCATTTCACTTAGGTCCACAAACCACAGAGGGGTAAGTGGTAACGTTTGAACCGCGCGTGCGCGCGTGGGGGGGAGGGGGGGTTGCGGTAAAGTGCAAATGAACCAAACCACATGTGTGAGTTTGTGTTTTTTTTTTTTTTTTTTTTTTTTTTTTTTGTAATTAACCCTAATTAGGATGATTCTATCACGATAGCAATTGTTAGTGCAAAAAAAGCATCAAAACTATTTTTTTTTTCCATCATGATTGTCCCCACACCTTTTGGGTTTGAGACTAATCTCATTCGGATTCTTGTTTTTAAATTGTAAAAATGATCACATTGAGGGATGAATAGCAGACAATCTTAAAATGGTGTTGAAACTACCAGTTCCCATATTGTTTTTAAACCGCTCAATCTTACTGTCATTTCACGGACTAATTTGCCCCTGTTAATAATTGGTTAGCTTCCATACGTATTGTCGCCCCTAAAAACGCGAAACAAAATATGGTAATAAACTAGGGTTAATAACACTTTGCCCCTTGTGATTTGGCCAATTTGCACTTTACCCTCTGTGGTTTAAACTTCTTCACTTACCCCCGTGGTTCGTGGACCTAAATGCAATGCTAACTCTGTTGACGGAAAGGTCAAAATCAAAATGTCAATTTTATCCTTAGGTAATTATTGTCTTTTTTGGGGTGTAAAGTGCAATTAACCCAAACGCCTACAATTAAGCACTCTCTCTGAGAGCCTCTCTCTATAAATCGAGCTCTTTTCTCTAAAACGCTCTCGCTCTTGACCTTTCTCTCCCTCCGATCTCCGATCTCGTGACGTCGCTTCTCCGATCACGGTGACAACGGCCTTTTGCCCCTTCCAAAATCGCATTCGCCGCTCTTCGAAGGCGTTACACTACCCACGGTGGACAAATCCCATGGACTTCTCTCTCTCTCCTCCCTCTGTTTCTCCAGGCACGAAATCGAAACCCTAGCTCCGAAATCCATGTCTGAATCTTCACGAAATCGATTTAGGTTTAGGATTCACGAAATCAATTTCTTGAACGAAATCGATTTCGTTGCTCGATTTCATTCAAGATATTGATTTCGTTGATTCAACATCTCTTGCGTTGGAATTATTGTATACTGTGGACTCTACTTTGGAATGTAAGATTCTTTGAAACCTGTGGTTCTAGTTGGTGACTTGCAGGTAAGTATGTGAAACTCATGTTGTTATGTCCAATGGTTGTAATTATGTAGCTTAATTTGTACCTTTCTTTGTTTTTTTTATTCCTTAATTTCTGTTGCTTAATGTTGCTTAGTTGTTGAAAAATGTGGAAAGTTATGATATGCTTTAATTTATTGAACCAGTTAGAATGTTGTGGTGTTTTGTGTAGTGTTTCTGTTCCTCCTAGTTTTTTGGTTTCTGACTCTGTTCAACGAATTTGTTCAAACAATTTGGGAACAGAACGAAAACAGAATTTTGTTTAGTTCCAATTTGTTGGAACTTGGAGCCGAAACAGAAACAGAAACAGAAGCATTGACTCGGTTTTTATTCCCATATTTTTGCTTCTACCCAAAAATCTTGAATCAATTATGATCTTTTGCCAGGAATTTGTTCTTAAAATAGAAGGGAATTTTTTTTGGTTCGCATATTTCTGTATTTTTTTCCTGGTTACAGAATAAAAAAAAACTGGAAGCAGTAGCAAATGGGGCCAATTTTTTCTTTATTTTGTTTCTGTTCCCCCGAGAAGTTGGAACAGAAACTGAAAAACAAATTATTCCTGAATTGATTCCAGATTTTAAAAAATAAAATAAAAATTGTTTCGTGTTTAGCAATGATTTTATCTTTGTTAACCTGAATTAATTCAACAAATTGTTATGACCTTATCAACGAATTGTTATGGCCTTATCGTTTCGTGTTCTAAAATATAAAAAATGTTTTGTCGAGTAGTGTTAGAAGTTTTTTTTTGGTTAATTGTTCTGTTTTTTATATTTTATAGTTCAAAAATACAAAATGTTCGTCCAATCAGTGTTGAAATTATTATCAATACATTATTTTAATACACTAATTCTTGGAATAATGTAGAAAGTGTGTGAGAAAATTAGATATTATATAGATAAATTGTAAGGGTAAAATGGAAACATTAAATAGGTAATTTGGAGGGGAAAAACATAAAAACAACGCCCATCTACATAAATGGCACGTGAGTAGGAAATCTGTCAAGTTTGACATAAAATGTTAGATTTATACTTAGGTCCAAGACCACCCGGGGGGGGGATAAGTGGCAATGTTTAAATCACATGGGCGTTAAAGTGCAAATTGGTCAAACCACAGGAGGTAAAGTGCTATTAACCCAATAAACTACCAACGAAATTGAAAACGAAACTACAGTTTCTTTTCTTCCAATTGTGATAGTTATTTAATGATTTTTTTTTTTTTTACGCAACAATGATCTATAATTTATGATCTTCAAAATAAGATATTAATTCTTTTTTCTATTTTTTTTTTTTTTTTTTTTTGAGTTTTGGATTAGGATGCATGTGAATGTTACATATAACATAAATTGTGATGTTAATATTAAATATAACATCATTAAAATCTGTATGTCCCCGTGAGTGTTGAAAATATAACTTCCAATGTAATAAAAATAATATCAATTAATGTTGATAATAACACAAATTATATGAACATATTGAATGTAACATAACTTACTTATAAAAGATGATTTAGATGTTGCATGTAACATTCAATTGTGTTTTGATAATGTATAAAACCGTGTTAAATAGAACACGAATGTGAAAAATAAATTTTTTAAAAGTACCATGTTGAGTGAAAATAAATATGAAAATTGAAAATTCTGCAACGAATCTAAATCTATAATTAGATCGTGAAAAAAAAATGTGTACAACAATTTTAATAAAATGATTTTGTTGTGAAACCAATAAATATGAAAAATCTCAATTCCGCGGATCTAACAAGGGCGAAGTTGTCATTTAATTTCCACATTTTTTTAAATTTGGGACTGGAAGGTTTGAAAAATCTTTACACTAGGATTATTTGGTTCATTTTCAAACAACTAGAATCAATTAGTAATTTCATACTTAAATTGGGATCACCTAGTAATTTTTCTATAAAATTGAAGTTGAAAATAAAGTGGAATATTTTTTCTGGTTAAAAGATTTTTAGTTATATGAGTACACGCCTAACACCCTAGGAAATATGTATAACTAATACTATGGGTATACATCATTTACTTCTCCTCTCATTATGCCATTAACTAGAAATATCTCTAATTATTTACTAAATAGTAGTCAACCCTTTATCATTTTTTCCCTATAGATAAAAAATTATTGAATTTTTTATTGTAATGACAACTTTATCCTTGACTATTTAAAATAATTAAACAATTAAAAGTTGAAATACATAAATCTTCTTTATTCACCTTTGTCCTGAAATTGTTTCTTTTAATTTATGAGAACAGAAACAAGAAACATATTTAGTTGCAACATTTGTTCATTTTTTTATTAAAATATATGGTGGCCGGTGTGGTGGTGGTGGCTAGCGGGGTGGTAGTGAAAATAGTTTTGTGGGAGTAAATAAAAATCTATATTTTTTTTTTGTTTTTCAAATTCTCAAGAAATTCAGGAATTACTCCTAAATTACATCCAAAATTTTGGGATAAAATGGGTTTCTATATGTTAATCTCAAAATTCTGGGAGCAGGAATAGAAATCAAGGAACGACAATAGTAACCAAATGTGTTTTCTCCTTCTCCAATTAACAGTGAGGAATATTAGTTTACTTTTAATTTTATTAGATTTTAATTCAAAATAAATTATGATGCAGGAGAAATTCGCGCTACTCGGAAGAAACCCATCACGATATGCCCAATACTCAAAAGGAGTCGGGCCATGGATATTGGTCCAAATCAGTGATCCATGTGCGGATCCATCAAGTGGAAGGCCAAAGAACATAATTCTCACTTAGTAGGGTAGGCGAAAGGGTGTAACTCCCCATTAATTGTGTAACTCTTCATTAACTCCCCACTAAATAACCACATAATTGAGAGCCAAAAATATTGTAACTCCCCATTGAATAACAACATAATGGGGAGAAGACCAAGTCATCAAAGACTAGGTCACCCATACTCAACAATCGTGATCTGTTTAGTTTATAAATAAGGGAGATGTATCACATAATTTTTACATTGCAGTCTTTTGTTTGATATCCTAAAGCAGACTGATTTATTCTCATACCGGATGTTCTTTGACTGACACCACACTACTGTGCCCTTAGAACTAATCGGTTTTGCAAGTTATCTCTGACATGTACAGAGCTGTCACACGTGTTAGGGATTTTTTGGGCGACATCAAATCAACTTTTAATCTATTAAATGTTATATAACTCATAAAATTTAAAATAGAATGTAGTTAAATCTTGAATTAACACATTTCCAAGCCAATTAAAATGATATCATACAATTATAATGAAATACGGAAAAAAAAAAAGAAAAAAGAATTTATTGATATTATCCAAACTTTGAAATTTATCTATTCAATTAAAATTTGAAGAGAGTTTTAAATTTAAAATCACATAGAATAAAAATTAAGTATGTAAAATAAGATATATCAAAACTAGCCCCATCTTTAAGAAATCAATTCGCATGGACTATAAGACCATGAAAAACTTTGGCAAAACACTACTAGTGAAAAAACATAGAAAAAAGAAAAAAAAAAATCCATTATATATATATATATATATATATATATATATATATATATATATATATATATATATATATATCTGTGTGTGTGTGTGTGTTTCTCCTCTTTCTCTCTATTCAATTTCACCACAACCACTGGATACAACCAACCACATTCCTCACCCGCATAGATCCATCCCCCGAGTAGTTCTGTCTGCCACCGCGCACCTATCTACCTCTCCTGTATCTCTCTCTCTCTCTCTCTCTCTCTCTATATATATATATATTGTGTTTTGGTGTGGTTTAACATCCCAATCACCGCTCCATGTTGCCTCTGCTAGTATTCGAGACCTTTAGCCTATTCTCAATTTCTTCCAAATGGTCCATGAGTCGTGCTAATGCATTGACATCGGCACTGTGTCTTCTCCATTTGAAGCACACTGTCACGAGTTCACATTTTCGCAGTAGCATCGATCATCCAATGCGGCACCCTAACGCATTTGTTACGCGGGGGTAAGACTGTCGACCACCTTGTCAACACGCGGTCCGTGACAACACCCTCATTCAACAAGGGTTCATTCAACTTCAAAAAATAGAATTTTCACCAAGATAATTTTTCAAAAAAATTAAAAATTTCCAATTGGATATCCCTAATTGAAAATTTCAAGGCCAATTTAGTGAATTGGGTTTCAGATTTTTAATTTAGAAACTTAGGAGCCAAAATAAAATTTACAAATAATTTGGTTTTGGGTTCAACTAGCCTAATTGGAGCATATTTTTAAAAATAGAATAAGTTTTAAGGATAGTCAATTGAATTTTGAAGAATTAATTTATATTGGGGACTTTTGATGGCGAGCTAGTTTCCTAGTTTAGCTATTCTTCCTGTCTTTTCTTTATTCTTTATTCTACTGTGTAATAGTAGTACAAGCCATGCTAATATATGTATACATGACGCCGTTATTATCCATTGAACATGTATTAAAGAAGTAGATCAAATCAAATATTTTTTGATGTACATGTTTTAAAGGTAATATTTGATACACGAGATTCGACAAGATATTAGAATAATTATAGGAATTATTATTTCATTCATATATTTAGTATATTAGATTAAATTTTATTCTCATTATAAAAAATTTGCTAAAATATAAGATTAACTAATAATCCCAAGATAAATTTTAGGAGCGCTGACTGAATGGTCCTAAATTGCGGCCAAAACTACCAAATAAACTCATTAATATTCATGTGCACATAGCAGTCCTTTTGCTATTTTTGTGACGGAAATAACCCTTACATTATATGCGGTAATGTAGATTTCTTATATAGCATAGCTAAATTTGGTAAACAATACTAATATTCATGTGCACAATTTGCTTCCTTTTTTCCTCAGATTTCCATGTGAAAAAAAAATAAAAAATTGCAAAACAAAAATGTTCATTTTATTCTCTTTCAAATGAGATGTTAATCACATTTTTTGGACATATTTAACATGATGCACACGAATGTTACATGTAACATTCAAAAATGTTATGATGAATTTTGTATCATTAATGTTACATGTAACATTAAAACCAACCCAACATCAAACCCCCAAAAGAAGTTGGTACCTACACCTTGTTACATGTAACATTCAAAAATTCTAGAAATATCATGTTACATGTAATATGAATGAGAAAACTGAAACTAGTTAATCACATTTTTTGGACATATTTAACATGATGCACACGAATGTTACATGTAATATTAAAAAAAGTTATGATGCATTTTGTATCATTAATGTTAATGTTACATGTAACATCAATATTGCATGTAACATTAGAACCAACCTAACATCAAATTCCCCCAAAAAAGGTGGTAACTACACTTTGTTACATGTAAACATTCAAAAGTTTTGGAAATATCATGTTACATGTAACATGAATGTGAAAACTGAAACTAGTTAATCACATTTTTTGGACATATTTAACATGATGCACACAAATGTTACATGTAACATTGAAAAAGGTTATGATGAATTTCATATCATTAATGTTACATGTAACATCAATGTTGCATGTAACATTAAAACCAACTCAAACATCAAACCCTCCAAAAAAAGTTGATAATTACACATTGTTACATGTAACGTTCAAAATTCTGAAAATATTATGTTACATGTAACATGAATGTGAAAAATAAAACTAATGAAAAAAAATAGTGAATTGGATATTGTTTTAAAGATCTTGTTTAGACGAATCTGAATATATAATTAAATTGTAAAAAAAATGTGTACAATAATAGTTATTTTTATTTTAATAAAATGATTTTGTTAAATATGGAAACTCTCAATCCTTATTAAAGAAATTTTATTGCCGCATAAAAATAACATGTTATATGTAATATGAATGTAAAAATTGAAACTACTTAATCACATTTTTTAGACATATTTAACATGATGCACACGACTATTACATGTAACATTCAAAAAGGTTATGATGAATTTCATATCATTAATGTTACATGTAACATCAATGTTGCATGTTACATTAAAACCAACCCAATATCAATCTCTCTCCTCCCCCCCCCCCCAAAAAAAAAAAAAAAAAAAAAGTTGATAGCTACACTTTGTTACATGTAACATTAAAAAATTCTGGAAATATCATGTTACATGTAACATGAATGTGAAAGTTGAAAACTAATGAAAAAAAATAGTGAATTGGATATTATTTTAAAGATCTTGTTTAGACCAATCTAAATATATAATTAAATTGTAAAAAAAATATGTACAATAATAGTTATTATCATTTTAATAAAATGATTTCGTTGAATATGGAAATTCTCAATCCTTATTAAGGAAACATTATTGCCGCATATACTACAAGGGCAAATCTGTCAATAGAAAGTGTACAGATCAGATTTTTGGGACTGCGTTGTGCAAATAATATGTAACTTGTGATTTCTTGGTTTATTATCTAATTAGAGGGTTTAACTGGTAATTTGATAGTATTTTTGGGTCCTCCCGGTATTTTTCCCTAAATTTTTTTTATTTATCGACCAAAAAACACAACCAACACCTAATATTGAAATGAGATTGAAATTTAAATAAATTATTATATTATTCCATAAAAATTTAGTTAAATGACTATTTTCTCCTTTGAATTTCTAACAAATATATCTCTTAATTTTTTATTTTTTTATTACTTTCCTCCCCCTTCTTTCATTCTCCCTAAACTATCTTTTCTAGCGAAAATTCAACTGGTGGTGCCAGACTCTCTCTCTCTCCCCACCTTCGTGGCCCCCACCCTTTGTTAATTGCCTCCCTCTACTCTTCTTCATTTTTTTCTTCTCTCTATCTCTCTTCTATATATATATATATATATATATATATATATACCTCTTATCTAGAACTTCATTTAGTTTATGTTCATGTATTTTCTATTTAAAAAAAATTATATGTTTTTCAAGTGAAGACTTTATTGTATATATACATTTTGTTCTTGATTTATTCCCCACAATACTAACCAAATAATTGAATGAGAATGGTCATTTCATTACCACGCGTAATTTCTTCTATCACTAAATATAGAATGATAATGATTGTTCTATTCCATCATGATAATAACTCAAATTCTATTGTCATTGCATTTTATTGTGGCTTATCAAAGACAAAGTAGGAGTCTTGTTAATGAATGATTCCTCATCTCTTTTCTATAAATTAAGATCATATTTATTTAGTGTTTTTATTCTCAAGAAGATTATGAAACAAAAGCCAGAAAAAAAAAACAAAACATTTTCGTCATAATTCTAAATTTTAAGAAAAAATTCTATACTTCTATTTTGGTTTTGTTTTTTTAAAAGTATTTCTACCTTAGTTTCTTGTATTTTTAATTAACTTTGAGAAGAAAGAAATTGATGCAATTTTGTCTATGAAGATTAAATTTCATCAGCATGCATACAAATTTAATTTTAAAAACAGGGATGATTGACAAAAATCATCAACACTAATGGAAATTGTGATTTTGCACTTTCAGTCCATAGTAAAGGGGATATGCTTATTTTGAATTGCATCAAGAAAATCTTCAATCTCATTGTAAATCCAAACATGTAGATCAGTTATTCTATTTCAATCACTATGACCCTGAAAAGAAATGATATTTTCATTAAGAGAATAAACACAAGGGACAACATAGTGCATTTAATCACTAATGTTCCACTTTACAATTGCTAGATCCACACCTAAAAAATATGGGGATTAATACATATGGATTATTGTGCTAGTGGGAGATTGTTGGAGATAAGTCCTAGTCAATCAAGTTTCTTTTTTTATTTCCAGCGAAGTATATAGAGCAAATTGAAGGCCAAAAAGTTCTCCAATAAACGAACCTTAGAACAAAGAGATGAAGGGGCTTTGTGACTTCGATTACCATTGATCTCTGAAGAATAGTGGGGGAGGTTGATGAAGGTGAGAGTCGCCAATCTTCATCGCGTGAGCATTTTGTCTTGGTCATTTTATCTAAAATGTTGGCCCACGAGAAGGAAGACGAACAGAGCATTGGTGAAGAAGATTTAAAAAAACATAAAAACAATTACACTATTAACCCTTAAGTTATTGAAAGATATCAAAATAGTCCCTAATAAAAAAATTAAGGGTATAAATGGCATTTCACATTAATTAACAGAAAACTTAATAGTTGCACTTTAGTCTACAGTCATAGGAGGTAAGTGGTGAAGAAAATATTACAAGGGGATAAAGTGCAAAATGGTCTAACCACGGAGGGTAAAATATAATTAACCCTTAAATATATTATAAAAAAAAAAGTAGATTATTATATTAGATATTAAAATTTTAATTAATTTTTAAAATAATCTTTTATATAACTTGGAAAATAAATACTAATTAATATACTAAACAATATACACTAATAGTTAATAAAAAATAAAAAATAAAAATTAGATAAATATATTAATTTAAAAAAAAAATTGATTTTTTTAAAATTTTGTAAATTTTTAAGGGAAAATATACCGCTTAAACCTATAAACATCGTTTTACTAATACATTCCGAGTAGTTTAGACTAGGCCAAAAACTGCCCTTAATTAACATCAATTATAAATATATCAGTAATGAATAGCTTATCAAAAAAATATATATATCAGTAATGAATAACAAATAAAATAATTAATTACAAAATATTTAAATTGTAATTTCTACCAATTTCTAAATTCTGATAAGAGTTAATTCAAAGACGGCTAACTATACTTATATTATCCCATTGGATGGTCATGGATAGAGTTTGCAACTATTAAAAAATACTTCAATTGTCAACTTTTCTTAAATCGTAAAACAACACCCCCAAAATGTGTATATATATATATATATTCTTGTACAACTAATTCTTTTGTGTCAGTATTTTAAATTCCTATTTCAAGGTTTTAATTCGAGGTTAATTATAAGCATCAATTTGTCGTTATTTAAAAAAAATTGGAGTAAAAATACGTCTATTTGTTGTTCAATTACTTACCATAATAGTGCTCTATTCTTCGACACCTTTTTAGAAATTATTTATATGTATTACATCAATTTAATTCCAACAATAAATCTGAACTTATTATCACAAGAAAAGGGAAATTAATACATAAGTTACAAAAGATATAACATTTCAATCATCGTTGTAGATTTGATTTGAGTGAAACTAGGCTCTCTTTGTACATCATTGCTCTCATTGTTTCTGAACAGCCATAAATCCCAAATCGCTGAATTTGTTGAGTAGTAAGATTGCACGACACCATTTGTCCATCGGTTGTTTGGAGAAGAAGCTCACTATCCTTCCAAAACATCATAGGGCATGTGAGTCTCGAAAGAGGCCCGATGGTAAATTGCTTTGTCCAAGATGATTCTATACTATATTCAGTCATCACCCATATCTCAAAACATTTATCCATGGTTTCACGATAAAGTATTAAGGCAAGGGTCTCATTTAAGATTGCAAGTGACCTGCGTCTCCCATCCCGGTAGGAGCAGACCTTTCCAATTTGAATCTCTTGAAACACTTCTTTGCTCATGTGGAAAGAAAGGATTGCCTCATGGTTTACATCATTGTTTGTGTACCAATGAAAAGCTCCATTGAACAATGTCGCAAAACAATGAGAGTACCAAACAAAAGGTATAACAACATCAAGTTTTCTCCAAGAATCTGTGCTAAGATTGTATATCTGGACTGTGTCAGAATCAAATAAATATGTATCATCATCATCATAATAACAAAGTTGTATTAACCTAATCACCTTGTAGTCATTTGTGGTTGGATCAAAGCCAAATCCCACATGTGTTGACTTCACCCTTATACCATATGGATAAACAAAATGCATAGGAGGAGTAATGACCTTGAACTCTCTTGTTGAAGGGTTACATAATAAAATTGTAGTTGTATAAGTATTTGTTATGCATACGATGCCATTTGAAGGTCCTAAAAATAATGATATGTATTTGGTATCAAAAAATGGTATCTCTAAATCAGATGACCTGCTTTGCATGTCGTTGTTGGCGGTGCTGGTGATGGTGTTAATTAGAGATTCATTTGAGAAGAAAGACAAAACACTTTTGTTGTCACGTTGAAGGTAACGTTTAACGATGACACATTGATTTTGGTTCTCGTGAAAATGTTTCGCGATGAATGTAGGGCTTTTTAATAGAGAATACCAATTTTTGCAAACACAATTGAAACGCACCAATGATTTTGCTGGTAATTTTGATAGGATGTCTATGATCACGTCTTCTGATACATATTCCATCTTCAAATTTTAAGAGGGAGATGGTAAGAGGAGACTTTTCAATCCTTTAAGCCAATCTTTCTTGAAATATTTCCTTACAAAAAGAAGATTATATATACACACAAACGTTAATGCAATTAATATTATTAATGACATTATATATACTATTTACTAGGGTGATCCACACAAACACTTGTCACTAAATTTTCATTAAAAAAAATTATTTTATTTTATTTGTAATTTTAATTTATTATTTTCTACAATTTGGAATGAAACATACTTTGAAAACTTTTTTTTTTTTTGATGGATTAAATTTCATGATCAAACTTATCATAATCTAATCTAATCTAATCTAATCTATATCTATATAAGAAACTAAAATGGGAAGACTACTCTTGAGAATAAAAGAGAGCTCATAAAACCTCTTTTCTTGATTCTCTTTAATTGTTTTCTTTAATATTTTATTTGAATAAAATTTTCAAATATTATATATCATTAGTATAGTAATTTGAGTGAATTTAATTGTTATTTATTATTAATATAGGTTCGATGAATTGTAAATATATATATATATATATATATATATATATATATATATATATATATATATATATATATATTATAATTAAAATGGTGAGATTTTCCTATTGAATAAAATAATTCTTAAATAAATAACAAAAAACTATACTAATTTTTTTAATTTTAATAATTTTTTTTTAATATTCTTTGTTTCTTATGTAACTATCGATAGAAATAATGAAACTAAAATTGGAAGATTATACTTAAGAATAAAAGAGAGTTCACAAAACTTTTTTTCTTGATTCACTTTAATTGTTTATTTGAATAAGTTTTAAATATTATTTATCATTAATATAGTGATTTGAGTGAATTTAATTGTTATTTATTTTTAATGTGGTAGGTTGAATAGTAAATATTTATTATTAATATAGTAGATTTTTCTTTTAAATGAATAACAAAAAACTATTCCAAACTTTTAAATTTTAATAATTTTTTTATATTCTTTATTTTTCATATAATTGTTGATAGAAGTAATGAAACTAAAATTGGAAGACTACACTTGAAAATAAAAGAGAGTCCATGGACACTCTTTTCTCTTTAATATTTTATTTAAATAAGTTTTAAATATTAAATTTATCATTAATATAGTGATTTGAGTGAATTTAATTTTTACTTATTATTAATATAGTAGGTTCAATAAATTGTAAATTTTTTTTTAATATTTAAAATAGTGAGATTTTCCTTTTGAATAAAATATTATTTTTTTAAATAAAAAAACTAAAAACTATGCTACATTTTTTTAATTATATTACAAAAAAAAATATTTTTTAATATTCTTTGTTTCTCATATAAGGGTTGATAGAAGTAACGAAAAAAAAGTAATTTTTATTTTGATGCAACCAATTTCGTATACAAAATAAGTTGAAAATTGATAAATACAATAAAAAGTTGAAAATAACAATTAAAAAATCTACAAGTCCACTATTTTTGAATTTGATTAAATTTATTACTAAATAAAATCATGTACAAAAACTTTGCAAAATAATTCTAAAAATATAACTAAATCAAATAGTTTATGCGAACAATAACCAAATTTCATAAAAAAAAAAAATGTAGTCCTTTGAATATTTTAAAATTTAAATAATGCAGAAACAAGTACCCTTTGAATAATAAAAAATAATACTATAAAAAAAATATCATTTGATTCCAAAAGTAATAAAAAATAGAAATGGAAATGTATATATTTTTTAGATCAACAATATTTATTTCTTAGAACAATTTTAAAATTAAAATTTCGCACCAATTACTCTTTGAATACTCAAAGAAAATATAACAACCATAATTTGATCCAAAAACTAATAAAAGAATAAAATTGAAAATGCATTATATAAAAAATTGAAAATAAAAACCGATTTTGACCTAAATTATAATTCTTGACTAGATAATAGAAACTAATAGTAAACAACATAAAATAACCTATTAGATTATTTTAAAAAAATTATTTGAAAAAGGTAAGAAAATTGGACAAAAAAAAATATAGGAACTGATTTACTTATTATTTACTATTTTATGAAAATAAATATGAGTGATAAACATTAACAGTGTTTGAAGTTGAATTTAATTGTTTTTTAGGTTACAATTTTTATTTTAATTTTTTAGCATTAAAATTTAGTTTTTTTTTTTCTATAATTTTAAAAATATTATTAATAATAAAATTAAAAGATCAATCACACATTGTGAGTAATATTCAAATAAAAAAAATATATATTATATAATTTTTTTCCTAGACTCACATGATATATGTGATTTAAAACTAGTACAATAACTAAAACTGGAAGCACTTATTCTAAATTTACAAGAGCTCTTTGTTGTTATTTATTTTCATTTTTTTTATTATTATTTTTGCATTATATCATTTTCTCTCTTTTTAATCTTTTCTTTAGTGAATTTAAATGCATTAATGTGGAGAGTTCCTAATATATTTTTATTGTCAATTAATGTTTCGATAATAATTATCATCTCATTCATTTCTTTATATGCTAATTTTCTTCATCAACGTTTTGTATTCCTAACGGATGCATCTATATTTATATATGTATATATTTTTGACATATGTCGCGATTGTAGAAGACCTTAAGATAAAAAAAAGTTTTCAATTGGTTTCAACGGACATACAAAATAATTTATTAAACCATGTTTTGTTATTCCTTTTTATTTTTTATTTTTTTTGCCTGAAAAAATCACATGTTTTAATTTGAAATATAAATTTATCAATACAATGAAGATTTTAAGGTTTTTTTTTTTTTTTTTTTTTAAATTAAGTTTATATGTCTAAAATATTCACTAATGAAAAATAAATTTCATTAAAACAAGTATAGAAAAAACACCTGAAAGTAATATTAAAAATTAGACAATATTTTTAAAAAAATACAAAGATCCCTTACTATTTCAAAGATTAAAACCGAAACGTCTTTAGTGTTAAATAAATACGTAATAGGTTAAATTTTAAATTTTATATAAATATGTAATATATAGGTTTAATTTTTTTTCTTTTCTTTCAATCAATAATTATTGCTAATTTTTGAAATGAGGAGATGGTAAAGTATAATTTTCAAAAAATGGAGGGGGGTTTTAAATATTTTTGGATTCATACTGAACTAGGAGTATAAGAGCATATAATTATCATTTGATCCAAATGTGGCCTTTGCTTGTCACTTGTTGTGAATGTGGGGGTGCACTTAAATTATTCTTTTTGGTTGGCTGGTAAAGAGATCAAATGATGAGTAGCCCACGTGAATTTCATTATTAAAGAATTTGAATAATTGTGCATTAATTATTAATGGAGGGAAATTTGGTTGGTGAAGCCCACATTGCATAGGGGTTCCTTCGTAATCAATTTAAGGGCGACCAAGATCTCAAGTATTGAAAAGGCCGAACTAAGGGCTCCGAGCACCCTTAGTTCGGCTAATCATCAAATGGGAGGCTCAAAATTTCCATGAGGGTCAGGGCTCCTTCATGATTAACTTAAGGGGGGCGAAACTCCTAAGTATTGAAAAGAGGCTGAGCTGAGGGCTCTTAGTACCCTCAGCTGGGCTAGTCATCAAATGGGAGGCTCAAAACCATCAATTTGACCAATCACTGAGTGGAATCCTCAACGTCGTCATGGAGAACACAAGGCCGAGCTGAGAGCTCAGATCACCCTCAGCTTGGCAGGCTCTCGTATGGAAGCTTCAATGCCATCCTGAAGGAAGAGAGGACAAGCTAAGGGCTCTGAGCACCCTCAGCTCGGCAGAAACCCATAAGGGAGTCCCAAAGCCTTCCTGAGGACCGTGGCATCGAGCTGAGGGCTCCGAGCACCCTCAGATCGGCGGGCCCTTATTTGGAAGCCTCATCACTACCCTAGAGACAACAAGGTCGAGTTGAGGGCTCTAAGCACACTAAGCTCGACAAATTAACCAAGGAGAGGCCTAAATCCGTCATGAAAATAAAGTTCCGAGATAAGGGATCCGAGGACCCATAGGTTGGATGAATCTCCTAAAGGACTCCCAAATCAGCCATGAAGATAAAGTGTTGAGATGAGGGATCTGAGCACCTTCAGCTTAGATGACCCTCTAAAGAGACTCCCAAATTCGCCATGAAAAACGACAACACTAAGCTGAGGGCTCTGAGCACCCTCAGATTGGATGATCCTCCAAAGTGAAGCTCAAATCCATCATAAAGAACGACAACGTTGAGCTGAGGGCTTTGAGCACTCTCAGCTTGGTTGGCCCTCCAATGAATGATCTAAATCCGCTAAGGAATAAAAGATGCTGAGCTAAGGGCTCCAAGCACCCTCAGCTCGGCTGAGTGCCAAATGGAAGATCTAGAACTGACCTGATGTTCATTATGTCGAGCTAAGGGCTCCAAGCACCCCCAGCTCGGATGATCATCACAGAGAGAGACTCAAAACCATCCTGATGTTCTTTTTACCTCCTGCTCGGTTGAAGGGGATAAAATTATCCATTCGTCTCCATTTCAAGTAAGCCTCCCCATGGACTTCTACTAGTGGGCCCAAAATCTCGGTCTAAATACTTAGGACCCCTATTTATAAGCTCATTGGTCGCCTTCCAGATTAGGCTAATTAATTGAGTTGGAGTCCCTAATTCGAAGGTGCTAATCGAGCCCTACTCTCTATATAACTCCTAGGTATCTATTGCCACCAGGTATTAGCTTCTTATTAATTCAAGATCAATATTAGCCTTCTCCCTCGAATACTTACTCTCACGCTGGAGGGACTTCACTAGACACAACCTTGGTGAGTCTATGTGTAGGTGCTCGGAGTGTGGACTTGGAGCTCAGCGTGGAGTTCAGAATAAAGTCTGAAGAGGAGTTCAGTATGGAGCCCGAAAAGGATCTCAGTTCGGGGTCCGAAGAAGATCTCAACTGGAGTTGTTGGCCTAGTGAGTTAGCCAAGAGGGGGGGGGGGTGAATTAGGTAGTTATAAAAAAATTAAACAATTAAATCTTTCAACAATTAAATTATCAAATAATCAACTTATCCTAAATCAATTATGATCTTTGTTATGCAGCGAATAAGTATTTATATTCTAAGTACACGCCCAAATAGAATCTGATAATAATAATAATAATAATAATAATAATAATAATAATAATAATAATAATAAAGCACATCAAGATATATCCTGGTTCAGCAAACTAACCTTGCCTAATTCAGTCCCTCGAGTTCTATGGAGATTCACAACCACTAAACCCATTGATCCTTTTACCAAGTAGGAATCAAACCCCTTATAATTTTCCTTTTCCCAAGCTAAGAAATAATCTTATCTTTTTACCAGGCTAAAGATTAACCTAATTCTATTACCGGAAGAATCATAACTTAATCCTTTTACAGGTTGAAGATCAAACCTAATCATTTTACAGGCTAAAAATCAAACCTCACAACTCTTACAAGTATTTTTTTCACAACTAAAAATGGAACTTTCACAATTCACTTAATTCAATTCAGGAAGAATCAAAATCTAGTTCTTTTCAAGGGAAAAGAATAACCTAATATTTTTATACTTAGAAAAAGATCAAACCCTAATCTTTTTACCAAAAAATATTGAAACCTAGCTATCTTTGACCAGATACCGGCTCAACCATGTCTAATCTGCTCAAACTCACAAACACACAAAAAAATTGAGTTTCTTCCTACAAGGGGTTTCTACTCTGCACCTCAAAATAGATATACTCAATAATGTTCTGAAATTTACTACATGATAGATACAATATGAGGCAAATTAATATTTGATTATAAATAAGTGTGGGTAGCATAAAATAAGGCACGTAATCAGATAAATACACAAAATCGTTTTAAAAAGATTTTTATGCTCTTAAATTTGAAAACGATTTTTAAACGATCTTAACAATCGAGCAAATATAATAATATGAAATCACAATAAGAATAATAGCTTGGAAAGATTTCACTGAGATAACATTGAATAATGTAAATAAAATCGCAAGATAATACAAATCGGTGATGCCAAAACAATCACCACTTTAGATCAAAAACGTAACACAATATCTCTCTCGAATGAATGTCAATAGAATAATAACTCTTAGAAAAGCTTAGAAACTGATGTTTTTGATATATTTTATCATAATCCCGAAGGTCTAATTATAAAGATCAATATCAAGCCCTCCAATTGCTACTTTTCAAAAGATGTCTCTAAAATGCACTCTTAAACCCCATATAATAATCCCTTTCAATTTTGGGATATTTCACTTAAAGATGAATTTTAAACTCTCAAATAAGTGCGTAAAATATTTCTCAATTATCAATCACAAAGATAGAAAACATTTAATTAACCAAATTGAGAGAATCATTTAATATGTGAACCAAATTAGTATAAGTTTAAATATGGACCATATCTTCAACAAGATCAGGTCCCCAAAATTTTTCCCTTGAAATAATAAAAAATGACTAGTTTTTACCAAAAGACCAAGATCTTTGAAATCTCAACCGAAATAGTCGGTTGACCGATCCTAGGCATGGCATATGATCGATTGATACAACGTGTAAGCCAGGCCAAACGAAACACCCAGTTAGTTGACCTATCACTCCTCGGCCGGTTGACCGATAGTTTAAAGAGTTTTCCATACTATTTTCCACTATAGTCAGTTGACTGATTTCCTACCAATCGGTTGACCAATTGGTTCAGAAAATTCACCTGCTATTCCACTACACCCATCATTTAACCGATCGTTTCTTGGTTGGTTGACCGATTGATGCAGGTTCTACACTTTTTGCTCTGAAACCTAATTGTTTCAATCATTGACCAATCATTTTTTGAACAATTGACCGATTTATGCTAGTTGGTTAATTCATTCACCAATTTCTACTCCAAAACTCAACGTTTAATTCAATTAATCAGTTGTTTTTTTGGGTTAACTAAATTGACCCTAAACTTCAACTTTAAAAATGATTTTCACTTAGGTCAATTTTTATTTTCAATTTCATATAGGAGTACATATTTAATCACTAATTAGGATCCTAAAATTTATCATATCAACACACAAAAATATAACTTATTTAATAGTGTTGCGTGTGATCCTAAGTCGGGTTGCATTAAGAATATAAGTGTATTGAGTTGTTTTCACCTAATTTCTTCAAGATCTTCAACACTGTTTATTTCTTCAATGTCCTTCTTTGCACCCTTGATACTTTCTTCATGATACAATCAATAAATGAAACTCTTTTTCTGAAACACTCAACAAACATTTTAGTTCCACTAAAAATATCAATATTTAATTGTTCATCAAAACCTCGCAATCAACAATCTTCTCCTTTTGATGATGACAATTGACTTTGATGTTTTCTTCTAAAAACAAAATGTAACCACGCTCTCCCTAAATTCAAGGACGGGTATTTAACTTATTTAAGCACAATCATGAAGATAAATTCAAAAAATTCAATAGATATTCAATATAAGCTTAAAAATTAGTATAACGATTAAGATATTCAATAAAGCATGATATAAGAAATTCAAAGTAGATCTATCTTTAATCAGTGCAATACTTAGGTGAACAAATTTCTAAACATCAACTAACTTGTTTAAAATTCACTTTCACCATGATCTCTCCCTTTGTTACACCAATTTCTTATTTAAACATCAAACAAATTCTCCCCTTTTGTCATTTCAAAAAGTGGGGACGGAGAACATTTTTTTTTTAACCCCATTTAAATATCTTGATAAAATAATTTTTCTTTAAAAAACTCATCAACCTTTTTGATTTTTAATAAAGGGGGTATACATCATTTTAAGAATAAAACTCATTTTCAATCATTAGAATATATGTGGATCATAATAGGAAATAAATATTAAGCATAATTGGTCATGTTCGAACAAACCACAATAAGTTAATTACTACTTAGTCAAGTACCATAAAATCTAGATTAAGCTATTACAGATTAAAGTACCAAGGTAAGACAAGTTTCAAATTTCATAACACTACTGAGAATGATAAAACATAAAATCTAATGAGGACCCTATCCCATGAATGAATAATACGATCCCAAGGGACCAGTCGCTGGCTGCTGTGAATACTGACCACAAGATGAATGTTCAAACTCAAGGGCATCTACTAATAATACAGCATCAATGGTCCTACCCCTAACGACCCTGCTGTAGTGGATCCTCCAAAGGATTGTTGCGCTCCGAATGCAGTATGTCCGCTATAATGCTGTTGGGCCCTAAACTTTTGTTGGCTGGCAAACTGCGAGCTCTATGTTAATTAGAACATATGTTATATGCTTCATGTGATCCTCCCAAATTCAGCCTACATAGTCTCAGTGATCCTTCCTCATCTGTTTTCCAAGGACACTCTCATCTCAGCCATGCTATTTCAATCCTGGATATTCGGTAATCCATCATTTCCGTGTATTCCGAGAGATCACCAACTTGATTTCAAAGCATGTCCATCTTTTGATCTGAGCTCAACTCTTCCTCTTCTTCTTCTTCTTCTTCTTCTTCTTCTTCTTCTTCTTCTTCTTCTTCTTCTTCAACCACCATTCTCTGTCTCTTTTCACCCTTCTTTTTTACCCACCTATTCCTCTCAAATTCATATCTCATTAAAATAAAATTACTCATATTTATCTATGTTGGGGTCACCGTGAAGAATTTCATTTCTTCAGGATCAATTTCTACTTTAAAGTGGTCAAATATTGTTTGAAGCGCATTAGCAAAGGGTAGCAGTCTAGAGGATTTCTTTAGCTCATATCTCATGTGATCCATCATGATATAGGCTAAATCAAGTTTTTCTACCCTCAACAATCTCATTCAATAAGTATAAATCAAACTCATTCACATTCGCACGACTTCCTTCTCTAGGCACAATCGTATATATATTCATCGAATAAATAAGGTGGTGCTCAAGCGATAGTGATCCCACTCTATCTCCATCCAACCCAAACTTATTGGCGATCTCACTTTTATTAAAATTCGTCACAATTCAATGAGTGGTATTGTAGGGAAATACATCTCCTCTATCGAACTTCAAAATATACCTAAGATCTGCCGTATCAAATCTAATCTCTTGCCCTTTAACAAATGACCTCATTTGTTCATCCCTAAGTGTAAGATTATTATAGAATATTGTTACCCAAAGATGCATCCACTCATTAATTTGGGAGACAAAATTGGTCCACCCCAAAACCCTAACATACTTCTCTAGATCGAGATTTTTCTTCTTTAATCCATCAAAATCTATGGGTTTACAACAAACAACTTTTCGATATGCAAATTCAATTTTGAATTTTATTTCTTTTTCCTTGTTCACAAAATGGATATTGTCATATTTGGGTTTTCCCGGGCAAGGTCTCTTGACTCTAGGCATTTTCTCATGATATTTAGTTCAATCAACCGATTAAACACAAGAAATCTAACAAGATGAAATGGATCTACCGAAACCCTAGAGAGCGGCAGAAGATCCAACCTTATGATAAAACTTTAGGTTTCCAAATGCTAGATGCAAGTCCTTAATCTTCAAATCCAAGCCAAAACGTGATGATCTCTTGAAGATTTTGGATGTAAAGTACTTGGGAGAGGAAAGATTTTTGGAGAAAAGAGAGTTCAAAATTGAAATGGGGTGAAATGAGAGGGTAAGAGATATTAATCCCATAACATTCGGTTGATCAATTGTTCTTGGTCTGTTAACCGACCAAAACAGAGTCTGCATATTGCAGGCTCTGTTCTTGTTGGTTGACTGACAGGGCCCTTTTTATCTTTTTGTGTATTTTAGCCCTAATTGATCAACTAGCTCAATTTTTACCTCTTATTTTGATCCACACATATTATTTGAAATATTTTCACACCCACTCACACTCTCTCTCTCACACATACACACACATATCATAAATATCTAATTTAAGAAATGCGAAGCATCTCCCTAACAAAATTAACATATTTGAATTTTTAACAAATTGACATACCTGGATCATCTTTGGGTGCAATTGGTGTGTGTATCTTTGGTGGATTGTTGATTTTAAGCTTGGTGTCCTTTAAATCCATTATTTTTCCTTTTCCTTAACTTGTCACTTTGATTTCCTTCTTTCTTGCATTGGCTCTTTTCTGGATCGGTTCGGTGATTGTTTTCTTGCCTTTGTACGGTGCTTTGAGCTACTTTTTAAACCTTTCACTTTGCATATATTGATTCTTCCTCATTGGTGCATTGAATCCAAACTGCTTCTTGGCATGTAATATTCATTGTATCCTCTTGATTGTTCGAATCTCCGAAATTTTATTTCTTTGGTATCCAGTTATTTTTGGATCTGACAGGGTAACCATGCAATAAATAACAAACTTTCTCAAAATGACTATACTTCCCACAACAAAAGCATTTAGCATTGTTAATATATTTCTTCAAATAATCATTGTTCTGCACGAGAGCACGATATCGATGGTGATATTGAGGAGCTGCTTTAGCAACTATTGATTTTTCAACAAGTTTAGTTTTCTCAATATCCTTAAATTTATCCATTACTTTATCAAGCTCCTTTTGAGTCTTTTAAAGTAATCACTTTGTTGAACTAACGTTCAACTGTTGACCAAAATTATCCTTGTTAGCCGGGGTTACTTTATAGAGGACAAGATGTCCAATGTCGAATGATCGAGGACAAACCTTTCTATTGTAATACGTAGTGGCAATTTGTTGGTAGGCTGCCTACCGAACAGGCGTGCATTCCATCTTTTCTTCCAATAAATCATGGTTAAGGGCCAAAGAAGCATCATTCTCATCTTGATTGAAAATAATCACTGTCCGAGAAGAGGACATACCGATCTCAGCGGGGATTATCGCCTTTGACTCGAAGGTCATCGTTAAGGGAGTTTCCCCTATAGGGGTTCTTGTTGTAGTTTGGTAAGCCCAAAGGATAGGGTACAAATCCTCAACACATCTTCCCTTTGATCTATCGAGACAGGTTTTGAGTCCGTGAATAATGGTGCGGCTAATGACTTATACTTGCCCGTTGGACTGGGAGTACCCTAGAGATACGAAGTGGGTCCGATTCCCTAACCTGAAGTAAAAATCTGAGAATAGGGCATTATCAAAGGGCGAAGTACTTGTTATCGGGACGAGAACGGTAGGAGGTTTCCAGGGATAGGAGGTGAATCTTTGACATTTATCGCATTTCTTGATGAACTACATAAAGTCTTTGTGTATGTCTGGCTAGAAATATTCGTGACAAATGAGTTTGTGTACCATGGATCTTTCTCCAGAATGATTGCCACATAACCCTTCATGAACTTCCTTCAAAACGTAGTCAGATTCCTCCGGCCTAAGACAATATGAATAAGGACTCGAGAAGGCCCTCCATTAGAGAACTCCATCAATGATGGTGTACCGTGATGCCCGATATCGCATATGTCTTACCTCTGCTCAGTTAGAGGGGAGTGTCCTGTTTAGGAGATATTCCCTTATTGGGTTCATCCAAGTTGGAGAGTTGGAGAGAGCACATATGGCAGTACCTTGATTGGGGATGATGGTGCTCGATACTTCCAAATACTCTATGGGACACTTCATTTTAAGCTGAATTCTATGGTAGAGGCCAAGGCATCAGCATATCGGTTTTCTTCGCGGGGGATTTGGCACAATTCGATTTTTTTGAAGTTCTCCATCAGTGATTTTACTCTTCCGAGATAAATGGCCATACTAGGGTCCTTAGCTGCGTACCCACCATTGACTTGGTTCACAACGAGTTGTGAGTTGGAGAAGACGTATAGGTTTTTGGCATTAAATTATCGTGCTAATCTGAGTCCCACAAGAAGGGCCTCATACTCCACTTCATTATTGGTAGTTCTGAACCCAAGTCGAATTGCGTATTCAATTTCTTCCCAATCAAAGGCTACCAAGGCCATGCCGGCCCCACAGTCCCCCATGTTAGAAGAACCATCCATGAACATCTATCAGGTATTTAGAACAAAGTCGTTGTTTGGTTTGGTATGAGTAGGTGGCCATTTTAGGGTCAATACCTTTGTCGGACCGGGATGAGGATCCGGTCGGGAAGGGTCGTAACCATCCGGGATGGGTTCTTCTAGGAAAGTTATCTCAGTAATAAAATCGGTCAGGACCTGCCCCTTGATGGTTGTTCTTGGTCAGTATTCAATATGAAATTGGCCTAAATCAAGGCTATACTTTATGAGCTGGCCAGAAACATCAGGCGAATACAAAATTTGTCATAAGGGTTGATTAGTGAGCCCCACGATCACGTGAGCTTAAAAGTATTGCCTTAATTTTTGCGACACAATTAGGAGGTCATAGGCCAACTTCTCAAAGCATTGATATCTAGTTTCAGTATCAATGAGTACTCAACTTACATAATACACATACAGTTGAACCCCTTCCACTTCCCAGACCAACGCCACGTTGATTGCAGTATCTGAAACAGCTATATACATAAATAATTCCTCCCCATTCTTGGGCTTACTCAGTAGCGGTGCCGAAGACAGGTATGCCTTAAGCTCTTGGAAAGAAGTGGTTCAAGGCGGCCAGCCTTCTAGTGAGCATTTGGACATCCTTCCTTGTTCGAGGAGAAGCCATTTCGAAAACAACACTGATTTGGTCAGGATTGGCATCGATGCCCCTTTGGGACACCATATAGCCCAAGAATTTCCCTGTTGAAACCCTAAATATGCACTTAGTGGGGTTTAGTTTTATTCGATGAGCTCGGAGGTCTTTGGGGCATGCTTTGTTGAGGTCTTTGAAGTCCATGCAAAGGCGCCATTTGTTTCCAGCCTTGGGAGCGAGGACGACATTAGAGAGCCAAACTGAAAACTTTATTTCTTCTACCATGATAGATTTCACCAACTTGTTCATTTCCTATTCAATGATTTTTTGGCGATCCGGGTGGAATTTTTTTTTTTTTTTTTTGCCTCACTGGGGAATGGTGAGGGTTAGTGTGTAGTTGATGTATGGAGACATTCGGATCGATCCCTGGAAGCTCATTATGGGACCAAGCAAAAACCTTGTAATTCTTCTTGAGGAGAGCGGTTAATTCTTCTTACTGTTCCGGATTGAGCTTGGCACCAATTTGAATGGTTCTTTCCTCGATGGTAGAGTAAATAGGAACTTCTACAAGATCCTCATGAGGATGAGTCTGGGGTTCCTCATCTCGAGGATCATCGATAGGAACAATTCCAGGATCGAGCATGGTCATGAACTCAAGTTCTTTGTTCCTGGTTGCGTCCGTTAATTGTTATTTCTTTTTCTCCAACACTCTACTGGCCCAGGAATGAGCTAATTCTTGGTCTCCCCTGACCTCTCCCACTCCCTATTCTATGGGAAACTTCATGCATTGATGGAAAGGGGGAAGATACGGCCCTTCAGTGCCGCCAAGGTGGGTCGACCAATGATTGCATTATATGGAGACGGTCAATCCACAATAAGGAATTTAACCCAAACTGTGGCCGAGGTGGGTAGGGTACCCACCGTGAAGGAAAGTGACGTCCATCCTACGGAATTGCCCACCTTCTCACTAAAACCAATAAGGGGGGCGATAGTGGGCCTCACGGAGAATGAAATGACATTCATTTGGTCAAATGCTTCCTTGAAAATGATATTCGCAGAGCTGTCGTCATCGATCAGGATTCATCTAACCTTGTGGTGATTGATCAGGGCAGATATTACTAGGGCATCATAGTGAGGGGTATGATTTCCTTGAAGGTCTGCTTCTCTAAAGTAGATGACGTTATGCGTAGAAGCATCGATCGTGCTCACCTCGTACACATATTTGTTGGCTTTTCGCTTGTCTTTTCCCTCATGCCTCTTCCGGGAAGAAGTAGTTGCTTCCCCAAGGCTGAGACTGCCATTGATCATAGAGATCATATTAATCTTACCATCAATGTGCATGTCATCGTCAAATTCATCAATTTTTCTCCTTGGTATAGGTCGGCTATGACTTTCCTTCTTTGGTCGATCTCGTCGCTTACTGCGACGACTGCTCTTCCCAACCCTGATGCTTATACATTCCTTGCGGACATAATGACCAAAGTGCCCTATTTTTATGAGGGCCTTGATCTTTTCTCAGAATTGGAAATATTTTTTCGTAGAGTGGCCATGGTCACAGTGGAATTTTTAATATTTGGAGATGGATTTAACCATGGGCCTCTCTTTAGGAGGAGGAGCTGGCGGGAATAATCCATTTCCCGAATTTTCCGCGAAGATTGTGGCTACTTAGGTGGTAAAGGGCATCATTCTTTGATGATTCCCAAGGGCTAAGGGAATCTTCGTTCCCTTTGAAGGGGTCCTAACTTCCCATCTGCCTGCAATCTTTGAGACAAGCCTTGCTCTTCCTGTCCTCTGGTCAGCATTTTTGCTTCTGGTCCCTTTCACCCTCCCTCTTCATAGCATATCTGTGATCATCTTGGTTGAAGCTGGTATTTTGGCCAAGAGTAGCAACTAAGTTTGGCACGGGATAAGAACATAAATCATACGTTAGCCTTCGATGCCTTACTTCGTCAATAAAGGCATTCAAGGCCACAACGTCTAGGATATTGCTACAACTAGAACTTTTCTTACCGAACTTTGCAGCAAAATCACCTAAAGTTTCAGTAATCTCTTGCTAGAGAGTAAGGAGATGGTTCACCATTTTGGGTCTTATCCGGGAACAGTCAAATCGGGCTAAAAAGAGTTGCTCCAGCTAATCAAATAAGGAAATTAGTATAGGATCCAACTCTCGGTACCATGTGCTGGCCATTCTAGTGAGAGTCAAGGGGAAATATTTGCACCTTACAGCCATAGACGTTGTGTGCATGTCCATGAATGCGTTGAAAATAGATAAATGATCGCCTAGGTCGGTGGTCCCATCGTAGAGAGCTATTTGTGGACTGAGAAACCGATAGGGGACCACTTCAAGGACTATGGCCTCAACAAAAGTGGATCTAATACTTTAGGGGATCTCATTAGCTCCTCCCGAGCCCCATATCTGAACAAGTGTTGCATCTATTTCGGCAACACGCTTTTCCGAGGCTGCTTCTCTCTTGGGCAGCGTTACTATATGCCTTGCAGATGCTCTTGATCCTTGCCTTTTGGCAAGTGGGGAATGAGAGTTAGCCTCCCAAGCATGGCGAGCTCTTTGATTTGCACATGTGATATTACTATGAGTTCTTTCCACGCGATGACCATGACGGTAATGGAAGTCCTCTGTCCGGCGAGACCATTGGAGTAACGAGGCAAAATTAGACACGGTTGGTTGAGTAGAGAGCTGCTCCTTGGTTGGTCGATTGTGATGACGGGGTGGTTTCGTTGACACGTGTCCCTTAGAATGAATGATATAGTCGGATTCGTGAGGAGGATACTCATTTCCTACATATCGGAGAACCAGTCCCCCTTGAACGGGGGTCGGTTGCAAGAGGTGTTTCTCTCCCTTTAGATTCTGGAGGACTGGTTGTTAATTTAGGGTAGGCGGCAGATGAGAGAAGATGGTGTCAAGACATGTTTGAAATTGGAACAGTTGGCACTCAAAACTATTGAGATGCACCACATCCATAGCTCCAGGATTTGGTCCTGCAGATAGAGCTGACGGGCCTGCCTGGCTGATAGAAAGTTCTTGTTCTTCTACTTCCAGGACGGGGACAACAATTCTCGCATCCGACTTAGGATTCTGTGCCATTTCAATAGCCGGGTTGTTATCTACTGTGCTGTCTAAATTCCTTGGTCATAGGGATTGGCCAAACCTTGTATGAATCAAACTCTTAGCCCAGAAAAGAGCAAGTGATGATGAAAGAGAGACTTTTCATAGCAATTCCCACAAACGACGCCAAACTGTTGATGTCAAATTTTGGTTAACATAAATAGTGTGGTCCAGCCAGCCCTTACGGGGTGTTGGAGAGCCCTATAGTGGAGATGGTATATTCTATTCCGTGAAAAATCCTCTAGTCGGGAAGGGGAAGGCCAAGACCAGGAAGGGTTCACAGGCATTCCAAATCAAGAAGAGCAAGAACAGGAGATTGTAGGATTTCCTGAGGTATGAATTATAGGTTGAAATAACCTATCTACTTTTAAGACGAATTTGGTAGTTTTTGATTGTTTTATTTATATTTAATTATGTTTTAGTATGTTTTTGTGTAAATTAGGTGTAGGAACGTGAACGAGTGAAACAGTGGAAAAACGGTAAAGAAATGATGAAAGAATACAAGGTTTCAGGATAGCAAACCCATCGCCATGGCAATCAGGCCACTGCCGCGGCGGTGAGAATTGTAGAGAAGGCTGAAAAGTGTAGAAGTCCTACCACCATGATGGTAAAAATACAGAGAATCCACGAACTGTTTCATCGCCGCAGCAGTGATCCCACCGTCGCGACGATAAAAGTTCAAAGATTTTAGGGCTTGGCCCACCGCCGCGGCGGTCACTCTGTAGTAGTAAAATGATATTTTCTAGATATTTTGGGCCTTGTATTTAATACCTTGGTTCCTCTCATTTGAAGAAGATGTTCATAACAAATTTTCTAACTTTAGACATTTGATAAAAAGCCATTTTTGAGAGCTCAAATAGGAGATTCATCATTCGGAGAAGATGAAGCGATTCCGGACTGATCAAAGGCGACAGTGGACTATTCTTCTCTAAGATTTGATCGTTCTTCCTTTGTTTTTATCTTTATAATTAACTTTTCACATCTAATGATGATGAATCCCTCTTGTTTTAATGTTTATATGGTTGAGATCATGGTAGATTAGATAAATATTATTTAGGGGTTATTGTAACTCATGTAAACACTTGTTTGATTGAATATACGTTACATTAAAGGTTGTTTGTCTAAATCCAATTGTGTTTACCATTTTATTACAATATTAATATGCTTGTTATAGTATTAGGTTTGGTTTTGAGAATACAGGGTTTGACACTCAGGAGAGGCAACCTCGGATTCGGACTAGGGTTAAACACATCATGACTCTCTAACGACCCGGGAGGACATTAGATAGTGTGCAATCCATGAGGTTGGGTTAAGACTCATGTGCCAGACTGTCATTAAGACGTTGAGGGGAACTTCTTCATTGACGCGAAGTCGCATATTCCCTCATCTTACACTCGGGAGAGGTGATGAGTGAGTTTTAGGTATCGAGATTTTTGGATAGAATCAACACCGTTATTGTTAACTAAAAGAAGTCAAATAATTATTACATGAATGAAATCAATCCTTGGGTAATCAACTTAGTTAAAATTAACCCACTAATTGTTTGTTAAACTTAGGTTTTAATTAAACTTCACACAATTCTTGAAACGTCGGGATAATATAAGACTATGCAAATTATGGTATTCAATTAATCAACACGTATCCCTATGGAACGATATCCGACCGAAAGGTCCACTATATTAAAACTTGACCTCGTGCGCTTATGAGTAAAAAAAAATATAAATGCGTGAGTAGAAAAAGTTGCATTCAAGTTTTTGGCGTCGTTACCAGGGAATTATGTTTTCATTGGGTTGATATTGTGACTAAGTGGTTGAATATTAATCCAGACAATTATTTTGTTTTCTTTTCTTTCAATTCTTTTATTAATTTATTTTATTTTGTGATTGAGCAGTGTATGCGACGAAGTCAAAGCTTGGAATTTTTTACTCTGGATCCTGAGATCGAAAGAACATTGAGAATGATAAGGAAAAAAAAGAAGAAACCAAGTTGAGACTATGACCGAAGGAGAAGAATATATGCCAAACATGCCTCAACAACCACCGGTGTCGCAGACACTCAATTAGCAACCTCTGAAATCCGAGAATCCACAACGAGTCCTCTGGGACTATAATTGTTCAATGATATTGGAAATTTTCTCTGGAATTCGGAGGCAACCTATACATGCCAACAACTTCGAACATAAGCCTGCTATCATTAATATAGCGCAACAGAACCAATACGGAGGAAATCTGCATGAGGACCCCAATATACATTTAGCGATCTTTCTTTAGATTTGTGACACGGTCAAAATCAACGGTGTTGCTGAAGACATCATTCGGTTGAGGCTATTTCCATTCTCAATTCGTGATCGAGCATGAGGCTGGTTCCAATCAATCCAACCTGGCAGTATTGACACTTGGGAGGACCTTGCTTAAAGGTTCTTCACTAAGTTTTTCCCGCCTTCGAAGACTTCTCAACTCAGTGGTAAAATTGTGTAGTTTTGCCAGAGGGATTTCGAGCCACTCTTTGAAGCGTGGGAAAGGTTTAAGGATCTATTGCGTCGGTGCCCCCAACACGGGTATCAAGATTGGTTTCAAACCAAACTCTTCTACAACAGGTTGGAGGGCCAGACTAGAACCATTGTTGATGTTGCCTCGGAGGATCGTTGCTATCAAAGACCCCGAATGAAGCAAATGCATTATTGGAAGAAATGGCGGTTAATGACTATCAATGGATAAATAAGAGAAACTAGGGAAGAACGGTCGTTTCAATTCAGGAATTTGATCATCTAGCAATCTTATCGGCCCAAGTCTCAAAACTCTCAGAATAATTGGTTACCTTTTCTACCAAGGATGTGTCATCCAGTCGAGAAGCGGAGAATATAGCAAGAAGTTCTCAACCCGAAATGGATAGTGAATTTGAGGAATGTCATTTCATGAACAATCAGGCTTACTTTCAGGCACGTAGCTAATCTTCCTACTCACTACCATCCAGGACTTTGCAATCATGAAAATATTTCATATACGAATACACAGAACACGTTGCGTCCACCTTCGGGTTATGGAAATCAAGCTTAGGGATATCCTATGCAACAAAACCTCCAGATGCAACAACCTCCGACACACAATCAAAAGCCAAACCTGGAAGAGATGATGGGTTCTTTCATGAAGGAGACTCAAACAATTTTGCGAAAGACGCATAACCGGCTAAACATACACGAGAAAATGCTAGACTTGATTGAGACCTCATGTACAAACACAAATTCCATTGTTAAATCATTGGAAACTCAAATCGGGCAACTTGCTAATGCCATTCAGGAGCAAACCATGGGTAAATTTCTAAGCAACATGGAAACTAACCTGAGGGAATGCAAGGCGATAAAGTTGAGAAGTGAAAAATAGGTTGAAGCAAGTAAGCCGCTATAAGAAGAAATGGGGTTAAACAATGAAGTTGACCATGATGAACCAAAGAGAAATGTGGATGAGCAATTTGATGAAAAGATCAATGAGATAAAGGAGGAGCGAAATGAAGACATGATGGAGGAGAATAATGAGAGGAGAAGAGAAGAGAAAGTTGAAGAGAAGATAAAAGACTAAAGGGTGATTCTAGGGAGAATTACAGTCCCGGACAATCTACCTATTCTCACCACACCTTTACCCTATCGCCAAAGATTCCAAAAAAAGAACTTGGATTCTCAATTTGCTAAGTTTTTTGAAATCTTCATGAAAGTACGAATCAACATACATTTTGCGGATGCATTAGAATAAATGCCTAACTATAGAAAGTTTTTGAAAGATATCATGGTGAAGAAAATAAAGTTTGAGGAATACGAGACGGTCAAAATGACGGAGGAGTGTAGTGCTATAATTCAAAGGAAATTGCCTAAAAAATTGAAGGATCCTGGTAGTTTGACAATTTCGTGTACTATCAGGAAATCTCATTTTGACAAAGCACTATGTGATCTTGGTGCTAGTATCAAATTGATGCCATCTTCTGTCTATCGGAAGTTGGGACTTGATAGTGCTAAGACAACTTTAATCTCTCTTCAAATGGCAAATCGATCGTTGACTTATTCGAAAGGGATTATTGAGGATGTTTTGGTAAAGGTGGACAAGTTCATCTTCCCGATGGACTTTTTCTTGTTAGAAATGGAGGAGGATAGGGAGATTTCAATCATACTAGGAAGGCTTTTGCTTGCAACGGGAAAGGCTTTAATTGACGTGCATAATGGTAATTTGACGTTGCGAGTAAACGATTATGAGGTAAAGTTCAACATTTTCAAAACTATGAACTTTCCAGATGAATGTCCTAAATGCAATCGAGTAGATATTGTTGACCCTTGTGCAAGGGGCTTGAGGTAGATCGAGCTAAGATTGAAACAATCAAGAAGATTCCACCTCCAATAAATGCGAAGAGAGTCTGAAGTTTCTTGGGACATGTCGACTTCTACCGACACTTTATAAAAGAATTTTTAAAGACGATGAAGCCATTATGTCACCTACTTAAGAAGGATGCCCCATTTGAATTCAACGAAGCTTGCTTGAATGCTTTTAATGCAATGAAGGATAAGTTGATCATAGCTCCTATAATAGTTGCTCCGGACTAGAATGAGCCATTTGAAATAATGTGCGATGCTAGCGACTGTACGGATGGTGCAGTGTTAGGCCAACGTAAGGAGAATATCTTCTGATCTATTTATTATGCGAGCAAGACATTGAACGATGCCTAGGAGAATTACACCACAACCAAAAAAGAGATGCTAGCGGTTGTTTCTACTTGTGATAAGTTCCGATCGTATATAATTGGATCAAAAGTGATCGTCTATACAGATCATGTTGCTATTCGGTACTTATTTGGTAAGAAAGACGCCAAGCCGCGTCTAATTAGGTGGATTCTATTGTTTCAAGAGTTCGATGCTAAGATACAAGACAAGAAAGAGAGCAAAAATGTTGTAGCTGATCATCTGTCAAGCCTGGTTTAAGAGGAAGTAGGTAATGAGTCGTGTATTACGGGGGTGTTCCTTGATGAACAGTTATTCAAAATTAACAATACACTTCTGTGGTTTGCAGATATCATAAATTTTCTTGCCTGTAAAGTGTTACCACTAGATCTTACAAGTGCCCAAAGGAAGAATTTCCTATTCGATTCAAGACACTATATGTGGGACAAGCCATTGCTATTTAAGAAGTGTGCTGATTAGGTAATCTGGAGATGTGTTCTAGAGGAAGAGATGATGAAAATTCTTTATCACTGCCATTCATTACCTTGTGACGGTCACTTTGGAGCGACTCGGACAGCAGCAAAAGTGCTTCAGTCAAGTTTTTACTGGCCATCTTTGTTTAGAGATGCTTATACGTTTGTAAAAACTTGTGATCGATGCCAAATGGTAGGAAACATTTCAAGCAGGCGTGAATTGCCATTGATGTCTATTCTTGAACTAAAGCTCTTTGATGTGTGGGGTATAGATTTCATGGGGCCATTTCCACCGTCATTCGATCAGGAGTATATTCTTCTAGCGGTGGATTACGTGTCTAAGTGCGTCGAAGCCATGGAAACACCAACCAATGATGCCAAAGTGGTTTTAAATTTCCTTCAGCGAAACATCATGTCAAGGTTTGGGATACCTCAGGCCATAATTAGTGATTAGAGAACCCACTTTTGTAACAAAATGTTGAATACTTTGTTGACAAAGTATGGGGTTCAGCATAAGATGGCGCTACCGTACCATCCACAGACAAATGACCGAGATGAAGTTTCAAACAGAGAGATCAAGCTTATTTTGGAGAAAACAGTTCATTCTAATCATAAAGATTGGGCGATAAAGCTGGATGATGCATTGTGGGCTTATCACACGACATCCAAGACACCGATCGGCATGTTACCCTATCGGTTGGTGTTTGGGAAGGCGTGTCATTTTCCAATCGAGTTAGAGTACTATAGATTTTGGGTAATTAAGAAATTGAACTTCAATTTAAAAGTTTCAGGAGAATAACGTCTCCTCCAACTCAATGAGATAGAGTAATTCCAAAATGAAGCTTATGAAAATGCCAAGCTTTACAAAGACAAAACGAAGAGGTGGCATGATAAGAAAATAGCCAGGAGGGAGTTCAGCCCAGGCCAACAAGTTTTGTTGTTTAATTCAAGGCTGAGGCTCTTTCCAGAAAAATTAAAGTCCCGGTGGTCTGGCCTGTTCCGAATCAAGCAGGTATTTTCATTCGGCTCTGTCGAATTGGAAGGCGATGATGAATGAATTTTCCAAGTCAATGGGGAGTAGATCAAACATTACTTCGGCAACAAAGAACGAGTTGTAGAGACTATCTCCCTCGTTGACGGCTAAGATGGAATTCTCATAGTCGAGCTAGGGACGTTAAATCAACTACGTTTTGATGTGAAACTAAGGGTATGGTATTGCCCGACTATTGTTATTATTACTTTTTGGAGGTTGTTACCGCCTCAGAACATGTTTGGATGTGAATTAAGAAGTATGGATACCTGAGGTTATTTTTTGTGCTTAAAATCGTTGAATTAGCAAAGTAGAAGCGTATGGCATGGAGTGTTGTTGTGAAAACATGATGAAATCAATAGAAACTAGTAGGGAGCTCACCGCTGTGATAGTGAAACCACTGCTGTTGCGATGAAAATGATGAGAAGGCAGATAATGGATCACAGGCTTCATCGCTGCAGCGGTGAAAATACGGGATGCCTCATTTTTGTCAAGGCGCTCCACCACCGCAGCGGTAAAAATTCAGGATTGCATTTTATAAAAAAGGCATTCTGCCGCTGCAGCGGTGATCCCATCGCCACGGCGGTGAAGCGTCAGTTTGAATTAAAAGGTCGTCGCTTCAAAACCACCGAACACCAACCTCTAAAAATTCCAAAAAACTCTCAAATTTCTTCCTTCCAATTTGTTTCAATCTCAAATATCATCCTTCCAATTACAAAATTTAAGATTTTCACCAAATTTATCCACCAAAAATCCGTTCTTCAAACAATTTTTAGATTCTAGGGTTTCAGGACCAAGAGGAGCGATTTTTTCCAATTTTGAGTTATTTGATCTGATTTATTGTACCAAGTAAGTGTTCTTCACCTTATATTTCATGTTTATAATGTATGGGATGATTTTCTTCTACATTGAAAAATTGGCTGAATTTTGTTTATTTCCTAAACCCTAGGCCCCAAATTTTCGCGATTTTTATTTTTATTTTGGGGTTTTGGTTGATTTTTTGTGATGAACATCATTTCCATGGTTGGTCGTATTGAGTAGTCATCGATTGAATGCTACATTATTGAATTTGTGTTGAAATGGTTGTGATTGGTGTGTATGTATAGCCATTGTGTTATGTTCTTGACTGTTCAGATTTGTTGGGTTTATTTGTTTTGTTCGGTTATGATTTGGTTATCGTGTTTGTGAATGTGCTTGATAGGAAAAATGCCGAAAAGAGCTACTTCAAAAAGGCTAAGGGGGGAAGGATCCGGATTCGCGAGCGACTACGATTCCTCACAGTTCGTTTCCAAACAGGTCGAGGAACATTTCAACCGCTTTGAGCTTTAGAGAACATGCATTAAACAAAGGGGTTTCAGGCCATTGCACAGTTTTCCAGCAAAATTCAAGGATGTCACGCAGCCAAGGATGGGAGAAATTTTGTCAATCACCTCCCTTGGGCGAAGTGGTTTTGGTTAGAGAATTCTACGCCAATATCACCAAGGTTGTCGACAATTGGACAAGAGTTCATACTTGGCCAATCCTTTTTAGTCCCGAGCACTTTAATGAAGTCTTAGGATAGGTAGCCTCGGAGCCCAAGTGATGAGCCTTATGGGGGATATGAGCCGCAAATAGACATAGTGATACGGGCCCTAACTCACGGAGAGATCGAATGGACGCACACAGCACCAGGTCTAGCCACTTTCCCTGCTAAGTTCTTAGATCCAATCCCTAAAATCTAGCACCATTTCATATGCGGCAGCCTACTCCCTACTTCTTATTTCTCTTATGTTTCAAAAGAACGGGCTATGACCCTATATGCGATTCAGACGGGCAAGCCAATGAACGTCGGTTTCTTGATCTAATCATTGATCCTGCATACCGTTCAGACGACAAAAGTCGGCCTCTTATTTCCATCGTTGCTGACAGATATTTTTAAGTGTGCCGGAGTGGTAATCAGTAGAGATAGTCCTTGCCCCCTCTATTAAACCCCTTGATATCGCAATTATTAACCAAATATGAGAGGGCGGAGCCCAAGGCCTGGCAGAGCCAGTACTGGGGGAATACGTAACTTGTGTTTACCCTATCGACAATCTCAGTTCTAAAACTCCACCGCCACCTCTCCCGAGTGTAAGACGGGGGAATACGTAACTTCGGGTCAACGAAGAAGTCTCTCTCAACGTCTTAACGATCCTAGGTCACGTGAGTCTCGCCCCAATGTCATCGATTAGGGTTATATTTGTCTTAGTTCGAATCTGGGGTTTGTCAAACCCCGTATTCTTGATATATCTATCTAAGCATAATAAATATAACAATACGATAAACACAATCAAAATTCAAAGAACAAATATAAACGCAACATTGAAATCATACGAAACACATATTTATAAATATATTGTTAATCCCTATATAATCCGCATTTAGCTTATGGCCATAGCCGTATTTACATGAAAGAACGAGCTAAACATGCTTACAAAAATCCAAAGTTAAATAAATAAGAGACGAAATCGAAGAACTTAGCCTTGTCCGAAGATTTGTCATTGAAAACGTTCAACGATCGTTTTGCCGTCTTCCTCTACCTCGGGATGTGAGCTCCTCCTCTACCTACCCTTAGATATATTCTAAAGGTGGTAGCATGCCAAGAGAGGCCGAAAATGAGGGAGGAGAAGAGCTTAAATAGGGAAAATATCTAAAAAATATCTTAAGTTTGTGCAGAGGCCACCGTCGCAGCGGTGGGATTTAACGCTGCGGCGGTGGGTATGTCGGTTGGTTGATCGCCGCAGCGGTGAAGATAGCGGTGGATTCAGGACCATCCTGCCGTTTCACCGCCTAGGCGGTGATCTTCTAGCAGAATAGGCCATTCTATACATTTTCACCACCGCGACAGTGGGATTCTTTCAGAATCTTGCCTCCGAGCTCATTTTTCCACCGTTCTTCGACTGTTCTTGGTTCGATCTCGTTGTTTTTGCTCCAGTTTCATACCTTTTTGCCCCCAAACACCTTATTTATACAAAAAGAATAAAAACTAATTAAAACATAATCAGATATTATAAAAACTACTCTAAAACTAACAAAACCGATTTGGAAATATGTAGGTAGATAACACCTGTCATACATCTAGTTTTGTTTTGTTATAGAAAGTTGATAAGGATGAGACAAATGTTTTGTTTTGTTATTGTATTGAAATAGAAATGTTTAGTGATAGGTGTGATCTACCTACATATTTCCAAATCGAATTAAGTTAGTTTTCATGTGTTTATATAGTATTTTATTACGTTTTAATTAGTTTTCATACTTTTTGTATAAATCAGGTGTATGGGGCAAAAAGATAGAAAACTGGAGCAACAATGATGAGATCGAACCAAAAGCCATCAAAGAACGGTAGCAAAAACAATCTCGGAGGCAAAATTGTGAAACAAGCCCACCGTCGCGATGTCCAGACCATCACCGCGGTGGTGAGGATGCTAAGAAAAGAACAAATATTACTGATGGACCATCGCCTAGGCAGAGAATTCTACCATCTAGGTGGAAATCTAGCAAAGAAAACAAAAATGGGCTACTGATAGCCCACCGTCTAGGCAAAAATCCAGCAAAAGTTTTTCCTAAGCCACCGCTGTCTTCATCACCGCGGTGGTCAACAACTGACCTAACCTCCGCCTAGGCGGAAGCCCTCTGCACAGCCTTGATATTTATTTAAATATTTTAGGATATTTTGCCTATATATATCCCCTCTCCTCCCCATTTTCTGGTCTCTCTTGCATTTTTGATCCCCTTAGAATATATATAAGGGTAGGTTTAGGAGTTTTAGAGGTGGAATTCATATCCTGAAGTGGAGAAGACGACAAATCGATCGATGAGCGTTCTTAGCGGTTTATCTTCGGACGAGGCTAAGTTCTTCGATTGTTTTTCCTTATTTCTTTATCTTAGGATCATGTGAGAATGTTTAGCTCGTTATTTCATTGTAAATACGGCTATGGCCATAGCTAAACATAGATTGTAGTAGGGATTAGTGATAATATTATTAAATATATTGTTTGGATGATTTCGGTGTTGCGTTTATGTTTGTTCTTTGTAGTTTGATTGTGTTTATCTTATTGTTTGTTTATCATGCTTAGTTATATACATGGAGAATACGGGATTTTGACAAATCCTGGATTCAGATTAGGGTAAACAAACGCCATGATTCTATAACCCAGTCAGGGTTTGGATTGTGGACAATCGATGACGTTGGGGCAAGACTCACGCAACCTAGGGTCGTTAAGACATTGAGAGGGACTGCTTCGTTGGCTCGAAATTGCATTATATCCCCTATCTTACACTTGAGAGAGGTGGTGAGGGAGTTTTAGAATGGAGATTGTCGATAGGGTAAATACAATGCACGATCCAATGACCCGGTCGGGAGTTGGATTGTGTACAATCGATGACGCTGGGCGAGACTCATGTGACCTAGGGTCATTAATACGTTGATGGGGACCTCTTCATTTACTCGAAGTCATGTATTCCCCAATATTACACTCGGGAGAGGTGGCGGTGGAGTTTACGTACCAAGATTGTCAAATAGGTCGAACACCGTAAATGTGAGTAAATCGAGATTGAACACGTATTTGTAAACACGTTAATCCCTAGGAAATTATTTCCCCTAAAACATATTATTATATTAGTGTAGTTAATTTAGGTTATATTAGTATTAGTTTAATTAATTAAATACATTTGTTTTTCGCCTAGATAAAGTTAGGTCACGACAAACGTGATATTCGATAGTAACGATACCAATCCCTGTGGATAGGATAACCCGATCTTTTACGATCACACTATACTAAAACTTAGACCTCGTATACTTGCGAGTGTAACTAGCGGCGTATTTCGCGCCCTTACCATTTAGTTTTTGTAAACAATGTTTTATGTATGTAAAATTGTATGGTACGTAGACTTTATTTCATAGTTAAATGTTATGTTTAATTTTTGTTTATGCATGAGTAATGTTTAGTTTAGTGTATGTATGTTAGTGTTTAGATTTAGTGTAGATATGTTAATGAAAGAAGTTGTATGTGCATGTTCAGTTGTTGAGTTCGTCTGGGCCATTTCCCGATGATGAAAATTATCCCCTAACTGTATATCAAGGTCGGGGGTGATACTAGTCATGTGTGTTTTGTGTGCTTAGCATGTCGATTAGGCAAAAATTATTTTGATCCTAAAATCGCACGATCGCATGGACTCAGTGTATAATTATTTGAACAATTTGACGCCGATTATTCAGTAATAAGTTCATGACAGAAATGAGAAATTTAGAACTTGATTTGGGGTAGACTTGAGGCAAAATCCTAGGTAAGGTAATTCCGAAAGCGTGATTTAGGCCTTCAATTTTTTTGCTTGAACCTTTGTAGCTAATCTGAAAAATTCTATCCCTCGTTACCCTGTCGAAGCCGATAATCTTTTTAATTCTGAACACTTTTTAATACTCTATCTAATTAAAGTTTTCCAAACCATTGTCGCTAAGCCTAAGATTCGAATTGAGTGAAATCAAGTTAGCATTAGTTTATGCTACTTGAAGTGAGCGGTCGGGTTTCTGACGATATTTTATTGGTTCACATTAGTGTATTCACTTGTCATTCTTTTAATTCTTTTTGCACGCCCCTAAAATTATACAAATTCAAATAAGTTTGGGCATGTGCTATGTTTTAAAAAATAAATAAATAAAAAATGCTATGTGAATACAGTTTTTTATTTTTCTTTCGACAAGGGAATACCAAGTTCTTAAATTCTTGTTCAGGGTTGTGTTTTAAATGTGTAGGGTTACGAAAGAATTTTAGCGACAAGTGTGTATGCCTCAGGTATCGTGAATTATAATGATTTTCTGTTTTCTATTCCTGTGATACCCTTGGTTGTCCTCCAAAGCCAAACCAAGCCCTATTATCTCTGTGAATGTTCAAAACTACATTAGTGGATAGTCGAGCCCAGTCAAGCATATGGTTCTCTTGAATCCTTTAAGGTTTAAGTCATGAACTTAGTTATTGAAAAATCCAATCCTGTGTTTAGATAGTTATGTACTTGAGTTCTCATACACACACATTTAAAATGGATCTAGAATGGTTTTAACTGATATTGGGTGTTGAAATTCTAGAACACCACTTGGTGTGTGTTATTCCTGAACTAGATCTAATCAGGGGTTGTTGAGGGAAGAACCACTAGATTTCTTCGATTGAACTTGGAACTTGCATATGTTTACTTCTTGTTTGTTAATGTTTATTCAATTTTAGATTAGTGGTTAGTTAACTAGTATAGTTAGTTTAATTTAGTGTTAGGGTGCTTCGCTCGAGGACTAGCAAAATTCTAAATTCGGGGGTATTTGATAGGTTGAATCAAGCAATCTAATTTTAAGATAAATTTAGTAGTTTTCGAGTGTTTTATTTATATTTAATTGCGTTTTAGTATGTTTTTTTATGTAAATCTGGTGTAGGAACGTGAACGAGCAAAACGGTGGGAAAACGGGGAAGAAACAATGAAAGAATACAAGGTTTCAAGACAGCAAACCCACCGCCACGGCGATCAGGTGAACGTCGCGGCGGTGAGAATTGTAGAGAAGGCTAAAAAGTGCAGAAGTCCTACCGTCGTAGCGGTCAGGCCAACGCCGCGGCGGTGAAAATACAGAGAATCCACGGACTGTTTCACCGCTGCAGCGGTGAAAGTTCAGAGAGTTTAGTGCTTAGCCCATCACCGCAGCGATGAGCCTGCCGACATACCCACCGCCGTAGTGGTCACTCTGCAACAGTAAAAAGATATTTTCTAGATATTTTGTGCCTTGTATTTAATGCCTTGGTTCCTCCTATTTGAAGAAGACGTTCATAACATAGTTTCTAACTTTAGACACTTGATCAAAAGCCATTTTTGAGAGCTCAAATAGGAGATTCATCATTCGGAGAAGACGAAGCAATTTCGGACCAATCAAAGCAACAATGGACTATTCCACTCTAAGATTTGATCAATCTTCCTTTGTTTTTATCTTTGTAATTAACTTTTCACATCTAATGATGATGAATCCATCTTGTTTTAATGTTTATATTGTTGAGATCATGGTAGATTAGATAAATAGTATTTAGGGGTTGTTGTAACTCATGTAACCACTTGTTTGATTAAATATATGTTACTTTAACGGTTGTTTGTTTAAATCCGATTGTGTTTACCATTTTATTACAATCTTTATAAGCTTGTTATAGTATTAGGGTTGATTTTGAAAATACGGAGTTTGACACTCAGGAGAGGTAACCCTAGATTCGGACTAGGGTTGAACACATCATGACGCTCTAACAACCCGGGAGGGTTTTAGATAGTGTGCAATCCATGAGATTGGGTCAAGACTTATGTGACAGAGTATCGTTAAGACGTTGAGGGGGACTTCTTCGTTGACACGAAATCGCATATTCACTCATCTTACACTCGGGAGAGGTGGTGAGTGAGTTTTAGGTATCGAGATTGTCGGATAGGATCAACACCATTATTGTTAACTAAACAAAGTCAAATAATTATTACATGAATGAAATCAATCCTTAGGTAATCAACTTAATTAGGATAAACCCACTAATTGTTAGTTAAACTTAGTTTTTAATTAAACTTCACACAATTCTTGAAACGTCGGGATAATATAAGACTATGCAAATTACGGTATTCAATTAATCAACACGTATCCCTGTGGAATGATATCCGACCACAAGGTCCACTATATTAAAACTTGACCTCGTGCACTTGAGAGTAAAAAATATATATATAAATGTGTGAGTAGAAAAAGTCGCGTTCAATGAACCAGCACCTCAAATGAATTAGAATTCCAATGTTGAGCAGTCCTGGAGAGATCGAGTACCTAGGGACCTCCACAAAGGACTTTTCGGGTTTTTCTCAACGTGCCCCCTCTGGCGTGAAAATCAGCGTACGGGGGGAAATGTTTGTAATATAATTCCCTGAAAGGAGAGAAGAGAGTAGTGAGCTTAGTTTTTTTTTTTCTTCTTACCTTTGGGAAATTGTATGCCCCTCCTATTTATAGGTAAGTATAGATCATTCTTAGGGGTAAATGCCTCCTTAAGCATGGCACCACGGTGGCCACCTAATTTATAGCTAATGAGAATATGCCAAGAGACCTTTTCCTTGGCCACATTTGGTGGATATTTGTCCCTTAGGAAGGGGATCGTCATGATGAGCTTAGCCATTTTGGGGGTTTGTGGGATAATTTTAGGAGATATTTTGTGGGGTCCAAGAGATAGAAAGCTGCAATGGGTTAGGAGAGAACGGAGGAGGGCATTGCCTTGTTGCGGCCAGGGACGCAATGGGAGCGATGACCCTTCCCGAGCGAAGGGAGAAAGAAAAGAGGACGTTGCTCCGGTGGAGAACACTGAGATGGGGAATAATTGCCCATCCCGGTGGTTGCTTGGGACCCTCTCCCGGAAGATTTTAGTCATTTGGGGCTTCGAGCCTGATTGAGGAGGTTCATCTTCTTGGCGTATTTCTTATACTTAGCGCCTTAGGCTTTAGATCCGTAGGAAGTTGAGCACATACGGTGGTTCTTGTTTAGGTGTATCAGACTGACCATTTTCACACTCATCTACATAAAAAGTTTATCGAGCTCGGTGCTCAAACTTCCCAGTGCATTACTTCTACATCAGCAAGAAAATTAGACGTATCGTCTGCCTAGACCATATTGGGTGTGTTTACTAGATCTTGACACCAACAGTTTGGCGTTATATATGGGAATGCACAAGAAGCCTTCCCTAATCATTAGCTCCCTAAATGGATAAGACTTGATAAACACAAGGTCTGGTCAGATCATCGGAAGAATAAATCAAACACCCGCCATGGACAAGAACCTTACACTTTGGCCTTCCAGCGCTATGTTGATGGCTCCCAGGCCAGATACTTGGGTCCAAACCATCGAGAACAACCCGCCATCCACTGGCCTTATGGGTCCGCCCACTGGCCAAACATGCTCATCCACCTTACTCTTTGGATCATTTGATAGGCAAACCTCAAGAGCAACCGAGGCCTCCCATATTAATAACCTGGAGTGCCAGCTCAGCGAGTTCCAAAACTACTTTCAGGTTCTCTTCGCCTGCCACCCACCGCCTCCCGGAGGGCGTACCGACTCTTTAGCCTACAGGAGGAGAATAGTGATCCCCAGGATCTAAAAACCATGTCTACGACTCCAACAGACACGCTCCAAGGGCCCATCCCTGCCCCTGCAACTACAGGCAGATGGAGGTTGGTTTGGCACCTCCTGCTGCTTTGGGGTCATTTTCTCCATGATATAAGAAAGAAAATTGTATAGAGTCTCTACTAGATAGAACTTAGAGTCATGTCGCCTGATTAGAGCACAAGGCACGACATGTTCGGTAAGTGGACTCTTATTCAGTACCTAGGTAGTATGTTGCCCGAGCTATCGTGAACCAGGTCTGAGTGTCCCTCAGGGACAAAGTGGTGGTGAAAAGGCGTCTCATTGATGTGGAAGCCACCTTGTACCAAATACATGGATTGAGGGGCCCCGCTAGGCTCTTTTCCGAGGTGAGATCCCCATTTCAAGATGAGATCATGGACGAGCTGCTGCCTGCATGATTTATCCACCCCCAGATATTCCTTTATAATAAGGACCACAGATCCGGCAAACCATCTGTCCATCTTCAAGTCATAAATGGATTTACATGCAGCCTTAGTTTCTATGAGGTGCAAAATCTTTCCTCTTACACTCATCGGGGCTGGAAGGGTATAGTTCAGAAATTTGGCCAAGACGTCCATATCCACCTTCTCTGAGATCTAGCAACTTTTTCTCTCCTAGTTTGAGCACTCACGATGTAGGAAAAAAACCATGGCCCATATCCTTGCCCTCTAGTAGCTGCCCGATGAGCCCTTGAGTGACTAAATTAGAGCGGTTCAACTGTGAGGCCATCGACTGTGACGAGCTCTCCGATGTCATCATGATGAATGCTTTCATTGATGGACTTAAGCATCAAATGTTGTCTTCTGACCTCTGTTTCGACCCTGCAGAGAATCTTGATACTGCATTCAAAAGGGGCACAGGGTTCCACAACATTGACCTCAAGGAAGTCGCCAGAAAGGATCAGAAGGGGTCCCAAAAAAAAAAAAAAAAAAAAAAAAAAAAAAAAAAGAAGAAGAAGAAAAAGCAAATGAATGTCCAAGCAAAGCACAAGGAGCCAAGCAGCTGCAGGCAGAAGGAAGATTAGGCCTGCTACCTGGGGCTGGGAGGATATTTTCACCCCTAGGGCATCATCAATTGGGCTTCATGCCAGTTATGACTTTGGTTGCTACCATCTATACGGAGAGCTCTAGAAGGGAATTATTTCCTCCTCCATGGGAACCGAGAAGTAAGTCAATGGGAGATCATTAAACAAGTATTGTGCATTCCACCAGGACAAGGGTCACTCCACAGAAGATTGTTTGTTGTTGAGGTAAAAGATAAAAGCTCTCATCAAAAGGGATTACCTCAGCTACTACGTGTAGAGAGATGGCCGAGTATTAAGATGTGAAGAAGATGATGCCATGAAGATCACAGGGGTCAGAAGCGAAGAGAAAACCGCAGTCAACCCTCGCCCCAGGTAGAAAGGACGAGAGATTAGGATAAATAGATGGTTGATGGCGAAATCAATGTCATCCACGACAGACTTAATCTGGGATAAGAGATGATTTGTTCTAAAAAGAGGTATGAGCACAAAGCCAAGATGAAGGTAGATGATGACATATTCGAGGTGAGCACAATCGATGCTACTACACACAACATTATTTCTTTCAATGAGGTTGATCTCAAGAGAGTATACGTCCCCTATGTCGATGCCCTCATCATTGTTACCCTCATTGACCATTACAAGATTTGAAGGATCTTGGTCAATGGAGGAAGCTTTGCCAACATCATTTTCTAGTACGTATTTCAGAAGATGAAATTAGATCCCAGTGCCATGAAGCCCTCTAAGGCCCCCCCCTGGTCAATTTTGGGAGGGGGATGTGGTTAACGCGTTAGGATGGGTCTCCTTGCCTATCATAGTGGGAACCCATACCAGAACTTCAACAGTCTGGATAAAGTTTTTAATCGTGGGCAAACCTTTCCCCTACACCACAATCATGGGGTAACCCACGGTGGCTGCCCTCAAGGCAATGTGCTCCTCTTACCACCAGTCTATTCTCTTTAGGGGTTGCGCTCAGAGAGCACTGGAGAAGAGAAAACAACAATAATTGATAGAGCTAAAGTGATATGTGAAATTTACCTATCTATTTCCAAGCTAATTTTGGAAGTTTTCGAGTGTTGTTGTGCGTTTTAATATATTTTTATTTATTTTTAGGTACATTAGGTGTTTAGGACAAAAAGGGATAAAAACGAGCTAAAATAGAGCAAATTGGTTAGACGTCAATGGAAGAGCAGTGGAAAAAGTAAGCAAAAAAGGTCATTCTGCAACTGCAGCCCACCGTTGTAATGGTTAAATAGTAGGATCAAGCAAAAATATTCTTCTTGACCACCGCAGTAGCGGTCAATAGAACAAGATCCTACTCACTTCCTACCACTACAGCGGTCATCCAGCAAAATGCCTATTGACTTCCTACCGCTGCAGCGGTCCGATAACAGATATTTTAGATATTTGGGTATATTTTCTAGGATATTTTGGATCCTCTTATATCTCCTTCTCTCCTAACATACTTAAGACGTTTTTGGGAGGGTTTTGAGAGCTCCAAACCCTATCAACCAAGGGAAGATCACAAAGCAAAGAAGAGAAAACATTTTTGGAGCAGTTTTAGCATCGGTTCTTCGGATAATGACTAGTATTATTGTTTCTCTCTTTATTTCTTAGCTTTGGTTGATAGTTTTGTATGTTTAGCTTGTATATTGCTGTATATGTGGTTATGGCCATGAGAAACTAAACATATATTGTCTAGGGAGCGATTTGTTTATGAAAACGTTTTTTATTTGATCTTTGTTTCGTTATCGATTGTTCATGTTTATCTGATTGTGTTTATCGTTTTATTACAATCATTATATGCTTGTTATGGTATTGTGGTTGGTTTGAGAATACGGGGTTTGACACTAGGGAGAGTTAATCTTGGATTTGGATTAAGGTTTAAATACAACACGTGATCTAATGACCTAGGAGGGTATTAGAAAATATGTAATCTGTGACGTTGGGGCGAGACTTATGTGACCAAGTGTCGTATAGACAGTTGAGGGGAAATTCTGCATTGACGTGATGCCACATATTCATTCACTTTACACTCGGGAGAGGTAGTGAGTGAGATTTCGATACCGAGATTGTCGAATAGGATGAATACCATTAATGTAAACTAGATTAAATTGAACGCGTTTAAATAAACGAAGTTAATCCCTAGACAATTTACTCCCTTAAACGTTAATATTAGTATATGAGTTTAATTAATCTAGTTTAGTATATTTTATTAACAAAAACTATAATTTAAGTCGCCTAGATACTCTTCCCATTATGCTAAAACTTGACCTGTACACTTGCAGTGAAAGTAGTGACGTAATAATCCCGCTACCACAGAGCCCGTTAACTCGGAGCTCTTGGCTCAGGACGGGGGACCGGGGCCGGTGCCCATCAACGTCCCCCTAGAAGAGGAAGTTAGTCCCTAACCACACAAAGAGCTGATAGAGGTTTCTATTCACCCCACGATAAATGAGAGGACAGTGAAGAAAGGGGTGAGACTTGGTCCAGAGCAGTGGGCCAAGCTCACTGACCTCTTTCGAAAAAATTATAATGTCTTCGCATGGTCGCACAATGAGTTATCAAGAATCAACCCAAGTATAGCAATGCACCACTTACACGTTTACCCACACCACCCGCCCGTAAGGTAGAAGAGAAAAAAGTTCCACCCTGAACAACAGAAGAGAATCAAAGAAGAAATGGACGAGTTGATACAATCAGACGTGGTGGAGGAAGTCAAGTTCTCGGACTGACTCTCAAATGTGGTCCTCTCCCCCAAGGCCGGCAATAGGTGGCGCTTGTGCGTAGACTTCAAGGACCTAAAAAAGGCGTTCCCGAATGACTTATTTCCCCTCCCGAGGATTAACATAGTTATCGACGCCACGGTGGCATATGAGCTCCTAAGCTTCCTAGACGCATATGCCGGGTACAACCAGATACCCATGTTCTCCCCCCCTCCCGATAAGAGCATGACATATTTTATCACGGACATGAAGATTTATTGCTACAAAGTCATGTCGTTCGGCCTATGCAGCGATGGGGCTACCTATTAGCGCCTAGTAAACAAAATGTTCATGGAGGGAATCAAACATACAATGGAGGTTTACATCGAGCACATGCCGGTTAATAGCTCTAGGGCTCCTAACCACAATAAATGTCTCTAGAACTGCTTCGACAAGCTCAAGGCTCACCGCATGAAACTCAACCCTAACAAGTGCATCTTTGGAGTCTTTGCAGGGAAGTTCCTCGGATAAATGGTCTCCCGGCGCGAATCGATGCGAACCCTAACCAAATAAAAGTCGTGTTGGGGATAGCCTCTCCTCGAAATAAAATGAAGGTGCAAATGCTAACCAAGAGACTCACCACGTTGAATCGGTTTATCTCACGCACCTCAAAAAAATGTCTTCCATTTTTCAAGGTGTTGAGGGGAAGTAGAAACTTTGTAAACAAATTTTCACCAAAAATCGTTTAAAAATATTTTTATGCGATTTAAAGTTCAGAAAACGATTTCGTCAAGATCTTATCAACCAAGCAAATATATAAAAATAAATATGCACAAAAGACGAATAGCTTGGAAAGATCTCACTCGAATAACATCGAAGAATAATAGATTGAAATGCTAGACATCTTAAATCGGTGATACTTACACAATCAACTCTTTAACTTAAGAACTTCTTGATCTCACAATTTTATCTCTCAAAATAATGTCAGAATGATGATTCTTAGAAAAACTTAGGAACTGAATAGTTTTTGATATTATCACATTTTTATGTGAAATCGGCAGGGCTATATATATGGGATTAGAACAAGCTCTCTAATGATTAGTTCACATATTTCATGACAAATAATTACTCCAATAGACCCCTTATATCATAAAGACTCAATCCTGGTATAATTCACTTAATTATATCTTTGAAAATATCCAATTTAGTCCCTCAAACGTTTACTCAAACTCAATTAGATAAGATAGAAAGAATTTCATGAACCAAATTGAGAAATATCCAAAATACTTGAACCATATCTATAGGGGTATTAAAATATCAATTAAATAACTCAAAATATATCAGATTCCTAAGATTTCTCGCACATCTTAACCATAAAATGGCTACATTTTGGATCAAAACCATCAAAATCTCAAATCCCTAAACTGACCATCGGTTGACCGACCAGTACTCATTGGTCGACCGCCCAATTCAGAACGTAGTCCAAGCCCAAATTTCTTGGCCCATCGGTCGACCGTCAATCCATCTCCTGTCAACCATATGATTCAAAGAGTTTCACAAGTCGACTTACTTGTCCACTGGAAGATCTAGAAAGTTCATCTTTTAACCACAGGTCAACTTACCTGTCGACCGATCTATTAAGAGACTTTATAATTTAAGCTTAGGTCAACCTCTCTGTCAACCAAGAGATTCATAGAGTTCATTTAATTTTCATAGGTCGACTTATCTGTTGACCGACCATGCTGGAACACTTCTCCTTAATTATTTTTCTACTAAATTTCTTCAACTTATCTGTTGACCTGAGTTGTTTTCCATTGATTCTTCAAATACTTCGATCTCTTAACGTCCATCATCTTTGTCATTGTCTTTCGCATCCATTTTGCATTTTTCTCAATATCTCCATGATAATCTTATCACTGGAACTAATAAACTGAAACACTCGATAAAACTGTTAATTCCACAAACAACATCAATCTTTAATTGTCCATCAAAATCTTAGGATCCCCACATGCACAATATGTGACAAGCAAACATTTGGACCAACTTGCATGATAATTACATGTTTTTGTACTCCTAGTTTAGTATAAATTCAAAAATATTTAATCAAATAAACTCCCCCTCCATTTTTTGAAAATTATATTTTACCCTTTCCTCGTTCCAAATTAGCAATAATTATTGATTGAAAAGAAAAAAAAAAATTAAATCTATATATTATGTTTTTATATAAAATTTAAAATTTAACCTCTTACGTATTTATTTAACACTGAAGATATTTTAGTTTTATTTTTTTAAATAGTAAGGGATCTTTGTATTACTTTTTTAAAAAAAATATTGGCTAATTTTTAATATTACTTTTTGGTGTTTTTTCTATATTTGTTTTAATGTAATTTATTTTTTCAATTGTGAATATTTTAGACATATAAACTTAATTAAAAAAAACATTTAAAAAAAAAAACTTGAAATCTTCATTGTAGTGATAAATTTATCTTTCAAATTAAAACATAGGGTTAATAGCACTTTATCCCCCTTGTGGTTTAAACATTGCTATTTACACCCATGTGGTTTTGGACCTAAGTGAAAATTTAGCCTTTTCTATCAAACTTAACAGATGTGCAGCTCACGCTCCTGTTATGAGGATGGGCATATTTTTTGTGTTTTTTTCCTCCAAAATACTGATTTCTTGTTCCCATATTACCCTCTATTTTTCTATATATAATCTCTATGTTTCTCACATATTTTCTACACTAAACCAAACCTTCTCAGAAATTACAAAAAACAGAAATCCTACTTATTCTATCAATACCTTCGTAAACCAAACTAAAAACACAAATACATACACATATATATTATATATAGATTTATTGTTTTTCATGACTCTGCTTTTATGTTAAAAAAGAGAACTCTTGTCTCTCCTCATTTGCAAGTGCAAAGGTTACAGGTGTTGGATTTAAAATTGGCAGGGATCAATCGATCTCAACAAAAAATTATGTTTTGTTCCTAAAATATAAACAAATTTTGGAACGAAAAATTATATTTGTATTCGCTGAACATAAAAATATAATGTTTATTCTCCCTCTTCTCCTTTGTGTTCAACATCATGTTTATCAGCACTGGCAACCCAATCCAGAACAGACGGGGAGATCTGATTGAAACAGACCTTGAATCGGGCTCGTCTTTTGCAATTCAGTTGTAACGGGAAGCATCAACAACACTGAATCCCTCAATGAACGCTATTATAAACCGTAATCAAGCGAATCAGTAACGTGTAGCATATGCCATAGTCCCGAACCCATGATCAAAACATCTTGGTATGCTCTTTTTCGCTTGTAATCGATCATCAAATTTGTTAAATCCTTCACGTATGGTGCCCAGATGAAATCGAGTTTTATCCCAATCTGATCGGTGACAAATTGATAATCACTGTGCCACTTGAACAAATCCGCTTGGGACGATTCCATTGCTTTGGATCCCAAAACCAGATTCAACAGCGAAACGACAACCAAACGAGCCTGTGAGTCTCCGGCGACGACGACCCATGATCCATTGAGCAGATCTGCGGCGTCGAAATGGTCTAATTTCTCGAACCCACACGCTGTTAGGGGTTCGGATTTGACCCAACTCCAAGACCTATCGTAATTCGACAACGAATGGGAAACTTCGCGATTGGTGTTCAATGTCACATCCAATTCGACTTTACAGAGCAACGAAATGCAGGAATCGCGACTCTCCATAACTACAATAGGGTCTGAGGAGAAGGAGGAGACGAAATTAGAGATGGAGGGGAAGTAAGGAGTCAAATGAATGCAATTCGCAAGGGTGATGAAGAGATGGGCCCGATTCATGAAATTCCTAACCATTCGAAGACAAATCAAATGAAGGAGGGAACAATCAATCACCGCCGCCACCCATCTGAGTTGATTGTAGAGTATGGGGAGTTCGAATCAGGAAGGGGAGGCGGAGATCCGAACAGAGATGAGAGAAAATGAGCTGATTTCGCAAAATCGACCTAAGATTTGGAGGCGACGAACGATGGATGTGAAGATGCAGCAAACAATCACCATCGCCGCCTCCCTCACGTTTTTTAGAGAGAGAGAGGCTCTCTAAGTTTTTAGAGAAAGAGTCCACCTCCCTCCATGGGATTTGTCCACCGTCGAGAGCGAGAGCGTTTTAGAGAGAAGAGCTCAAGTTAGAGAGAGAGGCTCTCAGTTAGAGAGAGCGCTCCATCATAGACATTTGGGTTAATTGCACTTTACACTCTAAAAAAGTTAATAATTACATAATGGTAAAATTGACATTTTCAATATTATGTTGACGAAGTAACCTTTGCACTTAAGCCTAACATATATAAATATAAATGCATCCATTAGGAATGCAAAACGTTAATAACGAAAATTAACATATAAAGAAATGAATGAGATGATAATTATTATCAAAACATTAATTGACAATAAAATATATTAGGAACTCTCCACTTTAATGCATTTAAATTCACTAAACAAAAAATTAAAAAGAGAGAAAATTATATAACGAAAAAAAAAAAATAACAACAAAGAGCTCTCGTTAATTTAGAATAAGTGCTTCCGGTTTTAGTTATTGTACAAGTTTTAAATCCCGTATATCAAGAATTATAATTTTGGTCAAAATCGATTTTTATTTTCAATTTTTTTATATAATGCATTTTCAATTGTATTCTTTTATTAGTTTTTTGATCCAATTATGGTTGTTACATTTTCTTTGAGTATTCAAAGAGTAATTGGTGCAGAATTTTAATTTTAAATTATTCTGAGAATTAAATATTGTTGATCTAAAAAATATATACATTTCCATTTCTATTTTTATTACTTTTGGAATCAAATAAATTTAAAAATATTCGAAGGACTATATTTTTTTATGAAATTTAGTTATTGGTTGCATAAACTATTTGATTTAGTTATATTTTTAGAATTATTTTTGAAAAGTTTTCGTGCACGATTTTATTTAGTAATAATTTTATTCAGATTCAAAAATAGTGGACTTGTAGATTTTTTTATTGATATTTTCAATTTTTTATTGTTTTTATCAATTTTCAACTCATTTTGTATACAAAATTGGTTGCATTAAAACGAAAATTACTTTTTTTCATTATTTCTACCAACCCTTATATGAGAAACAAAGAATATAAAAAATTATTTTTTTTACTATAATTAAAAAATTTAGCATAGTTTTTTGTTTTTTATTTAAAATTTTTTTTATTCAAAAGGAAAATCTCACTGTTTTAAATATAAAAAAATATTTACAATTTATTGAACCTACTATATTAATAATAAGTAACAATTAAATTCACTCAAATCACTGTATTAATAATAAATTTAATATTTAAAACTTATTTAAATAAAATATTAAAGAGAAAAGAGGTTTGGTGGACTTTATTTTATTTTCAAGTGTTGTCTTCCAATTTCAGTTTCATTACTTCTATCAACAATTACATGAGAAACAAAGAATATATAAAAAATTATTAAAATTTAAAAGTTTAGAATAGTTTTTTGTTATTCATTTAAAAGAAAAATCTACTATATTAATAATAAACATTTACAATTGAACCTATTATATTAATAATAAATAACAATTAAATTCACCCAAATCACTATATTAATGATAAATGATATTTAAAACTTATTCAAATAAACAATTAAAGAAAACAATTAAAGTGAATCAAGAAAAAATGTTTTGTGTGTTGGAGTAAAAATAATTATATGGGCTTATATATTAAATAAATGTGAATTATAGGCTATCAAATAAAGTTTAAGCCAATTAAAGTGATTAATTTAAGTTTTAGGGTCTTAATTAATGTATTATAAAGTGTGGGTATTATTGTGTAGAGATAAGCGTAATTTCTATTTTTATGATAGGTTAAAATAGAAAATACGAATAGGCGCGACTGTTTACAAACGGATGTGATTATTTACGAACAGACACGATTGCTTATAAATAGGGGTCATGGTCCTCGGATCACACAACTTTTTCTATTTTTCTGATCCCCATTGTCAGAGAGAAATTTATACAAAAAATAAGTGTAGATATGGATGATCATAAAGACTCAGAATCAGATATTTTAACTTTCATATTATAGATTCAGGTACGCTTCCGCAAATTCAGTATTTTTATTCTTGATGATTCAATATGAATGTTCCTATTTGTGTGATGGTTTTCACATATCGAAATTAAGTCCTAGATTTGGTATCAGAGCTAATTTCATGTTGAATTATTGAGAATAAGTTCGGTAGAGATTTTTCATATTAGGGTCGAAAATATTTTTTCCGAAAAGTTTAATATTTCTGAAAGAAAATTTTTTATAGAAAAATTCTACATTTCATCATGAGTCCAACGATATAAAATTTGGACTTGTGCTTGAATTTATATGATTTTTCAAAGTTATAGAAAAATGTAGAATTTGACTATTGTTTCTGTTTCGGAATTATGGTTGCTATTAGGAATCAGCAAAGAAGACGACGTCGTTTCGTTTTGTTTTCACTGATTCATGCAACGCATATAGTTTTATATTTATTTAGATGCGTCATTTCACAAGCAATTTGTTGGTTCGGTGGCATCGTATGCAAAAGGTCGCGCCGTTTGGCTCTTGTGGTCATGGATTTGATTTGTAATAATCATAGCATTTGAAAATAAGAATTAAAAAAAAAGTGAAAAAAAAAAAATCAAAATTGTCACCTTCTGTAAAATGGATTGATAAGTAGCCTTGTAATCTTCATTCAAAATCTACACCACTTCCAACAAGCTCCCTCTCTTATTTGCGCTATCTACCTAAAAATTCCATAGAGAATTAAAACATACATGTAAAGAAATTACCTGAATTACAAGAAATTACAGTACCTTGACGAGAGTGACTTTCTTGTTTGAGGAATACCACCATTACCCAGATTCTTGCCCAACCCAAAAACGCCACCACCATCATTCTTGCCCATTACCACTGTGATTTCAGATTCGCCACCATCTATGCTTGGATCTACAGATTTGAAGCTTAGATCTGTAAATCTGAGCATATACACAAAGATTTGTGTGTGCAGTTTTGAGATAGAGAAGAGATGGGGATAGAGTGAGTGAGAGAGAGAGAGAGAGGTAGAGAGAAATCGAAGGTTGCGCTGACAAAGACGAGCATAGCGGCGAAGACGAAGACGAAAGGTGGAAAGAAAGACGAATGATTGGCATCGACGGAGATGAAGACGAACAATCGAGATGATCAACAGCAGAGGCTATGAAAGATGGGAGGAGACGACGAAGTGTGAGAACGAGGACGAGAGCGGCTGCAAGGCAGTGAAAGAAGTGAGAAGTGTGTCGTGTAGGGATGGATTTGGGGATATTATTAGGGTTAATTTTATATATATATATATATATATATATATATATATATATATATATATATATATATAAAATTTATTTATTTATTTTAAATGGTCATGCTGGACCGGGCCGGCCATAAAAAAATCTGGCCAAGCCCGAGCCCAGCCCTAAAAACGAATGGGCTTTAATTTCCAAGCCCGAGCCCTGTCCATGGGCTTAAAACTCAAATCCAAGCCCTAAAAAAATAGGATCGGGCTGGGCGGGCTTAGTGGGCCCCCAAGCCCATGACCATCCCTAGTGAAGAGGCTACACACAACCACCATTAGGGCAAGACCAACAATCTGGTTATTTTGTCATCATTTATATATATATATATATATTGAGATAAATTAATTAAAACAACGTGTCACCAAAGTGACCTCTCTTGTGGAAATTAATTTTATTTTGAAACATAAAAGATTATGTATATGTAACTTACGTGAAATATTGGCTTAAAGGAAAATTAATATTTTTTAGAATTGCATGCACACCGGTAGTAATAAACGTGTGATGATTATTTGGTTTTACATATAAATAATAAATCGGCCCAAATGAAGATTTATTGTTCGATATGTTCTTATTATCAGTGTTTGATTACTATACCAAGATATAATTTATGAGTTAATATTTTTATCTAAAGATAAAATATTGATAGAGTGTTCGATATCTTGAAATGAGGTTTGCCTTTATTTGAATTTATTTTTGTTTTAAAGACTTATGTGAGCTTGTTTTGTTTGTTTATGGTTCTCTGGATTCAGCTATTAGTTCTGCTTCTAACATTACTGCCAGCATTAATTCTATTCATATGCTAAATGGCACAAACTTCAAAGCATGGCACGATAATCTCTTAATAGTTCTCGGTGTCATGGATCTAGACCTTGCGTTAAGGGTTCCTTCTCCTGCACCTCTTACTGATAAAAGTTCATCTGATGAAAAGAGGGACATTAAAAGGTGGGAGAAGTCAAATTGCATGTGTTTGATGATCATTCAGAAGGCCATTCAAGAAGCATTCAGGGGCACAATATCGGAAACGATAAAGGCAACCAAAGAGTTCCTAGAAGAAATTAAGAACAGATTTGCCAAGAATGAAAAGGCTGAAACAAGTACACTTTTGGAAAATCTCATCTCAATGAGATATAAAGGTAATTGGAACATTAGGGAGTACATTATGGAAATGTCTCATCTTGCTTCAAAGTTAAGAGCACATGAGCTTGATCTCTCTGAGGATTTACTTGTGCATTTGGGTCTGATATCTCTTCCCACACAATTTAGTTAATTTAAGGTGAGTTACAACTGCCAAAAAGAGACTTGGTCTCTTTATGAGCATATCTCACATTGTGTGCAAGAAGAGGAAAGATTGAAACAAGAAAAGATAGAGAGTGCTTATTTGGCTGATACTTCCAAGGATAAAGGGATGAAAAGAAAGAAGGATAAAGAAGTTGTAGAGACTCCATATCAAAAGAAACAACATAAAGAAAATAACATTGATGGTTGTTTCTTCTGTGGAGCTGCGGGACATAAGAAGAAGTAATGTACCAACTATCATGTTTAGCGTGCAAATAAATGTACATTTCTTGATTTAGTTTGTTCTGAGGTTAAGGCAATCGGGATGTTTAGGTTATTATTAAAGTCTGGTATTTATTTCGATTTGAATGAGACAATTGTAGTACCGTCATTTAGACAAAATTTGGTTTCTATTTCTGTGTTGGACAAATTTGATTATTCTTGTTCTTTCAGAAATAATAAATTTAGTCTTTTTCAGAATTCAAATTTGGTTGTTACCGGTTCTTTATCTTATATAGATAACCTTTATATGCTTGATACTATTGCTTCATATCATGAAACCTTGCACTTAAGTACTCGAGGTGTTAAAAGGAAATTAACCAATGAGAATTCCACATCATTATAGCATAAGAGATTAGGTCACATCTCTAAAAGGAGAATTGAAAACCTTGCGTCAGATGGGATTCTAGATTCCCTTGATTTTGCAAATTTTGAAATTTGCACAAATTGTATAAAGGAAAAACAAACAAACATAAGGAGATTTAGTGTCAACAAGGATACAGATGTCTTAGAACTGATACATACAGATATTTGTGGGCCATTTCCTATGGTTTCATGGAATGGTCAACAATATTTTATCACGTTCATAGACGATTTTTCACGTTATGGCTGCCCTTATCTCATTCATGAAAAGTTCCAATCACTGGACGTGTTTAAATCGTTCAAAGCTGAAGTTGAAAATCAACTCAGCAGGATTAAAAGCGTTAGATCTGACCGTGGTGGTGAATACTATGGTAGGTATGACGGTTCAGGTGAACAACGTCCGGGCCCATTTGCTAAATTCCTAGAGGAGTGCGGTATCGTCCCACAGTACACCATGCCAGGTTCTCCTAGCATAATTGGTGTTGCTGAAAGGTGAAACAGAATGCTCAAAGACATGGTAAAGAGTATGATTAGTCATTCGAACTTGCCAGAATCACTCTGGGGTGAAACATTAAAGACTGCAACGTATATCCTTAATAGAGTACTAACTAAAGCAACTGTCAAAATACCTTATGAATTTTGGACAGGCAAAAAGCCTAGTCTGAAGCACCTACACATTTGGGGATGTCCAGCTGAAGTAAGGCCTTACAGGCCACATGAAAAGAAACTGGATTCAAGAACAGTTAGTTGCTATTTTATTGGATACTCTGAAAGATCCAGGGGTTACAAATTCTATGATCCTACTACTAGATCAATTTTTTAGACGGGAAACGCCCGGTTCTTTGAGGATGTTAAGCTTGAGGGGGGAGATAAGGTTAGGGATTTTGTTTTTGAAGAGGAATATGTTGTTATTCTCAAAACTGTTATTGGAATTGATTAGGCTCCTATTCCTGACATTATTCAAGAAGCAGATTCAAATCAAAACAATATCCAAGAATCTCTCATTCCAGAAGAACAAACTCTACCACCTCCAGAACCTATGCCATTAAGGAGATCCACTAGAGAAATGAGGAATGCAGTGCTAGATGATTACATTGTATTTCTCCAAGAACATGAGTTTGACATTGGTGCAGTGGAAGATGATCCAATCAACTTCCATCAAGCCATGAAAAGTTCTAAATCTCAAAAATGGATTGATGCCATGAATGAGGAGATAAAGTCCATGAAAGACAATGACATTTGGGATATTATCCCATTGCCTGAAGGTGCGAAACCCATTGGTTGTAAATGGATATTTAAAACCAAGAGGGATTCAAAAGGTGATTTGGAGAGATACAAAGCTCGTCTTGTCGCTAAAAGTTTTACACAGAAAGAAGGCATCAATTATAAAGAGACTTTCTCTCCAGTTTCGTCGAAAGACTCTTTTCGGACAATAATGGCACTTGTGGCACATTTTGACCTTGAGTTTCATCAGATGGATGTTAAGACTGCGTTTCTCGATGGTGACATTGATGAAACAATCTATATAGTGCAACCAAAAAACTTTGTGTCGAGAAATGCAAAGAAGATGGTTTGCAAGTTAAAGAAATCCATTTATAGGCTTAAGCAAGCTTCTCGTCAATGGTATTACAAGTTTCATCAAGTTATTATCTCATTTGGTTTTGAGATGAATTTGGTTGATGATTGTATATACCACAAGTTTAGTGGGAGTAAGCATATTTACTTGGTTTTATATGTTGATGACATATTGCTTGCCACCAATGATATAGGCATGTTGCACGAAACCAAGAGATTTCTATCAAATAAATTTGAGATGAAAGATCTTGGTGACACTTCTTTTGTGTTGGGTATACAGATACACCGGGATCGATCTCGGGGTACGCTTGGTTTATCACAAAAGAGCTATATCGAAAAAGCTCTTAAAAGGTTTGTCTTTTATGATTGTAAATCAAGTGACACCCCTGTGGCTAAGGGAGACAAATTTAGTCTCAGTCAATGCCCCAAGAATGATTTTGAGATTCAGGAGATGCAAAATATTCCTTATACGTTAGCAGTAGAAAGTCTGATGTATGCTCAAGTATGTACGCGTTCGGATATTCCGTACATTGTTGGCATGTTGGGCAGGGACTTAAGCAATCTTGGAAAGGATCACTAGATAGCAGTCAAGCGAGTCACGAGGTATTTACAGAGAACAAAAGACTACATGCTCACTTATCGGAAGTCAGATTAGTTAGAGATCATCGGATATTCTGACTTCGATTTTGCTGGATGCCGAGATAGCATGAAATCTACTTCAGGTTATATCTACTTACTTGCTAGAGGTGCTATATCTTGGAAGAGTGTTAAACAGTCTATTATAGCCTCTTTCACTATGGCAACTGAGTTTATAACTTGTTATGAGACGTCCAATCTTGAAATATGGTTGCAAAATTTTGTCACGGGGCTGCGTATTCTGGATGGCATTGAAAGGCCACTTAAGTTATATTGTGACAATAAATCAGCAGTATTGTATTCCAACAACAACAGGAGTTCTACGAAGTCAAAGTTTATAGACATCAAATTCGTAGTTGTGAAAGAAAGAGTTTAGAGTAGACTAATATCTATAGAGCACATTGGGACAAACTCCATGATTGCGGATCTGCTGACTAAGGGATTACCACCCAAGGTCTTTCATGAGCACATTGCTCATATGGGTGTGGTTTCTCTTCAAGATATGTCATTTTAGTGGGAGTTTGTATTTTAGATGCTTTTATCTATAGATATATTTGCTATGGATATTATGGGTTTTATGGTTATTTACTGCAGTAAAGTATTCAGTTTTCATTCACTTTGATTTTGTATGGTTTGATCTCACTAAGGTTTAAGGAGGACCAGTTGGAAATAGACATGTTAAGATCACATTGCATGAAATTTCCATGCTACACATCCACACTTGATCTTTGTCATTAGTTGCATTGATATATGTGATCATTGATGGGTCTAGTTACTAAATATGTAACGCCGATCGCTTCGGTTCTAAATTGATGTAGTTAATGGACAAGATTGTTACAATACATAAAGTTTTGATAGCAAAACTCATAAGCTCATAAAGTATAATTCACGTCTATAAACTTACATATATAGCCCAAGTGGGAGATTGTTGGAGTAAAATCAATTATATGGGCTTATATATTAAATAAATGTGAATTATAAGCTATCAAATAAAATTTAGGCTAATTAAAGTGATTAATTTAAATTTTGGGACCTTAATTAATGTATTATAAAGTGTAGGTATTATTGTGTAGAGACAAGTGTAATTTCTATTTTTATGATGGGTTAAAATAGAAAATATGAAAATACGAACACGCGCGACTGTTTACGAACGGATGTGACTGTTTACGAATAGGCGCGACTGTTTACAAACGGATATGATTGTTTACGAACAGACACGATTGCTTATAAATAGGGGTTATGGTCCCTGGATCACACAACGTTTTCTATTCTTTTGATCTCCATTGTTAGAGAGAAATTTATACAGAAAATAATTGTAGATCTGGAAGATCATAAAGACTCAGAATCGGATATTTTAACTTTCATATTATGGATTCAGGTACGCTTCCGCAAATTCAGTATTTTTATTATTGATGATTCAATATGAATATTCTTATTTGTGTGATGGTTTTCACATATCGAAATTAAGTTTTACATTGTGAACTCTCTTTTATTCTCAAGTATAGTCTTCCAATTTTGGTTTCATTATTTCTATCAACAGTTACATGAGAAACAAAGAATATAAATAAAAAAAATTATTAAAATTTAAAAATTTAGTATATTTTTTTGTTATTTATTTAAGAATTATTTTATTCAATAGGAAAATCTCACTATTTTAAATATAAAAATATATATATATTTACAATTCATATTAATAATAAATAACAATTAAATTCACTCAAATCACTATATTAATGATAAATGATATTTACAACTTATTCAAATAAACAATTAAAGAGAACAATTAAAGTGAATCAAGAAAAAAAGTTTTGTGAACTCTATTTTATTCTCAAGTGTAGTCTTCAAATTTTAGTTTCATTATTTCGATCGACAGTTGTATGAGAAACAAAGAATATAAATAAAAAATTATTAAAATTAAAAAATGTAGTATAATTTTTTGTTATTTATTTAAGAATTATTTTATTCAATAGGAAAATCTCACTATTTTAAATATATATATATAATTCATTGAACCTATATTAATAATAAATAACAATTAAATTCGCTCAAATCACTATATTAATAATATATAATATTTGTAAATTTTATTTAAATAAAATATTAAAGAAAACAATTAAAGAGAATCAAGAAAAGAGGTTTTATGAGCTTTCTTTTGTTCTCAAGAGTAGTCTTCCCATTTTAGTTTTTTATATAGATATAGATATAGATTAGATTAGATTGTATTAGATTACATTATATTATGATGTGTTAGATCATGAAATTTAATCCGTCCAAAAAAAAAAAGTTTTCGAAGTATGTTTTGTTCCAAATTGTAGAAAGTAATAAATTAAAATTACAAATAAAATAAAATATTTTTTTTGTTTGAAAATTTAGTGACAAGTGTTTGTGTGGATCACCCTAGTAAATAGAGTATATAATGCCATTAATAATATTAATTGCATTAATGTTTGTGTCTATATATAATCTTCTTTTTGTAAGGTAATATTTCAAGAACGATAGGCTTAAAGGATTGAAAAGTCTCCTCTTACCATCTCTCTCTAAAATTTGAAGATGGAATATGTATCAGAAGACGTGATCATAGACATCCTATCAAAATTACCAGCAAAATCATTGATGCGTTTCAATTGTGTTTGCAAAAATTGGTATGCTCTGTTAGAAAGCCCTACATTCATAGCGAAACATTTTCACGAGAACCAAAATCAATGTGTCATCGTTAAACGTTACCTTGAATGTGACAACAAAAGTGTTTTGTCCTTCTTCTCAAATGAATCTCTAATTAACACCATCACTACCACTGCCAACAACGACATGCATAGCAGGTCATCTGATTTAGAGATACCATTTTTTGATACCAAATATATATAATTATTTTTAGGACCTTCAATTGGCATCGTATGCATAACAAATACTTTTACAACTACAATTTTATTATGTAACCCTTCAATAAGAGAGTTCAAGGTCATTACTCCTCCGATGCATTTTGTCTATCCATATGGTATGAGGGTGAAGTCAACACATGTGGGATTTGGCTTTAATCCAACCACAAATGACTACAAGGTGATTAGGTTGATACAACTTTATTATTATGATGATGAGGACAGATATTTATTTGATTTTCACACAGCCCAGATATACAATCTTAGCACAAATTCTTGGAGAAAACTTGATGTTGTTATACCTTTTGTTTGGTACTCTCATTGTTTTGCAACATTGTTCAATGGAGATTTTCATTGGTACACAGACAATGATATAAACCATGAGGCAATCCTTTCTTTCCACATGAGCAAAGAAGTGTTTCAAGATATTCAAATTGGAAAGGCTTGCTCTTACCAGGATGGGAGAAGGTCATTTGCAATCTGAAATGAGACCCTTGCCTTAATACTTTATCGTGAAATCGTGGATAAATGTTTTGAGATATGGGTGATGACTGAATATGGTGTAGAATCATCTTAGACAAAGCAATTTACCATCGGGCCTCTTCTAAGACTCACATGCCCTATGATTTTTTTGGAAGAATAGTGAGCTTCTTCTCCAAACAACCGATGGACAAATGGTGTCATGCAATCTTACTACTCAACAAATTGAGCGATTTGGGATTTATGACTGTTCAGAAACAATGAGAGCAATGATGTGCAAGGAGAGCCTAGTTTCACTGAAACCAAATCTAGGGCGATGATTGAAATGTTATATGTTTTGTAACTTATGTATTAATTTCCCTTTTCCTATGATAATAAGTTCAGATTTATTGTTAGAATTAAATTGATGTAATACGTATAAATAATTTCTCAAAAGGTGTCGAAGAATGGAGCACTATTATGGCAAGTAATAAAACAACAAATAGACGTATTTTTACTCCAAATTTTTTTAAATAATGACAAATTTTTAATTAAACTACTTGGAATGTATTAGTAAAACAATGTTTAATATAGGCTTAAATGGTATATTTTCCTTAAAAAGTTTGCAAAATTAAAAAAATAAAAAATAAAATAAATAAATAAATAAATAAATAAATAAATTAATATATTTATCTAATTTTTATTTTTTATTTTTTATTAACTATTAATGTATATTGTTTAGTATATTAATTAATATTTATTTTCCAAGTTATATAAAATATTATTTTAAAAATTAATTAAAATTTTAATATCTAATATAGTAATCTACTTTTTTTATAATATATTTAAGGGTTAATTATACTTTACCCTCCGTGGTTATACCATTTTGCACTTTATCCACTTGTAGTATTTTCTTCACCACTTACTCCCTATACTTGTGGACTAAAGTGTAATTGTTAAGTTTTTTGTCAATTAAAGTGAAATGCCATTTTTACCCTTAAATTTTTTGGTAGGGACTATTTTGATATTTTTCAATAACTCGAGGGTCAATAGTGTAATTGTTTTTATGTTTTTTTAAATCTTCTTCACCAACGCTCTGTTCGTCTTCCTTCTTCTGGGCCAACATTTTAGATAAAATGAGCACGACAAAATGCTCACACGACTGCAATACTGACGGAAAACCCTAATTTCGTGCCATGAAGATTGGCGACTCTCACCTTCATCAACCTCCCCCACTATAATTCGGATATCAATGGTAATCGAAGCCACAAAGCCCTTTCATCTCTTTGTTCTAAGGTCCATTTATTGGAGAACTTTTTGGCCATCAGTTTGCTCTATATACTTCGCTGGAAATAAAAAAAGAAACTTAGATCGACTAGGACTTGTCTCCAGCAATCTCCCACTAGCACAATAATCCATTTGTACTAATCCCCATATTTTTGAGGTGTGGATCTAGCAATTGTAAAGTGGAACATTAGTGATTAAATGCACTATGTTGTCCGTTGTGTTTATTCTCTTATTGAAAATATCATTTCTTTTCAGGATCTTAGTGATTGAAACAGAATAATTGATCTAGATGTTTGGATTAACAATGAGATTGAAGATTTTCTTGATGCAATTCAAAATAATCATGTCCCCTTTACTATGGACTGAAAGTACAAAATCACAATTTCCATTAATGTTGATGATTTTTGTCAATAACTCCTGTTTTTTCAATCAAATTTTTATGCGTGCTGGTGAAATTTAATGCTCATTGACAAAATTGCATCAAATTCTTTCTCATCAAATTTAATTAAAAATGCGAGAAACTAAGGTAGAAATCTTATACTATATATGAAAGCAGAAGACAATCCCTTCAAATGCACGAAAATCTAGAATCTATCATCTTTGCAACCATGTTCTCCAATTTCAACCAAGGGCTTCCGTCTTCTGTCACCTACACTATTAAAATCAATGGTTAACGTTAATTCCCTCCACTAATATTATTAAATACCTCCACCAATTCCGTCCATCTTTGCCACCATGTTCTCCTAATCCTAATCAAAATTAGGATTAATCTCTAATCTCTATTAGCAGCCACCGCATCCCTTCCCTATCATCTTTTTCTGTTGCAACTCCCTCACTATCTCCCCAATGCAACTCTGTCTCTCTCTCCCCAATACCCTTTCACCAAGCCCAAACGCCGACGCACGATTCATCTCTTTCTTGCAACTCCCTTCGCCATCATCTCTTTCTCAAGCAGCCTCTCTCATTGTCGATCCATCGCCTTGCATCACCATCACCGAAGGTGCCGTAATCGTCGTTACGTCACCTCGTATTACCATCACAGCATCTTTGTTCCAGGTTCGTCTCTCTCTTTCTCTCTCTCTCTCTCTTTTTCAATTTGAGATTGAAATCAATTTCAGTTCGATTTGTTTAGATCTAAAAGTGAATCATCTACCTCCCAACCCTACATCGAGGTCGTGTACAATCCGAGCACCAACCTTACGTTGCCATCGTCTACGATTTATGATACCACCATTGTCACTGTCCAGTTAGCCGTCCTGGATTCTTTCTGTTACACAACCGCAATTGTCCACCTCCCAACCCTAGGGTTCTCTCTTCAGCCGAAGGGTTTCCTCGTGGCACGACCATTTTGCTTCAACCAACTTTTTGCTCATTCCTCTTCTCGTCGAGAACACTCCAAAGGTATTGCAGGTAGTTTCTGGGCATCAAGGTTGTGCCTTCTTAGAAATCTTTTTTTTTTGTTCTGAAAATTTTGTTTCTGTTTTGAGAATGCTAGCCATTTCGAATACTTCCACAAATCTAATATGAAGGAATTCAATTTATTTGTGGATTTTTGTGTTGTCAATTACTGTTGCATTTTCTTTGTGGGGTTTTGAGTAAATTGCTACTGTTGTCATTGTTGTATTGGGATATAACTATTGGAGTGGAGTGTTATGTTAAGGTTATGGAAAAGGTGGTTAGGTTAAGAGGGGTTCTGAATCTATGCAGATAATGTTTATGGTTGCTTTTCATTTGGTGTTTTTTTTTTATTGATTCAGGTGGATATACTACTCTCAATCTCTTTAGGTAATAGCTTAACTTATGAAGCATGGTACATCAGAGTGAGCGGGTAAGTTCATATATCTGCATCATATAATTGTGTTGGATGGTTGATATCTATTTTTTTTTTTTATTTCATTTATTTCATTTTTATTTTGCTTATGTGTTTGATACTGACTTTATCTATTAGAAGTGGTGTAAATTATAATGTTAACTATGAAGTGTTTCCATTCCCGTGTTTATGTTTCTACTTCTAGAAATCTAAGAACAACTATAGAAATCTGTGAACAATTTTTTTTTCATTCCCTGATATTTGTTCAAACAACCTAGGATTAGAACATAATTTGTTTTTTTTGGTTTTCATGCTTCTGTTTTAATCTTGCTATTTAAGGGAAAAAGAAACAAAAAGTGAGACAAGAACACTAAAAAAATAGGGCCTTTGTTAGTGTTTGTGTAATTTGTTTTAAATCCTTATTCAATTTATTTTATTTTTTTTTTAGAATTTTGAATGGATAAGTGTTTGTTTAACGTTTTCTTCCCATAATTTTGGTTGTGTACCATTTTTGTTCCCAAAAGCCAGATTTTTAGAGCAAATTATTGTGAACATAACAGTAAATAAAATGTCCCCATATTTTTGTTAATGTTTCAATTTATTTTTATCTTCATTTCAATTTTTGTATGTTTGGGATAACAAAATAATTTTTTTACCCAAAACAATAAACAAATGTTGATATTGTCCATTTTTGTTTTTCAATTTTTATGATTTTTGTAATATTATAGTCATTGCAGATTTAGAATCGGTAGCAACATTTGTTTGGCCTAAGTTTTTTTTTTTTTTTTTGTATAGATTCATTTTTTAAGGAACGGAAACAAAAGTTAGGAACAAGTCTATGATATTCCTTCAAATCTACTATATGAATCTGGAGCATAACATATTGTTCCCAAAAAATAGAATTTGGAAAGAAAAACAGTTAACAAGTGGGATTTTTATTTTAATTTTTTGTTTGTGTGTGTATGTCCAATAAAAATTTCAACACATTGAACATTTTGGGTCTTAATTTTTATTTTTTATTTTTGTTGTTGTTGTTTGGTTCAGTAGTAACTGTTCGATTGCTGAGAAAATTGGAGTCAGATGATTAATACCCTTAAAACATCCACAGATGTAGACTAAACTGTTAGCTATTGTCACTATGTATAACGGGCGTGGACAACTCTTTTTAAATGTGTACGATTTGTTTGGTTTAGTTGATAATCAGTGTTTTGAATGCTCTGGTTTCGATATAATTATTATTATTATTTGATTTAATTTACAAAGTTCCTTCCCTGATAGATTTTATCTTGATTCATTTAGATCTAATGGCTGCTTGATTTGTAATATGCTTACATGGCCACATCTCCCTATCATCGCCTTTCAATGTTTTCTATTTTTTATTCATGTTCTTTTTGATAAACCATCAACTCTGTACATATCTTCTTCTTTTTTCATTACATAAAAAGTGAAATACCACTTTTGATACTAGAGGCTCAATATTATGTTTTGAATATTGTATACCTAGGTTTATGTTCATATTGCTCTTCAATTCCGTGCATAATGATGTGAATGAAAATAATGGTGAGCGTTGTTTATTTTGATTCCAGTAGTTCGTTGGATTGTTGTTATATGTTGGTAAGGGGAAGTACAATTTTATGAATGTTGTATATATAGAGAAAATTACGTCAATTTTTGTTGTTGTTATTTAATGCCTATGCCTTCAGGCATGGGTTATACACTAGTACTTTTAAACATTAAAACCAAAATAGAAGTATGGATTTTTTTCTTAAAATTTAAAATTATGACAAAAATGGTCTCTCTATTGTTTTTTTTTCCTGGTTTTTGTTTCACAATCTTCTTGAGAACAAAAACACTAAATAAATATGGTCTTAATTTATAGAAAATAGATGAGGAATCATTCATTAACAAGACCCTTACTTTGTCTTTGATATGCCACTATAAAATGGAATGGCAATAGAATTGGAGTTATTATGATGATGGAAAAGAAAAATTATTATCTTCCCTACGTTTAGTGACAGAAGAAATTACGTGTGGCAATGAAATGACCATTCCCATTCAATTGTTTGGTTAGTACTGTGGGGGAATAAATCAAGAACATAATGTATATATACAATAATGTCTTCACTTGAAAAACATATAATTTTTTTAAATAGAGAATACATGAACATAAACTAAATGAAGTTCTAGATAAGAAATATATATATATATATATATATAAGAGAGAGAAAAGAAAAAAAAATGAAGAAGAGTCACTACAAGAAAAAAGGCCTTTTATCACGCTTTGTAAATATAATTTATCTCGTTTTTATTTAAACTGTGATTGTTAAAGTATAAGTGAACCGTGATTGTTAAAGTATAAGTGAAATTTAATCTAATTTAAAATTTATGGTGTGATTAAAAATATTTTTTTATCACATTTTTCAAATAAATGTAATAATAAGTAAATAGTTTTTATCACATATTTTTATTAAAAGAAGATATCTTGTGTTGGGTGAAAAAAAGAGCGCTAGACCAAGGGGGAAAAAAAGGCGCTCATGTCTAAATAGACTTTCATTCCCTGGTCATTCATCAAGCTAGAAGAACCTTGCAAGACCTAGCTACCATGTTCACCTTGCTGCACCGATCTCCCATCACACGAGGTTCACCGCTATATCACTCACCTTGCTCGCACCATCATCTTCGTTGTGCCTCTTTCTGGTACATTGGATGTCGCTCCATCCCTAGCAGCACTGTTGCCCCTCCCCGACGACCTCCAGCCCCTCTCTCTTCCTTTCACCGACGACCTCTAGCCCCTCTCTTTTCCTCTCACCGACGACCAGGTAATCTGAGGTTTAATTCGCCTTTCATTGGTTCAAATTCATGTGAAATCTAGATTCATCTTTGATTGATTGAACTTTTTGTGAACTCTATTAGAAGATTTAAGAATCATTTGTCCAAATTCATGTGAAATCTAGATTCAACTTTGATTGTTTGAACTTTATGTGAACTCAATTAGAAGATTCAAGACTCATTGGTTCAAATTTGTGTGAAATCTAGATTCTATCTTTGATTGATTGAACTTTATGTGAAATTGGAATTGGAATTGGAGTGGATTAGTGGAATTGGAATTTTTCTTGTACTTTAATTTCCAGATTTATGTTTCCATTTTGATTGAAATTGATTAATCTGTGCATTATTTGAATGCCTCTATGTTGTTCAGGTTTTTTTTTTTCTCGTTCAAGCTTTGTTTTAAGTCTGTCTTTTCATAGCACTGTTTTGCTGTTTCCTTGCTCCATTTGTAGTTTCATTGTTCCAGTTTTTTTGTGCATATTATGTGTTTGTCCTATTTTTTTGCTCAGTTTTCCCTTTTACAGTTTCAGTTAGAGTGTCTTCCTTTCCAATTTAGAGTTTTATTGTGCAAAATGATTGAATATGTCATCCTAATTGGTTACTCATATGCCTTATTGATATATTTGCTTGCCTGGTTATTATTAAGTTATGTCCTAGCTTTTAAGTCATATATTATCTAACTCAAGTCATCATAAGGTCATGAGTTGCATGTTGTCTTTAACAAGTTTGATTATAAAGCAAAAATTCCCATTTATTCCAACCTAGACAGAGCTTTGGAATTGGAGTGGAATTGGAATTCTTCTTGCACTTTAATTTCCAGATTTCTATTTTCTTTTTAATTGATATTGATAAATCTGTGCGTTATCCGAATGCCTCTATTTTGTTCAGTTTTTTTTTCTTGTTCGAGCTTTGTTTCAAGTCTGTCTTTTCATAGCACTGTTTTTTTGTTTCCTTACTTCATTTCTATTTTTATTGCTCCAGTTTTTTTCTGCATACTGTGTGTTGTTCCTCCTTTTTTGCTCAGTTTTCCCTTTTAAACCAACTTGGATAGAGCTTTTTTTCCTTTGACAGAGCTGGAAAAATAAAACCGAGTTTTTTTCCTTTCTTTTCCTTGCTCCATTTCCAGTTTCCTTGCTCCAGTTTTTTTGTGCATAGAGTGTCTTCCTTTCCAATTTAGAGTTTTATTGTGCAAAATTAAATGCTTGTTACTCGTTGCTCTGCTCCAATCATTTCTTCTGCTCCAATCATTTCTTCTTCTAATTGTTGCTCTGTTTTTGTTTATTGCCCTGTTTTTTCTTTCCAACCTATGTTTTTCTGTTTCTATTTCATGTTTCTGTTTCTGAACCTAAAAAAATTGTTTTATGTTTCTGTTTCTGAACTCTTTTCCATCTCACAGACAGTGGCTTTAATCTCATCAACTTCGGGATAATCAAACATTATTTACCTTTTGAGATTGACACAATTATGGAAAAAGAAAGTCCTGTGTTGATATACCCCTCCTTAAGCCACTTAGATCTAGTTTTTTTTGTTTCAAGTACCTATTTTACTGCAGCATACGAGACTTCTAGTTTGCATCAGTAGAATTACTTCTTTGATATTGAATCACACACTAAAGCTGTGTTTGTTTAGTGTTTCTGTTTCCCCCAAAAAAGGGAACAAAAACAGAAATATGGGAAGCAAAAAATAGATCTATTTTTCTCCTAATTTCTGGGAACAGATTGAATTGTTGCCAGATTTCGATTTTTATTCCCAGAGCACTAAGTGTACCTGCTATGTTCCTCAACTCAACAAGCAAATTCAGCAGCCTAATGAAACATGTAGTGGGTAGTGTTATTAAATGCTTGGTTATTTTTATTATGGGTTATTACATGTTAACTGATGGTTAATTGTTTATAATATATTTGTTTAATTGTTTATTTAGTGTATTTATGTTATAAAATTCTCTATTTAATTGTTTATTTCTGTTAAATTTGAATTTGGTTCTTTTTTGTTATAAATGCTTGGTTAGTGCTATAATAATTTTTTTTTTAATGTTGTGCGCCTGGGTTTGCTTAGGTTAGTCCCTCGTTTTGCTCCTTGTGCCTAGGCTTTGTGACAACTTGTGCGCCTCGGTGCACCTAGAGCCTTTAACAACTATGGATCTTAGTAAATTTAGAAAGAGTAAGAAAATTTAGCAAAATAAGTCTTCATCCTTAGGTGCACTTTCGACGCACAGTGCACCCTCTGCCCACGATCCCCAGGTGCGTGCTTCGTGCAAGGAACGGTCCTAAAACTAGGCGAGGCGCAGACCTTGCGCCTTGTTGCACCTTGCGCCTGGATGCGAGCGTGCCCATGTGCACTTTTAATAACTATGTGGGGTTGAAGCCAGAGAAAACATATAAACTTACTGGTTTAACCGATGGGGTTGAAGCCGGAGAAAACATGTGAACTTACCAGTTGAACTGATAACGTGCATGATTCTTCTTAACCAATCAGTTCATCATAATTTTTCTTATGTATAAATTCCCGTTCCCTTCCCCCCGAATCCAACCTCAAATTTCTTTTCCCTCTGGCTCTCATCTCTTACTAATATCATATGATTTGTTTTTCCTAGTCTAATCATGGATAGATCATGGTTGTACAAAGATAGAAGATCAAGAGAATATGGGGAAGGAGTAGAATATTTTTTAGATTTTGTTGTGACGAATTCTAGTGATCCTCATTGGATACGGTGTCCATGTAAAAAATGTGGCAACCTGAAAAGCCAAAATGTTCGAGATATAAGAAATCACTTATTTTGCAAAGTTATAGATCAGAGTTACTGTGTATGGATATGGCATGGAGAAATGGCTCCTAATGATGCAAATCCAGATATGAATGACTATAATTTTGTCCATCAACAATTTAGAAGTTCTCTTTTAGACAACGAAGTTGGTGGAGTTGAGATAGTTCATGCAGCGCACGATCAATTTATGGAAGACCCTAATACGTTCCATAAATTGGTTGAAGATGCTGAAAAAGATTTGTACCCAGGGTATACCAAATATACAAAATTGTCTACATTGGTAAAACTTTATAACCTAAAGGCAAGTTTCGGGTTGTCTAATACTGGCTTTTCTGAGCTATTGACATTGTTGAGGGACATGCTACTGCTCGATAACGAGATGCCACCATCAACCTATGAGGCTAAGAAAACGTTGACTGCATTAGGCAGGGAATATGAGAAGATTCATGTGTGTCCTAATGATTGCATGATGTACAGAGAAAATTATGTGGATGCAATTACTTGTCCCACATGCGGTGAATCGAGATGGAAAAGAAAATCTCATAATTCTGTTGAGACAAGAGAAGGAGTACCAGCAAAAGTGTTATGGTATTTTCCACCTATCCCACAGTTTAAAAGGATGTTTCAGTCGATGGAGATAGCCAAAGAGTTAGTCTAGCATGCTGAAGAAATAATAGTTGATGGCCAATAAAAAAAGAAACAAAACCTCGACTGATTAGGTGGATTCTCTTACTCCAAGAATTTGTTATTGAGATTAAAGATAAAAAAAAAAAAAAAAAAAAAAAGAGTAGAGAATGTCGTGGCCGACCACCTATCTCGGGTTTTATTAATGAGAGCAAGAAAAAAGAGCCCATTGGGGATTCATTTCCTGATGAACAACTCTTCTCTGTTGCCCAAGTATCCCCACCTTGGTTTGCGAACATTGCAAACTACCTCGCTACAGGTGAGATTCCTTCCCAGTGGACCAAACAAGATAGAGACCATTTCTTCTCACAGGTTAAACATTTTTACTGGGAGGATCCTCACTTATTCAAGAATTGTGCAGATCAAGTGATAAGGAGATGTGTGTCAGAATGCGAGTTTGACAGTATCCTGAATTTTTATTACTCTCAGGCATGCGGAAGACACTTTGGGGGAAGAGGACGGCCGCTAAAGTGCTACAATGTGGATATTATTGGTCGTCTTTATTCAAAGATGCACACCGATTCTGTCAGGCTTGTGACAGGTGTCAACGCACGGGATCAATATCCCACCAAGATATGATGCCCCTCTAACCTATTCTAGTAGTTGAGATCTTTGATGTGTGGGGCATCGATTTCATGGGACCATTCCCAACATCCTTTGGTCATGAGTATATCTTGTTAGCTGTAGACTATATGTCGAAGTGGGTTGAGGCCATAGCTATCATAACTAATGACCATAGGGTGGTGCTCCGCTTTTTGAGGGAGCATATTTTTAGCAGGTTTGGGACACCCCGGGTGATAATTAGTGATGAGGGTTCACATTTTTGTAATAGGCCATTTGAGGCATTGTTACGCAAGTACTCTGTGACTCACAAGGTGGCCACGCCTTATCACCCTCAAACTAATGGTCAAGCGGAAGTGTCCAATAGAGAGGTAAAGCAGATCTTAGAGAAAACAGTACGTCCTGACCGTAAAGATTGGTCGGAACATTTGGTTGATGCTTTATAGGCGTACCATACAACCTACAAAACTCCTATAGGTATGTTACCTTACCGATTGGTGTATGAAAAAGTGTGTCATTTACCTATTGAGCTAGAACATCATGCCTATTGGGCTACGAGAGCATTGAACTTTGAGATAAAACGAGTAGGGGATGAACACAAGTTTCAACTCTAGGAGTTGGACGAGTTGCGAAATGAAACCTTCAAGAATTCTAGAATTTATAAGGAGAGGACGAGAGTGTTTCACGATAACATTATTAATAATAAGTCTTTCCATCCTAATCAAAAGGTGTGGTTATTCAACTCAAAGTTGAGACTTTTCCCGGGCAAACTTCGATCTAAATGGGATGGTCCATTTATGGTCGAAAAAGCACACCCTAGTGGGGTAGTAAAAATAATCGACTTAAGAGACGGTCGAAAACTTAAGGTTAACGGCCAAAGATTGAAGCATATGGTAGGTTTTGAGGAACGGGCAGCCATCGAGGTGATTAACTTGGCTGACCTGATTTATTCATGATGCCCCATTACGTCTAGCTAAAGACGTTAAACTTAGCGCTAAGTAAGAGGGAACCCACTGTTATTTTAAAGTATTGAGTTTTTTAATTTTAGTTATTATAGTTTTACTGTTATTATACTTTATTTTAATGATTTTCCTTGAGTGCATTGATAGACAGGTTTGCAGGTATTCTACACTTACTCAGTTATGCTATACTTATAGACACGCCAGGTAGTATCCTTCTTTGTCAAAGCTATTTCGCACTTTTATCATTGAGGATAATGCTAAATTTAAGTTTTGGGAGGGGGGGGGGGGGGGAGGGGAGGTGAATGCTTGTACTCCTGGTGATATTTTTATTTTATTCCACACTTAATTTTTTTCAATCTATCCCATTATAACATGTCTATCGGGTACTAACTTGAGTTTACTAAAACAATCCTTGGAATATAGGACTGATTTTTTAAAAATATCTTATTTTTCGACCCTTACATGCATGCTAACTTTCTTTTATTCTAAATTTAGTACATGTGATGGTTTTCTAAGTTTTGGCATGAGAATAATTTAACCTTGAAATTTTAAAAAAAATAAAATAATAATAATAATAAAATATGTGTGTTAAAATAATAATACTTTGTCTTAATGATGAACTTTCGCTGAGTAACCGAGCCTCTTGCCTCAGTAAGTTTTGAGTGTTCGCGTAAAAAAGGGGAAGCAATTTGTCAAGACAATAAGTAACTCGTTAATCTCGAAGCCTAAGATGTTTGAGTTATTAAGCCTGAAGGGTGCCTTAACACCTAATGCCTCGAGTCAACTAGATTGGGAACATTTACCTAACACTAGGTACACAGACACCTTAGAAAGCCTAGTGAGGTTAGTATTGCACAAGTCACTTATTTAAAGAAAATTATTTATTTTATATTTTAAAAAAATAATTAAAAAAATAATAATATAGACAAATGCATTTTCATTTCAGGAAAAAGTTGTTTGATTGTTTAGAAACAGTTGACTAGTTACTTGTACTAAATTCATTATAAATGAGAGTTGCATGTATATTGTGGGTACAAAAATGAATATTGTTAGGAATCACGTGCTATGAGATCAATGACTATTTCAGTAACTCAGGGGTGATCTCGATTTGATTTGTTAGTATTGGACAAGACTGATAAATATTTATTGAGGAATAAAATGCACAATAAGGAATTTGGGATATTTGTGGGTAGCATCACTATAAACCCTCACGAGACTAAACTCGTCCACTAGGGGTGACCTAGGGGTTTAATGGCTTGTTGCATGTACTAAATGCAATCGTGCTCCCTACGAAAATGGCTTTCCAATTAATTAAGATATTTAGTTTTGCTCGAGGACCAGCAAAATCTAGGTTTGGGGGTGTGATCGCATCACATTTTATGCGATCTAATACCACTAAACTAAATTTTGTTAATCTTTTGAATAAATTAAATTAGTTGAAATTGATTCATTTTATTTGTTTTGGAAGATTTTGGATTTGATGCGAAAACACATTAATTTGGAGTAAATTGGACACAGAACGAGTGAACCGCGAACAGACCCGAATCCGCAATTCGAGTCTGGACCGTCCCACAAATTTGGAGGACATGCACGCATGCACAAACAAAAGGGGCAGACCCGTTTATGGGTCTTATCATTTTCCTTTAGGATTTATGACCAAATGGTATTTTAATACACATTAATTGGCCAATTCTAATAAGGGAAGGATTTGAATTGATTAGGTAATACAAAGGAAAAAAGGCAAGGCATTTAATGCCCATTCATGGGTTCATCAACTTTTTCATTCTTGGAGATTTTTTTCCATTTTTAGTTTTTTCTTCTTTTATTGGCTGCTGGTGAATTTTGGGGAATGGACATTTTTTTTTCCTTTTGATTTATTTTAGTTTCTTTTATCTTTTTAAGAGGCTTCGGCCAGTAGTTTTTTTTTTGGTTTTTTTTTTTTTTTTTTTTGGGGGGGGGGGGGGGGAAGACAATTTCTTTTGTATTTTTCTTTCTTTCTTTTTCTATACATAATGTAGGAAATTTGGGAGCAAAAGAAATGAAGAACAAGGCCTTGGACAACTAATCCCCCTTTAACTGGAGTAGGATTGTGGTATGTATTTTGATTTATGTAATATTGTATTTTTAGATTAATTTTAGTTTATGTGTAAACAATTATATGATGATGAATTTTGTGCTTGAAATATGGTTTAAATCCTGATTGAATTTAATCTTGAAATGTTCTTGAAGAGATCTTGATTTTAGATTTAATTATTGCTAGAATGTTAGATCTTGTACCTATGGTCTAGATCTAACAATCATATAATCGTATTCCTAGGATTTAATTATTGGTTTGGATGATTTATGCCTAGATTGTAATTCACCCTAGATTAGAGTAATGTAGGAATTACATACCGAAGATAAATCATGCCGAATAATAATAAATCGAATCTTTCTGAGTAGTTCCAGCTTGTAGTTGGGAACGCTCATTTACACAATCTAAATTAAAAAGTAAATACGATAAAAACATAATTTTAAAATACAAAATCCACAATTCCTAACCCGGTTCCCTATATTCATTGTCTAGATTTACTATTTTATTTTCTTACATTAAAACCTAAAACTCAAATCAAAATTTATTTTCATTTCGGAAAGAAGAATACTTAAAAATCAATAATTACAAGACTGATCCTTGTGGTTCGACACCCTACTTGAACACCGTACTATATCAAAATTGCGGTACCATGTGCTGGCTATTCTGGTGAGAGTAAGGGGGGAATGATTTGCACCTCACCACCATGGTTGTTGTGTGCATGTCCATAATGTCATGAAAACGGAGAGGTAATCGCTAGGGTCAGTGGTCCCGTCATAAGGGGTTATTTATGGTCTGGGGAATCAATAGGGGACCAATTCCAAGATTATGGTATCAACAAAAGGGGATCTAATACCTGAAGGGAGTCTAGTAGCCACCTAGGGCCCCGTATCTGAATACGCGCTGCCTCTATCTTGGCGACGTGCCTCTCTAATGTCGTTTCTTCCCTGGTTGGTGTTGCCACATGATTTGTGGCGGCTCTCGATCCCTATATTTTGGCGAGAGGGGAGTGAGAGTTAGCCTCCCACGAACGGCTAGATTTTCGATTTGCGTGGGTGATGTTGTTGTAAGTCATTTTCGCATAACGACCATGGCAGTCATGGCGGTCCTCTATCTGGTGAGGCCGTGAGGGCAAAGATATAGAATTAGAAATGGCGGGTGGAGCCAAAAGTTGTTCTCTAATCAGTCGGTTGCGAAGACGAGGTTGTTCTCTCGACACGTGTCCTTCAGAATGAATGACACGGTCCGATCTGTGGTGAGGATCCTCATATCCTGCTTGTCGGAGATTCGGTCCCCTTTGGCCGGGGGCCAGTTGTAGGAGGCATTCTTCTCTCTCTACATTTCGGAGAACTGGTCCCCGCTGATTTAGGGCCGGTGACAAATAAGAGAGGATGGTGTTGAGATAGGTTTGAAATTAGAACAGTTGGCGCTCAAAATTGTTGAGCCATACCGCATCCGCAGCTCCAGGTAATTGTCCAGCATGGAGCCCTACAGGTGGAGCTGACGGGCCTGCCTAGTTAATGAAGAGTGTATGTTCTTCTCCTTCTAGGATGGGGGCGATAGTCATCGCATCTAGCCTGGGATTTTTTGACATTTCTCCAGCCAGGTCGCTATCCACCGTACAGTTAGGGTCCCTTGGTTGCAGAGACTGACCAAACCTTGTATACATCTAGCTTTTAGCCAAGAGAAGAGCAAATGATGATTTGGAGAAGGCTTTTAGTTGCTCTTCCCACAGACGGCACCAAACTGTTAATGTCGAATTTTGGTCGACACCAGCGGTATGGTCGGGTCAGTCTTGAAGGGCATTGGGGAGCCTTGAAATAGAGATCTCCGGTCCGAGTAGCTTCTTATCCGTGGAGAAACCCTTGGTTGGGAAAGGGAAGACTTCCATCAAGGAGGGGTCGGGGGCCTTCCAAACCGAGGAGAGGAGGAACAAAATGCTCTGTAATTCTTGGAGAGATGAACCGACACTTTGAAGCTAAGCAGTTCCGGAAAGAGCGGGCGCTTGGAAACCTGCACAAAGAACTTGTCGGGTTTTCCTAGTGTGTTCCCTCTAGCGTGAGAATCAGCGTACGAAGGGAGAAGTTTATAATGTAATTTGCCAAGAAGAAAGAAGAATGAGTAGTGAGCCAAGTTTTTCTTTACCTTTGAGCAATTGTATGCTCTCCTTTTTATAGGCAAGGTGGATATTGGTTTTTGGAGCTAAGTAAAGGTTCAATGTCTCTTCAATGTTTTTGGAGCTAAGTAAAGGTTCAATGTCTCTTCAATGATCATATCATAATGGCAACTTGGCTTATAGCCAATGGATATATGCCGAGGGGCCTTTGTTTTGGCCATATCTAGGAGATATTTTGGTTGGGAAAGAGGATCATAATGATGATCATGAATATTTTGGGATAATATGGGATATTTTCGGATAATATGGGATGCTTAAAAGGTGGAAAATCAAGCTAGCTTGGGGACAAACAGAGGAGAACATTGCCCTACTGCGGCTGGGATGAGGAGGTGAATTATTATCCTTCCCGAGTGGACAGAGACGAAAAGGGGGGGGCGCTGCCCTAACGGGGAACACCGAGATGGGGAGTGGTTGCCCATCCCGGCGATGACTTGTGGGTCGCCCCATGTAGCGTTGAGCCCTTTAGGGCGATTGGTATATCTGATGAGACTTCCCTTCTCGGTACATTTCTTACACTTAGCCTCTTGTGCACCTTGAATTTTGAATTTTGTAGGGAATTGAGCACACGTGGTAGCCTTTGATTAGGTGCGTTGGAGTAACCATTTTTACACTCATCAGACATTAATTGTTCATTTTGAAATTAGATATTTCTTGTTTTTTTTTTCTAATTTAATTAGAATTTGATATACATAATATTTTAAATTTCTTGTGTGGTTAAATTCATGGTAATATAAATCTTTTGGAATTAATTATTTTGTTAGTGTTTCATTATGAATAGAGTTTTGTAATCGGGGTTACAAATCATATTAACTTAAAGGAGTTAATTTCTTCAAAAAAAATAAAAATATATTTTTCTTCTAATGCAGCCAAATAGTAAGTTGAACCTCTAAAGTTTTTTTTGGGTGCATTGAGTTGGGTGAAAAATGGATGAAAAAGAAAAAGAAAAAAAAAAAGGATAGAAAATGAAATAAAAAGTTATTTGGTGAGGATGAAAATAGAAGAAAAAAGAAAGTAAAATACCAGTCAGCCCCTTATCTTCTTCCTCCCCTTTCTCTTCTCTTCTCTTCTCGTTTTCTCTCTCTTCTCTCTCTCTCTTTCTCCTCCATGGACAGATCCGTCACGAATTTGTGCCGCTGTAGGCGGCGGAATTGGAGCTATAGGTGGATATGTTGCGCTATAGGCGGCAGAGTTGTGCCACGTCTCTCTCTCTATCTGGCGATGGCGATGGCAGTAGGGGCATTGGTGGTAAGAGAATGCAAAGGTGAAAGAGGTGAAAGCAAGCATAGAGAATGGACTGCTCACCATGATAGTCCCAAAAAAAGAGGTGAAGAAGCTAAAAGTGAAGGCCATTGATATTTCTCAAAGTCAATTATGAAGTTGCTTTATGTTTTGGGTCATTTGGTGGGAAGTCCTTTATTTCACCCTTAATTTTAAAGAAGTTCTAGTGGCGGAAGGAATTTGTGTTTTAGTCCCGTCTATTTTAAAAAGGTAGAAGTCCACTACATGTGCCTGCAGACACGCGGTTACATGTAACAACTTGGTTTGTGTATTTTTGTTAAATATAATAAATATTACTGTATTCTTTAACATGTAACTAATTTATGTGTATAAAATTGTTAGATGTAATAAAAATTACACAAAAATACATGTAATCAGTTACATGTAACTAAATATACATAAATACATGTAACTAATATTAAACTAATTTCTGTATGTAATATTTGTTAAATGTCACAAATATTACACAGATATATATAATTGTAACATGTAACTAATATTACATAAGTACATGTAACAAAAAATATACAGGTATATGTAAAAATATAACAACTATTAAATTGTAACTAATATTAGTTACATGTAACTAATATTCAATATAAAACGAATTTACTCACCAAGTTTTCTCTACAATCCCTGTAATACGGGACTAAAACTCAATCGAAATCTAACTTAAGGGACTAAATCAAAACATAAATCTTAGGTAGAACTTTTTAAAAATTAGATCTGTTTTTTGGGACTTCCGGCTAATTAACCCTTATGTTTTTGCGGTCGCTGGAGATGTGTGTGTTTATCAATAAAGTATATACATTTTTAACTTTAGATTGACTTTAATTTGGTATTTTTTGGTGTCGAAAAATGGATTGGCCAACAATATGGTCTGGTCAGCATCCACGTGGAGAATGGCCGGTGTTTTGGAAACTATATTTGGAGAAGCTAAATTCCTTAGGAATTTCTATCCTTGAATCTGCGAATGATCGAGCTGGGCTGGCGTTATCTGGCCTGACTTTCAAGTCAATACCTGCACAAAGGACTTGCGGGGGTTGGCCCTACATGTCCCCTCCGGCGTGAAAGTAAGAGCTCGGAGGGGAAGAATTTAAGGATGCTTGAATATTTTAAAGTTGTTAACTTTTTCCAACCTCCTGAAATGTTTATCCACGCTTTCCTTTTATAGGCGAGAATAGGATTAGCGTCCCGGGAATTAAGGCCTAAAGCTCAGTTATCTACCTTAATACGATACATGGAGGGGGAAAAATGGTGCGTGGAGGGATTAGGACTATGGCCTAGGCTTTTGAATACTAATGGAGAAGTCCATGGGCTGCACCATTAGGATAACGAATAAGCCAGCCCAGACACCGGTGGGGATGCCAGAGGTGAACATACCGACCTGAACCTCATTGATTGGAACCTCAATACTTGTAAATAGTTCCTAATCAGTGGTCCAAGTCCTGCGAGATTACTGACCTAATGAGATACTAGGCTAATGAGTTACCATGTTGATCAGGCCGTCTGATGACGTGTCATCTGCTGGTCTACGTGGCAGGCCTAGGTGGCACAACTTGGAGCTTGGTTGATTTTTACCCACATTAGTTGCCCCTCAAACCTTAGCATGGAGATGGAACATGAGACGCTAAGGGTTCTATTCTTGAATCGATAAAGGGAGGAATTTCGAGCTCGGGGCGAATCTGCTCAGTATCAAGATGGAGCTCGGCTGGTTATTACCTGACTTCTGTGAGAAGCCTCATTACCACCTAAATGGATGTGCAACACATGGAATAAGTATGAAAATCGATGAAACATCTGACGTATGATTAACGCGACCATTTGACTTCCTCTTCCCGCTCATTCATTCGTACCAGAGTAATGTAAGCGATCCGGCTACTTCTCCTGAGATGGTACTCTTTATTCTTCTTTATATAATGTCTTCTTTCTTCTCTCCGGGGTACAGTCCATCTGATTCCGAACTGACCAAGTTGGGGTCCCCTATCCAGTAGATCGATATCAACTCATTTGTAGAAGAGGTTAACTAGACGACCTCATCATTCGAGAGGGCTCGCAAGTCTGCTGGAGCTGGGCCCTCCTAGTCTCCTGAAGTGACCAGTAGCCTTGGTTAGTGGAGAGCCAAGAGTGAGGTAGTATCTTCTGGGGGTCCCGGTGCTGAGCTCAATACCGGTCCTGCCGACGAGCTTGGTTCCGCAGGCCCATTTGTCCCAGAAGCTGATCCCCCCTCCCCCTCGTTAGTTCGAACTTCGTCGGCTGGTAGGACTCTTAACCAGCCCATCTATGAGGTCCTCCCAGAAGCTCCGGTCTCGAGGATCGAATTGTACTTGACAAAGAACAATGTCAATAAACTTTGATCTAAGTACGCTTTCCCCAGCGATGTGAAGCTGAGAGTTTCTAGAAAAGAGGACCAAGCTTGTGCTCCTCCCAAGGGGTACATCTCGGTGTACGATGAACAAATTTTAGCTGGCTTGCAGTTTCTTATTCATTCATGGGTGCGGGCTATCTGTGGGGATCTCGAGTTGTGTCCATCACAACTTACTCCTAACAGCATGAGGATGGTGGTAGCAGCTCCCATCATCTTCTTAGTTCAGGGCATCACCCCGTCTTTGGAACTCTTCTGGGCTCTCTTCCTTGCCAAGTCCAGGCCTGATGGTAGAGGCTGGTGCTATATCACAGCATGGCAGAAATTCTTGAGTGGCTACAACAACTTCATAAAGGATTAGAAGCCCAAGTTCTTATTTTTAGAGGAAAATTATGGGAGTTCAACTCGCCCCCAGACATAAACCATCCAGTCTAGATGCACTGGGGGACAGTGGGTAAGTGTCGGTCCCGTTGTCTTTTTGTAACTTGTAGAATTTCTCTATTTTCACACACTAACTATTCTTTTCTTCCCGATGCAGAGTCTCTTTAAGGATGCCGAGATGGGCTAGTGCCTGCACCGGGCTGGTGAGGCAATCAAAACCCTAGCTGAGGCAAAATCTGAGTCGGTGAAGGGTCGCAATGAAGCCCTTGATCGGGTGCGCGAGCTAGAAGAAACAAATCGAAAGTATCAGGACTGGACTAAGCAGCCAAGAAAAAACAATCAAGCGCTGCGTACCCTGACCGAGAAGTACAAGAACAATCTAATGAAGGTAATCGACCAGCTCGAGGCTGCCAAGGTGAATAGAAGGGATGTCGTAGCCCAAGCCGAGAGAGAGGCTGTGGGGGTATGGATGAAGAGCCAAGACTATAAGAATCTCGAGATTAAGATTGGCGTCGAGATGATACAAAAAAGGTTTAACACCGCCATCCGCTCCCTCTATCGTCAATATACGGATGTCCCCTACCAGACCCTCCGAATATAATTCTCAGTGGAGAAGATCGAGGGAGACCAAGGTGGCGAACCCGAGCCCAGCGCCTACGCCGGTTCTAGAGAAGGTCAGGCTGGGGCTGCTCCCTAAAAGTCAACCAACCAATCACCTGAACTCGTAGCTTTTTTTTTTTTTTTTTGGTTGTTGCTTGTACCCCAACTTGTAAATGTATTTTTTGATGCAATGAAATTTCATTCCTTGCCCGGTAATTATTTCTGGTCAGTAACCTTTCTGTACTTGTGTTTTGCTTGATCATCACTTAAACAATCCAATATGGTCGGTTTTATTTAACCGACCTAATAATCACCGATCAGCTCGGACATCTTCACAAACTTTGGATCTTCTGAAAAAATTTGGAACTTAACTTATCGGGCTGAGTATCCAGCTTGGTAATCATAAAACTTGGAAAATTATAAACAATTTATCCTTGTATTTTAAGAACCGAACACTTAAGTAGCTTGATAGCTTTTCCTGGGCAAACATGTCGGCCTCAATTAATCAATCTCAATTGAACGCTTTTGTAAATGCAAACCAGCTTGGTCGCCTTCTAGAAATTGTTGAATTTGAACCATTTTTGGCTGACCGACTTTATGTAACCGACACCATCGTATGGAGTCAGGTAGGTAAGCTACTAAAACTAGCATTTTAACCAGCTCGGTCATTCTCAAGCACTAGGCAACGAAATTTTTCATTCAATCTCCTATGTACACAACTTTAAGAACCGGGCAGAGTTTCACACTAGCTGTAGTTTTAATGTCGAGCAATTTTTAATTAATTGAACTTAGGACCATCTAGACCATATCATCACGATACTAAGAAGTTACACCTCAATCAAGTGAAATGCCAAGAAGAATTTTATCTTCAACCGTATGCCATACCGAGAAAAATAGGATCTCACTGAAGTGTCGCGTGATCAGGTCGGCCCTTTAGCCCTTTACCCTTCCTCAGTCATTCTGCCCCTCATCTGATGGCACGAGCTTGGTTTGGCCTTGATCGTGTGGTTGGTTTACTTGGTAGAAACTTCTGAGTAGAATTAGGTCTTCTCCGTCCATGGACCTCAACACCTCGGTTAATTCTTGTAGCCTATCATAGGTGAGTTCTTTGTAGTTAGGCTCACACTTGAGCCTTGTCAGGTTATCTCAAGTTCGTCCTTGTAGAAGCATCATCCATTTTTGTCGCTTGAGCTCAGCTCGGCTATGAGGGAGTGGATGTTGAATTGCAGGTCCTTAGACCCGATCAGTGTCACGCCATCGGTGGATGACAGAGGTCAGTCCCCGGGCAAACACTACCGACCTGTGTAGGGGGTCTGATTATCATCTTCGGTGGTGTATGTTGGGTTGTACTTCTTCTTGGAGACGGGCTGGAGGGTTTCCCGTCCTCATCCATGGTGGGACGAAGGGCTTCCTAGCTCCGCTATTGCACGTGTAGATTTCGGAGAGTGGAGAATAAGTTGAATCGAACCCTTCTTTCATTGATGGAAACTTTCCTCAAAAATTTTGAAATTGAAATTTATAAAAGTTTACATCGATGCTTCCTCTCTAGGATAGTAGCGTTATAAGTGTTTGGCATTCTAGAGATGTCTTAGGGGTACCACTTCTTCTGTTTCCAGATCATATGTACCTGGCTGAGCTACGTGCATGACTCTGTACAGTCCTTCCTAGGTAGAAGGGAGCTTATCAGCAAGTTAGTCCTTGGTAGCCATAGTGACTTTCCTGAGAATGAGGTCTCCGACATCGAAAGAGTGAGGTTGGACTCTTCAGTTGTAGCACCGGGCTGCCCTTTGTTGGTACGCGACCTAGTTCACCCGAGCTCAGAGGACTCAACTCTTAGATTGAGTAATGCTGCTGGGTACTTTAGTTGGAGCGGATTCTTACTCGTCCTCAGCTTAGTGCCCCTGAGATGGCAGTGATGATGTCTCCGAAGCGACAGGGTGGCCACGGTTACAAGGTTAAGGACAGGCCCGAGATACATGGCCATGGGAGTGAATGACTCGATCTCTGAATTCCTAAGGTCACTCCTCTCCCTCTACGCTATGAAAAATCGGTCCCCTCTGCACGGGGGCCAGTGGCAAACAGAAAGAAGGACTTGGAAATAAATTTGGAATTTGCCAAGTCGGCGTTCTAAACTATTAATTCTTGACGACCCTAAAGGTCTGGCCTACAGCGACCCCTGAGGGCAGGACTGATGGACCTGTTTGACCCCACTAGAATGTTCTCTTCTTCCATCGAGATGTGGGCTAAGGCCCTAGCATCTGGCCTGGGGATGCTTGACATATCTTGGGTTGGATTTCTATTCATCGCGACATTCCGATCTCTTGGTTGAATGATATGACCAGACCTTGTGTTCATCAAATATTGACTGAGTAGGGAGTTGATGACTTAAAAAAGGTTTTGTGTGCCATTCTCACAGATGCCAAACTATTGGTGTTGAAAAATGGATTGGTCAATAGTATGGTTTGATCAGCATCCACATGGAGAATAGCCGATGTTTTGGGAACTATATTTGGAGAAGTTGAATTCCTTAGGCGTTTTTATCCTTGAATCTGCAAATGACCAAGTCGGGCTGGCATTATCCGGCCCGATCTTCAAGTTGGTACCTGCACAAAGGACTTGCCGGGGTTGGCTTGGCGTGTCCCCTTCGATATAAGAGTAAGAGCTCGGGGGAAAGAATTTAAGGATGCTTGAATATATTAAATTTGTTACCTTTTCAACCTCCTGAAACATTCATCTACGCTTTCCTTTTATAGGAGAGAATTGGGTAAGCATTCCGGGAATTAAGGCTTTAATGTGACGTCCCTTAGATTTTGGCACCCTTCCTTAGAAAATTATCTAAGTATGGACGCCAAGTCATGTATATATGGAGGTAGGGAAGAGAGAGGCTCCATATTCTAGGATATTGTAAATAACTCTAGAACACCCTAGATAACTCCCTTATCTTCTCCACCCTTCTAGAGGAATCCAATCTAGAACCTTCATTTATAAATATATCAAAGAATCCTCTAGATGATAGATTGTAGTCGTTAGATCGAAATGATCTCAGCTGCCTATTGTAAGGTTTTTGACCTATATAAAGGGGAAGGAGGTCATTTTCTCCTCACCAAGTAGAGAATTGCACTACAAGCTTTCTCATTCTCCCAAACTCTCTATCTTTAAAGCTCTCTAACTTTCTTTCTTCCTTTTGTTTGGTTGGTTGTCTTGACAAGGATTACTTAGTCCTTCTAAGGGGTTGGAATCGAGACTAAGTGCCGCACAGTTACTTTCAGGAAAGTAAGTCTATGACAGCCTTAAGCTCGGTTATCCACCATAATACAGCGCGTGGAGGGGGAAAAAGGGCGTGTGAAAGGATTAGAGCTATGGGCCTGGGCCTTTGAATGCTGATGGAGAAGTCCATGGGCCGTATCATTAGGATAACAAATGAGCTGACCCAGACACCAGTAGGGACGCTAAGGTGAACATACAGACTTAAACCTCACTGATTGGAACCTTAATACTTATAGACAGTTCCCAGCCAGCTGTCTAAGTCCTGCGAGATTACCAACCTGATGAGATACAAGGCTAATGAGTCACCATGTTGATTAGGCCGTCTGATGACATGTCTTCTACTGGTTTATATGGCAAGCCTAGGTGGCACCAATTGGAGATCGGTTGATTTTCACCCACATTAGTATTTATAATTTGTATTCAATGTTTCCAATCAGATAGATTATCTTTCAATGGATCCGAATTTGTGCGTGGGGTAGGCTGTGCAAAAACAATCGAAGTCCCGACCCACCTACCAAAACCAACCAGCCCGACCTGTAAAACTCGGGTCTGCTACTGTTAAGAAACGGTCGGACAGGTTCACCTGCTACAATGTCTCAAATTCGAATCGGATGGCGGGTTCTCTTTCCCCACCTGCTTGTGCACCCGAATCGACCGTATCATGCAATTAAATAGGATATTTTTTAGGGTTTCAGGGTTGATTGTTCATTACTTCATTTTTCTCGAGTCTCGAGCCTTCATCGATAATCGGCACATAGCGACTCTTGATAATTGATAGCATCTCTCCATGTCTCATCATCTGATCTCCTCTGGCATAGCATCTCTCTATCTCTCAATAGCCTCTCTCCATCTCTCATAGCCTCTTCTTCCTTCATCTCTCGAAAGTCTTCATCGATTTCTTCGTTGCCCTCCGCTATGCAAAAAATGGTTACGATGGCGAGAGATGGAAACGTTGACAAACATCATCTACCTTTTCTCGCGACTGTGAAGTTGAGAGACGGCAACAACAAGTCACAAATGATGTTTAGTTTAGGGTTTTGATTTGGTTTTTAGGGTTTTGACTTCTGTTTTTATTTTTGATATTAAATCTTGGTATTGATATAAACACATGAACAACACCCGAACCATAACCAATCAGAGCAGCTCCGACCAAATCCGACTAGAATTTGAAGTAACCCGTGAATATCGATTTTCTTCTTAAGTTCGGTCGGCAACGGGTTTGGGAATTTCAGGCCTGATATAAATCGGTCGGGTCTCGGATCTACCCAAAAAACACATAACCCGACTCATGCACACCCCTGTGTGGGGAGAGAGAGAGAGAGACTAGATTGGAGAGAGGGACACGAAGGAGATGATGAAATTAAGAAAAAAAAATATTTTTACCCCTAAATTAGAGATTATTCTTAAATTGCATTTCAATAGGTATAAAGTGTAATTAAAAAATAGCGGGATATTATTGATTTTTTAAAAAAATAAAAGAATAAAAATATATATCTTTTTTAAGGGCGTTTATGTCTTTTTATAAGAAAACATTAGTTAAAGGTAGTGACTGATATGTGTAAAATGACAAAAGAAATAAATGGTACTAGACCCTATTACTAAATTTAATGTCCATATACTGATTCTTTAATTTTTATAAATTTGATGTTCATAATTTTTGTGTATAATATTTTTTCTTTTATATTATTTATTTAATAATTTTTTATAAATTTAATGTTTAAGTATCATTGCAAAATTTAACATCTATATCGTATTTCTATAATTTTTGTAAATTTAATGTCGATAATTTTTGAATATTATATTTTTATATATATAATTTATTTAATTTAATTTCTGTAAATTTAATGTTTCATCATTATTACTAAATTTAATGTTCATATATTATTTTTATATTTTTTGTAAATTGAATGTCTATAAATTATGTATATTATATTTTCTCATTATATGATTTTAATTTAATTTCAGTAAATTTAGTATTTTAGTATATTATCAAATTTAATATCCATACATTATTTCTATAGATTTATATATATAGAAAAAACATATTCTATCTATTCAATTATGTAAAATATACTAGAATATAACTCGTGTCTGAAGGCACGAACATTAAATAACAAAATAAAATAAAATGTAGTTGTGCTTCCTTGTATCAACGTACAACAACAATTCAAAGAGAGATTCAAAAAATATTAATCACTTAAACCTCTCCTCACACCATAACCATTACAACCTAAATAACTCTAATTGAAACAACAAAATATTACAATTTAGTCTACATCTGTAAAAGTTTCATAACATGTGCCCGTGCTCTAAAGTTTCATAAACCCAAAAAACCATAAGCATCTAAAAAGAACTGCCCGTGCTCGTTATACACAATAACAATAGCTGATAGTTTAGTCTACATCTGTGAATGTTTTAAGGGTAGTCATTGTCCCAGCAAAAAAGATAAATTTTAAGACCTGCAAAGTTAACTACCAACTAATTTTTTATTAGAACAAAAAAGAAAATAACAAAATAAAATATAAAGGAATGCACTAGATGATAAAAATATACTACAAAGATATAATCATTCAAAAATGAAATGTCATACAAAATTAAACACTCTTGAATTTCTAAGATTTAAGTACTCTTATTTTTTAACTGCTATATGAGAACAAAACAAAAAGTCGAGATCATAAAATAAATAGTTAGGAACAGAAACAATGCATAAACAAAACTAATTAAACCAAGCATTCACAAACTTAGAAATTAAACCAAGCAATGAGAAATTAAAGAAACACAAAATAAGTTAACAAACGAAAACTATTATCTTAAACGTATATAAAAATTGCTTTGAAACAAATTCATAACAAATATATTCAGATCAACATTCCACTAAATAAAAATTTAATCCCCAATAACATTCAACGTGAGAAACAAAGTAAAATCTTTGTGACAAAGTTCAATTTGTGAAAATGATTGGATCGGAAATTAAATTACCAATTCACAAACATGTAACAATCTCCAGTAGGTGAAACTTAATTTCAAGCACAAATACAAAAATCCACATAATGTCCTATCAAATCAAAAGAATCAAACAGATGAATACAAAGTAACAGTAAAAATCAAGATTTCTCATTGTATGTGTTTAAGTGAAGAACGAAAACAGTAATGGCGGGTGTACTTGGCTCTATAGACACACGAAGAGATTTAGAAGGCAACTCTATGTTAATGCACTAAAGACCCTTGTGGAGTTGTTTCTCTTCTCTGTACACAATACACTATTATAAGCTTTGGGAATTGGAAACTAAAACCATGAGATATAATAGAGAAATTATCTCAGCCAAAATTCAACAAAATACACAGATGAATAAAAAACAATCTCAAGTAATTGGAACTTAATTTCAAACACAAAGACACAAATGAATACAAAAGCAACAATAAAAATCAAGCGCTCTTTCTTTTTGTATGCGTATAAGCGAAGAACTAAACAAACAATCAATATAGTAAATGAAAGTGAAAAAACAGACAGTCAGTTTTCTTTTTCATTTTCTGCTTTTATCGAAAAACACACAGTCAGACACAAATAATGCTTTGAATGCCAAAGCATTAAAAAATTATCTTTGAATTGGAAGATATTGACTTCAAACTCAATGTTCTTTCTCAGATATGAAAATAAGAGAAAATGCAAGTATATTAGCCTCATAATTTGATTGTTCAAGAATCGAATCAATTATTAGATTCAAATAAAAAAAACAAAAACAAAACAACGGGGGATGGGTAAGGTCGTTGGTGGTGTGGTAAGAGTACTGAGTTCACTTGCTCAAGAAAATATGCGAAAACCATAAAAGTAATCACTCATACAAACAAAATTCAAACATCATTGACAAAACGAAGTACCTGGTTCACGGTCTCCAAATCTGGCCACCGCTGACCACTGTTGTCCCTGACTATCGCCCGCTGACTACCGACCACCGTTGCTGTTGACCACAACGGTGATGGTGGTTATCTGAGGAGGGAGAGGAAAAGAGATTATACAATAACCCTTAAAATTCAATGATTTCTAAATTATATTTACAAATATTTTACTTATCCAAACAATAGAATTATAAAATTACACGATCAAATTTTTCACCTAAAAATAGTTATCCAAATAAGAAATTTGTAAATGATGAGATTTTAAAATCCAAGATTTTGAAATCACGTTATTTACAAATCCCTTACCCAAACACAATCTAAGTGTTTTTTTCATTTCACATCTTTCGCATAAATCGTAACCTCGTTCTCATAGTTTTGGGAGCAAAAATTCAAGAGAATCTCTTATGGGAATCAATTCTTAAAGGGAAACCCATTCGGGAAGCCGCCTTTGAGAGAGAAAACCCCGTTTGTTGGGGATTGTTGCTAGAACATGTATGTTTTCCCTTTAATTTCAATATTAGTTATTTATTTCATTCGTTTTAATATCCTTGGCCTTTCTTTGGCCGTTTCTCCTCTTTTTATCAAACCATCCAAAATGGCTACTCAATCTAACTGCCGAGGAAGAGGTGTTTCATTTGCAGAGGAATAGGAGCTCATTTGCAGAGGAAGAGAATTTGGTCATGTTAAATTACATTTTGTACCCGTAAAACTTTGAAATATATTTTAAATTATCCCCATAAAATTAATTGAATACAATTTATTTAATTTGAAGGGTATAAATGTTATTTAGTATTGATTGACAGAATTTCTTTGACTTTTACTCTTTGTCCGTTAATGTTAACAAAAAACTTAACGATTGCACTTAAGTTTTAATCACATGGGGTGTAAGGGCTTGTTTGATAACAACTTAATTTTTAAGTGTTGAAATTTTAAGTGCTGAAAATTTAAGAAAGTTGTTTGATAAAATTGTGCTGAAAATAAAATGCTGATTTTTTTTTATTTGTTTGATAAATACAAAATTTGTATGCTAAAAATTGTTTAATTTACATAACTACCTTTGAATTAAGATAATGTGAAAAAAAATAAAAAAAATTGAGAACAAAGTAATAAAATCAGGGTGTCACCTAAAAAAAAATTATATTAAAATTAAAAATAGAAATTAACCTAAAAATATGTAAATATTATGTTTTTTTTTTTTTTATGTAGTTTGATAACTTAAATTAAATTATAACAATAATTTAAATATAAAATAAAATTAAAATTATAAAATAATCCAAAATTAATTCAATTCTCATTAATCATAACTTTAATTAAACCCTCGTAGAGGATCAAGGGTAAAATGGTCAAAATATAAAAAAAAAAATTAAGTGAAAAATAATGGAGTACATTAAGCAAAATAAAATAAGTGAAGAGACCTAAACTTAATTTTTTATTCACATTTTGACTTAATTTTTAAGTTAACTTAATTAATTAAGTGATACTAATTACATTTATCAAACAAACTTAATTAATTAAATATTTAATATAATTAATTTTAATACTTAATGTAATCAATTTTAAGTATTTAATTTTTTTATTAAATATGACCTAAGTAACCTAGAACAAAGAGTAAAAAATTTGGAAAATTGAGGGATAAGGAGTGGGTCTACATCCCTGGGTGTATTGGTAACTAGCTTGCTTTCACAAAATAGAAAAAGGAGAGAGAGAAAATGTTTCCTTTAATTGCAAATGCACATGAAGCATTTCAATTTCAAATATAGTTACAAAAATATGATATGGTTCAAAACTAGAACTACTAGTAATTGCACGTAGGATGATAATAATTTGATTTTGGACTAGTTTAACCAGAAACTAAAATCAAAACCATTAGGTGTAATATCAAATTCAAAATGGAATCGTAAATTGCTAATTTTTTAAAAATTGATTTTAAAATCAAAACCAAAATTAAAATCGATTTGGTTTTCAATTTCAAAACCAAAATCATAACCAAAACTATTTGACCGATTTTGAAATCGGATCATTTGGCTCGCATTGGTTCAATTACCCACTGGTTCGGGTTCAATTACCACCCCTAATGGTCGAGTGTCAAATTTTGCAATCCACTATTCACTCAACCAACTTGGTAATTTTTTGAGAAATCTAATAATTTTTTAAAAGTTTAAAATCAGACCTGAAAATCACCAGTGTAATTTTTAGATGGAAAAATATATAGTAATTTTTGCTCTTTTAAAAAATTTATTAAAGTGCTATGAGAAAAAATTGAGTGGAAAAAAAAACTTCTGCTAATAACCTTTAAATAAAGGGTTAATTAAACTTTATTTCCCTGTGGTTTGACCCATTTGTACTTTACCCTTATAGTTCAAACGTCGGCACTTACCCCCCTATTGTTTGTAAACCTAAGTGCAACGCAAATTCCGTTGACGGAAAACGTGAAATGTCAATTTTGCCCTTCTTTATATCTGAACACTTAGCCGATTCACAGTCACTCTTCCTCATCTGAAACCCTAGCATTCACTCTTCCTCATCAAACGCACGCTCACACTCACGAATTGAGATTGGTTGATTTGCGGCGGCGACGACGAAGTCCAAGGAAGTCGAAATCTGTCCGAAATCTAGATCAATTAATCGAAGCCGAGGTTTGTTCATCTAATCATAGGAGAGCGTCGGATTGTTTTGGGGGAGTTGCTGACCGACGGTTTTCTTTTCAGATCAAGACATTTGATCTCTCTCTCTCTCTCTCTCTCGCGATGTTGACGGCGGCCTGCGGATTCTTCTTCACTTTCGGCGACGCTCCCTCCATCACAATCGAGGTCAGATCTGGCCAAATGGAGGTCGAATCTGTCTAGATCTGGGTTTTATTTGGTTTGATTTCATTTTCTTCTCTCATTTCTTTCAATTTCTCAGATTCTTACGAATTCGAACGCCATTTGTTCTCAGATTGTTATATTCGTTCTCAGATTTGTTCGATCTGTACGATTGTTGAAGAGTTTTGGAAGAATCGAACGCCTTTGGTAGAATCAAATGATTGCAGGTAAAAATTTCGTCTCTCCTTCATTTTAGTTGATTTTCAGAGTTATAACATTTCGAAAATAGAGTTTTTCATGTTTCAATTTTGAATTTTTTGGCTTGGTTCCTGCCTCTGTTGCATGGCTTTTCTATTTTTTTTTTTTTTTTCTGGGTTTCCAGCCAAGTCGGTGCCGAGGGGGATGCCATTGGCGTTGACAGTGGGAAGGGCGCCGTTGGCGTTCGGAATTGCAACGCCGCCTTTTGGAGGGAGGAAACTCACCGGCCTGGCGAAGGGGATCTGACCACTGTAGATGTTTCCCAACAATCCGGTGATCGGAGGTTCGCAGCGGCAATCAGTAATGGATGCTTTTGATGATTTCTTGGTAAACATTTTTGAATTTGTTCTCTTGTTTCGATTACTTTGTTGATTTGAATGTTTTGTATACTGTGTGATTCATTGCTATTTATAGAGCGTTGACTTGCATTATGAGATCAAAAGTGGAGTTGTTAATGAGAATCCACAACTCAGAAAGGGACAGGGAGGGGGAGAAGCAGTTGTGGTTGTGATTTGTATAAGATTTTTCTTTTTTCCCGTTTAGTTTTGTTTTAAGTGTTGGAAATGTGATTGTCATCACGACCGTCATTATTTGGGATTTGAGTTGTCATTTGGTATATAATGGTGGGAGGATGCTCCATGTTGATTAGGTTGGTTTTGGATTTTTCACATTTGTAATTCTGGGGTCTATAATTCTCAATTTTATGTCATTTTATTTTTCAAAAAAAAAAAATTAAAGTATTTTAATGGGATATGTAATCGGAGTCTTTTCACATTTGTAATCGGATTCTTCATCTTCGGCGAAAAAAACGAAGGTTTTGGCCTTGAAAGCGGCTGCGAATTTTTGGAAATGGAGAAGAAGATGAAGACGACAGTGAGGTGACGGCAACGACGGCGCCGGTGACGGTGAAGAAGACAGTGAGGGAGAGCAGACGATCTGGAAATATTTTTTAATGAAATTGAATTTAATTTCAATTGAAAATATTTTTACTTGAATTCAATTGAAATTAAATTCAATTAAAATTTAAAAATAGTTTAAGAAAGAAGAATTGTAACCTCCAAATTAAGTGGTACGAAAATAAATACATTATCAGCATTCAATTTATATTTTAATTTTGAATTAATCACTAGTATTTTTATTTAGTTATATTCAGATTCAATAAATTGACCATTGACTTTATTTACAAATACCTTCAGTGCTAAAAATGAATTTTAATCAAATGAAATTAATAAGATTAATTTTAAATGAGTGAGAAGTGTTGGTGCAAAAAATGAGTGACAAATCATGTACTTATATAGAGAAATGTGGGGGTAAATTAGGAACAAAGAAAAAGGATTTTGGAGGGAAAAAACGCAGAAAATAGGCCCAACCACATTCCTGGCGCGTGGTGCTCAAATCAGTCAATTTTGACAGAAACTGTTAGTTTTGCACTTAGGTCTAAGACTATAGGGAGGGTAAATGGCGACGTTTGAACTACAGGGGGCTAAAATGCAAATGGACCTAACCATAAGTTTTTTTTTTTTGGTAATTAACCCTTAAATAAATGATACATGAAATGTATTTCAATTTTCCAAATATATTTCCACTTAATGAAATTACATATATGGACAACCCACACTTGGTTAATTTCAATACTCATATATACGCAAAGATTTTAGGTTAAAGATAACACTACTAAGACTAAGAGTTAGAATAGGAAAGTGAATATATATCATTTTCTCAGACTTTTAAGAAGAAAGATGAAGAAATTTAATTGACAATTGATTGCCCTCCATCCACGTGTATCTTGAGTTCTCCATTTCCTTTGCTGAAAAAAAAAAAACATTTTTTTTTATCGTTATTTACACAAAATAAATAAACTTAAAAAAAGAAGAAATAAAAAGGAATTTTGACACTTGGAAATCCAGAAGTTTGACCATTATTCACCTTGGTATAGTTTCAATTTCAACATATAAAATCAAAAAGTTTCATAATGATTCCACTTCAATTCAAATTAATAGTTTTAAGAGAATGTTAAGAGCATTTTCATCATCTTCCTTTCATCTTTCAGATATATCTTTATATTTCTAACTTTCGAGTATTTGGGCAAGAAAGAGAATGGGAGAAAAAAAGGAAGCGGTTGAAAATTCTCACAAATCGTCTTAAAAATAGTCATGTGCTCAACAACTGGCTATTTTCCGTTCAAAATTGTAATGTGGATAATGACTTGCACTGTAGTGAGATGACTAAGAAACTTTAAGGTGTTACATGTTTAAATTAAAACCATGGGGGATGAAATTGAGATTTTGGTCAAACTTCAGGGGTACAAAGTGTAGAAACCACAAAAAGAAAAGATAAAAACAATTTACTAACTAGAACACTCCAACAACACCCAGGCGTAGCGGTAGCGGAGATGAATTTTGCTTGACCATATCCCCAGTAGAATATTAATTTCGACGTCGAAACTAAAATATTTTGACCATATTCCCATTGAAGTTATGAAGTGTGTGTAGGTTAAGAGTGTTTCTCTCTCCATTTGAAAGGAGAGAGAGCAAAGCAATGAGATAGGGGAGCACACGTTGCAATGGCATGGAGATTCACCCCCATATCCTCGATTTAATTTCACTTTACTTTTAAAAAGTAACACAAAATGATTATTGCTAATTTTGGGAACCAGGAGAGGATAAAATACAATTTTTAAGAAATAGAGGGAGGATTATTTAATTTAATATTTTCTTATTCATATTGAAGTAGGAGTAGGAGAGTTTGTAATTATCATGTTAGTCCAAATGTAGCCCTTGCTTGTTGCATGTTGTATTTGTGGTTGACTTATAAACAGATCAAATTATAAGTAGACCATGTGAAATCCATTATTAAATTATTTCAATAATTGTGCATTAATTATCATAGCAAAAGCAGGTTCAAAACTATATATGGAAATTGTGAAAATTAAATTTACAAAAATTATAGAAATAATATAACATGATATTTATTAATAATACAGAAATATTAAATTCACAAAAGTTAAATTTAAGAAATAATATAAACATGAAAAAATAATATATATAAAAATTATGGACTTTAATTTACGAAAATTGTAGAAATAATATATGGAAAAAATTTAGTAATAATGCAAAAACATTAAATTTAAATAATTTAAATTAAAAAATAATATAAAAATAGAATATACAAAAATTATGGACATTAACTGCATGAAAATTATAAAAATAATATATGCTCATTAAATTTAATAGTCATACCGGAACACTAGATTTACATAAATTAAATTAAATAAATAGTATAAAAGAGAAAATATAATATACGTAAATTAAGGACATTAAATTTAAGGAAATTATTGAAATAATATACCGACATTAAATTAACTATAAATATCGAAATATTAAATTTATAAAAATTAAATTAATTTGAACTCTCATGTATACACACAGATTTCAGATTTTAGGGTTAAAGTTAACACTACTAAGAGTTAAAATGAATTGGAAAGTCATTTTCTCTCTCCAAAAAAAGATATATTTAATTAAAAAAATAAAATAAAAAATATTTTTTTATCGACAAACAAATAAATAAAAGGATTTTTTTAATTAGACACTCATTTTCACACTTGATATTTGTATGGATCCTAATAGACAAGCCCAAACAATTCAAAACCCAATCAATTATTTTTATTTTGAGAAAACCCCAACTTTACCCACACAATAGCTCAAGCGCGACTATGGTTTGATTTTGCTGCATAGGTATTTTCGAAAACTACATCAAGCTAAACAAGGAAAAATCAAGCAATTCATTCAATCATGTTATGAAAATGGAAGAGATCAAACATTCTATTCTCATCTCTAATGCCCTAAAGTACGAAGAAGCTAAGGACAGTGATTGCAGAAGCCCTAAATTGCGAACACCATTTCCACACCGGGAACAACATCGACGGTGACGACAACAAGTTCAAGCAGCGAGGTTTGGAACAAGTTTGAGTTTTTAAAATGCTTTTATTTTCAACAATTAAAACTTATTGAAACATTTTCAATCATCACAACTAGAAGTGGAAGAAGATCTTTTTGAATCTACGATCGAATTCCTGCGATCTTTTTGAATCTGCGAGTATGAGAACCTAATTACCAATATAATTAGAGATTGTGTTTTTTTTTTTTCCCTTTCTTTCTTTCTTTCTGTTTTACTTGTTTTCTTTGTTTTCACTCTATTTTACGGTTGTTAGTATTTGATGAGGGTATTTTTGGACACCTCTGAGTCAGCACTTGAGACTCAACCACGTGTCAACCCTCACAATGACAGGGATGAATTTCAGAATCCACAACGCCACGCTGAAGCATACACCGACTACGGCTCCTCCTTGGAATCTCATTTACATCTAGGGAGGAGCGAAGAGTCCCACAGGGATGTGCCGCTTTGAGTTCTACGCCGTGCCATCGGCGATCAGTTTCAAGGACTCAGCTATTCATCTCGACCGGCTCCCCTTTCACCTTGTTTCTTCTCCAAGACTCCATGGATCTCCGCTCTCCTCCACCAGCTCACTACCGCAGGCTTGACAAAGGCCCGCGGGTTTCTCCAAATGGGCCCGAAAGCCCAAGCCTAACGATTATCTCCTAAACGCCCTGGATTATCGGCTAAACACCGGGTTTAGACTAATTAATCGTGTTTAGGTTCGACTAATCATCTCCAATGCCTATATATATCGGGGGCTGTATAAACCCGATGTATACTTTAATGACTTACATAATGTACGAGTTCATTTGTTTGCTTGCTATATTCTGTACCTTTTCTCTCTGAGCACTGATTACCACGCCGGAGGGGCTTCACCGGGACAAACCTCGGTCTGAGCCTTCTGCAGGTACACTCCCTGAGGAGCAGAACTCTAGACACAGCAGGTCAGTCTTCCCAAGACCCAGCACAACTCACATGAGAACTTTTCAACCGACGACTCCACCTCAGCAGAAGGACCCACCTGTCATCCGATTGGACCATACTCGAGGTGTGTACCAATTTTATGTACTAACAGTTTGGCGCCGTCTGTGGAACCGAGCAAAAAGTCTTCCCCTAATCACTACTCTCTACTTAGCTGAGCTTGAGTGACCACAAGGTCCAGTTAGATAGATACAAAATAGTAGAACGAGAAGACATGTCGAAAAATCCAAGCGCATACCCACCAGCTCCCACCAACGAGGATAATTGCCCCCCCATGGTCAGGCAGGACCATATACTCTGCCACCTGGAACTGCTGGACAAACTTTAGGAGCTGTGGACACATCTCATTTTGATCTCTTTGAACGCCAAATGTAAGAGTTCAAGTCAAGTATACAACTCATCCTCACGCGCTTGCCACTGCCCCCTGTTCAGGGTGGACCACCCCTCTAGCCCGCAACGTTGGAGGAACCACCCCAAAATCGCGATGTTTTTATGGACACTCTGAATGGGCAGCAGCCTGAGGGCCACCTTCCGGTTTGCAACCCTGAGTTTGCAGAACAGGAGAGGGGCCCTCCTGTAATGCCAAGATCTCCACCTCATCTGCCACACGAATTTGTGCCAAGGGATATGTCGGTGTCCCCTAATAGTCGTGCTATTCATTGACCTGCCAGGTCCGATCATAGAGGTCAGCATGATCATGAGGTTGACTCTTACTGTAAGGCCCAAATAATAGTACGTACGTAATTAATAGTCGCATTTTAAAATATTGAAAAATTCGGGGTAAATTTTTGTTAATGAAAATAAAAATTAAAAGTTTAGGGGACAAATTTGAAATTTAAAAACCGTGGAAATTAAACTGGAGATCCAAATGGATAATTAAATATAAAAAATTTCAAATAGTAAGGGTGAAATTATAATTTTAGAAACTTGTAAAAGTTGAAAATGATTAAAATAGGATCTTAAAGGAAGTTGGGGGAGGAAAGTGCATTTTAACTAAAGATATTTTTATATATAAACACATATATACATGCATAAGTGGTGTGTGCTGTGAGATCGACCGGCTGGAACAAAGAAACAGGAAGAGGGCGACGTGGCGTGAGGAGATCCAAAATTCATCCACCATTTACATGCATATAAATACCCGCATGCATAGTTATGATTAGGAAAAATATCAAAACAAAATCCGGAAAATTCAGAGAAGAGAAAGAGAGGACCGGAGGTGGGCGTCGTCGGGCTGTTCGTGATCGCCGGTAGGCATGATTTCTGTTCTGATCGACCGGAGATTGTGGGAATGTGAGAGGGTGAGATCATCACTACCGTGTTCAGGCTTTGGGTGAGGGTGTGCATGTGACCGAACGGGAGGTCATTCCTCTGTTTTAATTGTCATGAGTGTGTGTGGGTGTTTTGGTCTATCATCCGGAGGCGGTGGGTTCCGACGTGGGTGTGATCTTTGCAGTCTTGCTCGACGGTGTGGGTGTGTTTATCGTCATTAGTGTGCATGGTGGTGTGTGGTGGTCGCCGGAGCTGTTGCCGAGAAGTTAGAGAGAGAGAGAGAGAGAGAGAGAGAGAGAGCAGTGAGTGTGGGTGTGTGTGGACGATCAGTAGTGCTTGGGGGTAGACGTGGAAGTGTGTGGGTTCGTTTGTCCGGAGGTGCATGGGTTCGGTTGGTGGGACGACGGGGCTTGATCGACGGCGAGATCTCGTCGGCGGCGGCGAAACAGCAAAGCAGACAACAGAAACGCAAATCCAGAAAAAAGGAAAAAGGGAGAAGAAAAAGAAGAGAAAAAAAAAAGAGGGAAAAATTACACAAACCCCCCAATAAAAATCCAAAAATTTATCTTGCGGCCGACGGACGATTCGGAATAGGTAAAAATATAAATTGATTACCATTGTTGTTAAATTGAATTATTAGCAAAAAAGATTATAATTTGAAATCGTTAATTCTAATAATTTTTGTCACCGTCCATACTAACAAATGCGTACCGTAGTTATTAACGAAATGAAATTTACCGAATAACAATTTTTCGTAATAAAAAAGTGGGTACGGGAAAAATTACGGAATTTAGGGCTTGCATTGCGTGATTTAGTTATTTACATAAAATATTAATTTAGGTCCTGTCATTATTAGGCTCGCAAACATCGGAGTATTGGTAGAAGATAGTCAGTAAAAATTATTCAGAACGGGTAGCCAGGTGAGTGTACTGTCTTCTTGTAAAAATCTATTTATATATATATGATGAAATATGTGACTTAAAACAAGACTATTTTATAAATTATATGGATCAAGCAGGTTTCTGGATGAGTTGAGAAAAATGGATTTTCGATGAATTGTGTTGGTTTTGAAAGGAAGTTAAAAATTGTTTTTTTTAGCTGAAATTTGGTGGTTTTTAAAAGAGAGTAGAAAATACTTGGTTTTCTAAAAATGAAGGGTGGAAAAGTGGTTTTGGTGAAATCAGACGTTTTTTCAAGAAAAATGAGAAATATGACTTTGGATTAAAAAAATCAGTTTTGGAAATAGAGGGTGATATTTGAGATTTGACGATGTTGATTAGACGATGTTATTGAGTTGTGATTTGATGATGACGTTATTGATTTGACGATGTTATAGTATTTATCTGCTTCGGTACAGTGATGATTATTAGCTATGATAGAGTGATGGTATTGATTTGACGATGTTATTGATTAGACGATACCATAGTATTTATCTATTTCGACAGAGTGAGGTTATCCACTTCGGCGGAGTGATGTTATCCGTTCCGGCGGAGTGATGTTTATCTGTTTCGGCAGAGTGATGTTAGACATTTATACTGCGCAGTGATTATCCACTTCGACGGAGTGATGGGTGTTCATAGGAAGGCATATCCTACGGATGGTACGGTACCGTTGCAAACTCCCGATCGTGAGGTTAAAACGATTACTATGGCTAGCCAGTGTGTGTTGTGGTAGAGTGGTATGTTTGAGGTGTGTGTTTGAGATGTGGTGTTTTACTTATATTGAGTGGTTTATTATTTATTATGGTTATTGGTATGATTTTATACTAGATGAATTTGGATGACACTTATCTATATCGCTTAATTTTCACTGCTTATATACTTATGCTCGATCCGTATTCAAACATAGCAATATCTAGAATGTATTATTATTTTAAAAATGTTTTACTAAGAAGATAGTTCACTTGAAGGCACAACGGCTAGGAGTCGGTCCCCTACTGGTATTAGGTAGAGTCCGGTGATGGTGTAGTATGAAAATATTCTGGGAGGAGCTGTCTGAGGCGAACCTGTGAGAGTTTCATTGTTGTTATACTTTTGTTGATATTATAATTCAGGGACGGGTGCTTCCCCAGTTAGAGATGTTATATATGGTCGGAATTTATGGTTGTATATTTTTTTTATACACTTTGTCGTTTACTAGTGGGTTTGACATTAAGATGAGATCGTCTCGACGTCATGCTGGCCCCACGGTGACGGGGGTCCGGGGTGGGGTGTGACACTTATTCACCTCCCTCCCATCATCCTACTGCCCGAGCTACGGACAGTCGGATCCAGGGAGAGCCTCGAGTAGGGGAGGTTGTGGAGCGCCGTCTGGCCAACATGGAAGCCCGTCTCCAAGAGGTACAAGGAGGCCGGGTTGGACCGGGTGTTATTCCAGAGGTGAATTATCCTTTTGTGGATGAGGTTCTAGAGGAAATAGAGCCGAGACACTTCACCCAACCCTAGATGAGTCCGTATAATGGGACTTCAGATCCCGTTGACCACCTTTCTATGTTCAAGTCTTATATGGACATGCAGGTGGCCTCTGCAGCTTTGAGGTGTAGAGTCTTTCCCATCACTCTTATAGGTGCTACAAGATCGTGGTTCCTGGGTTTGAGGCCAGCGTCCATCTCCACCTTCAATCGAGAAGTAAATTTATGCGATGACCGCCCTGACGCCGTTGCGCTAAATGCCTTTGTTGACGGGCTCCGACATCAGAGATTATCCTACGATCTCTGCTCCAACCCTGCTCTTACACTCAATCAAGTTCTAGACCGTGGAACTAGATTCCATGGTGCTGACCTTTGTGTTACCACCAGGAGAGAGCGGGAAGGGGCAAACCAGCCGAGGGAACCAAGGAATGAAGATTCAAATCAAACCCAAGGCTCAAGAAGGTTACAGGTAGTAGGAAGACTGGGACCCCTACCTAGGGAGAGAAGACTACTTCCTCTCCCAAGGCATCGCTAGCAAGGGTTCACCACTCTTACGGCCTCAATCACTGTCATCTTCGAGGAGAATTCAGGGAGGGATTTATTCCCTCCTCCACCACCCCCGAGAGGGAAACCGCTCAAAAGGGCAACAACTAAGTACTGTGCGTTTCAGCCGGACTGGAATAACTCTACTGAGGACTGCTTCTAGCTAAAACAGGAAATTAAAATCCTCATCTGAAGAGATTATCTGGGGAACTACGTCTAGAAGGGGGAATCAAGAGCGCCCCGCCAAGAAAAAACCGTCGGTAGAGCCTTAGGCTCAGAGGAGACGGGAAAACCGCACTCACCCACAGCCCCAGAGGGTAGGGGCTGGGGACGATCAGCAACGCGTGGATGGCAAGATCAACGTCATTCACGGAGGACTTGGCTCTGAGGGAGAAACATCATTTTCTAGAAAGAGGCATGAGCGAAGGGCTAAATGAAAAGTGGACGAAGACATATATGAAGTAAGTACCATAGATGCTGTTGCGCACAATGTTATTTCCTTTAGCGAGGCTGACCTCCGGGGGGTACATACACCCTACGAGGATGCCCTAGTCATCACTTCCGTGGTCAATTATTTCAGGATGGGGCACATCTTGATCGACGGAGGGAGTTCAACTGGCATCATCTTTAAATGGGAATTTGACAAGCTGGGGATAGAGGTCGAAACCCTGCAACTCATTAGGTCTCCCCCTAGTTGGTTTTGGGGTGGAGGTGGTCAATTCTCTTGGATGGATCTCCTTGCCTGTCACGATTGGGACAACTCCAAAGTCCGTGACGAAATGGGCCAAGTTCTTAATTGTAGATAGACTGTCACCCTATAACGCTATCATGGGGAGGCCGACCGTCTCAGCATTCAAGGCCGTTTGCTCTCCGTATCATCAAGTCATGAAATTTCCCACCAATCAGGGGATTAGATAGGTTAGAGGTGACCTGGAGACATCATGCGCCTGTGCTCGAAGGGCACTGGAACAAAAGAAATAGTAATTAGTGGCTGGGGCCTGACCCTCTAGGGTCTGAGCTAGACCCTTCTAAGCTCATGACCCTAGATGCTGAAAAAGTCCTGGTGCCGATTGATGACCCCAGAGATGAGGAGCCAGGCCCCCACCCACATGAGGACTTGGTTGAGGTTTTGATTCATCCAACTCTTAAAGAGAACTGTCAAGGTAGGAGCCAAGCTCGCCCCAAGATAACGGGCTGAACTACTACGAAAAAATGTGGATGTATTCGCCTGGTCCCATGATGAGCTCCCTGGAATTGATCCAAAAGTGGCCATGCACAGGCTGTATGCAGACCCACACCATCATCCAATCAGACAAAAGAGGAAGAAGTTCCACCCTAAACGCTAGAAAATCATCGAAGAAGAAATACAGAAATTGATCAAGTCTGGTGTCGTGGAGGAGGTGACATTTTCGGACTGCCTGTCCAATGTTGTGCTCGCCCCTAAAGCTGGAGACAAGTGGAGACTCTGCGTTGATTTTAAGGACCTCAACAAGGCCTGCCCCAAAGACTTCTTTCATCTGCCGAGGATTGATCTTATCATTGATACCACTATGGGTCACGAGCTCCTTAGTTTTCTGGATGCATATGCTAGCTACAATCAGATCCCCCTATTTTCCCCTGATAAGAGCAAGACGTCCTTCATTACAGACAGGGGGACATACTGCTACAAGGTGATGCCCTTCGACCTGCGCAACGTCGGAGCCACCTACCAGAGGTTGGTAAACAAAATGTTCAAGAAGGAGATTGGCAAGACCATGGAGGTTTACATTGATGATATGCTGGTGAAAAGCTCACAAGCTCCCGATCACATAGCGCACCTCCAACAATGTTTTGACACGCTGAGAACCCACCGGATGAAGCTCAACCCCACCAAGTGTATCTTTGGCGTCTCTGCAGAGAAGTTCCCTGGTTATATGGTCTCTTAGTGCGGAATTGATGCCAACCCTGACCAAATCACTGCTATACTCTGCATGTCCTCACCCCGTTCAAAGAAGGAGATCCAAATGCTGATCGACAGACTTGCAGCCCTGAACCGTTTCATCTCTACGTCTTCAGAGTGGTGTTTACCTTTTTTTAAGGTGCTTCGTGGGAACAAAGACTTTAACTGGACAAGTGAGTGTGAAACTGCATTTTGTGATCTGAAACATTACCTATCCTCAGCTCCCTTACTCAGCACTTCCAAGGTGGGGGATGAATTATTTTTATACATTTCTGCTTCCTCAACTGCGGTGAGCGCGGCCTTGGTGAGGAAGAAAAATGGTGTCCAGAACCTGGTGTAATACTCCAGCAGGGTCCTCCTTGATGTTGAGACCAGATACTCAAAATTTGCCTATGCCCTGCTAATCGCCTCCAGAAAACTCCAGCAATATTTCCAAGCGCACACCATTGTGGTTCTGACGGACCAATCCCTAAAACAGATCCTGCATTCTCCTGACGTCTTAGGAAGGCTAATGAAGTACAACTTTGAGCTAGGACAGTTCTATATTGAATATCGGCCGAGAACGGCAATCAAAGGCCAAGTCTTCGTCGATTTCATCGCCGAGCTCGCCTTTCTAGAAGAACTGGATCCGAAAGTAAATCACTAGAGGCCTCTGTCTCCGGGAGACCCGAGGACCTTCTCTAGCCCATGGGACTTCGACCCGGAAACGTGGAAGCTCTTCACAGATGGATCATCCAATGTAAGCGGCTGTGGGGCCGGAACGATTTTGGTAGCTCCTGGTAAAGAAGTTGTTGAATACGCTCTCCGACTCGGGTTCAGGGTTACGAACAATAAAGTTGAGTACGAAGCCTTGCTCGCTGGTCTCCGTTTGGCGAGGAAATTCAATGTGCAAACTCTCATGGTCTTTTGTGACTTGCAACTCGTGGAAACTATTGGTGCATAAAACTGGTACACACCTCGAGTATGGTCCAGTCAGATGGTAGGTGGTTCCTCCTACTGAGGTGGAGTCGTCGGTTGAAAAGTCTTCGCGTGAGCTGTGTTGGGTCCTGGGAGGACAGACCTGCTGTGTCTAGAGTCCTACTCCTCAGGGAGTGTACCTGCAGAAGGCTCAGATCGGGGTTTGTCCCAGTGAAGCCCCTCTAGCGTGGTAATCAGTACTCAGAGAGAAAAGATACAGAATATAGCAAGCAAACAAATGAACTCATGCGTTATGTAAGTCATTAAAGCGTACATCGGGCTTACACAACCCCCGATATATATAGGCGTTGGAGATGATTAGTTAGGCCTAAACACGATTAATTAGTCAAAACCCGGTGTTTAGCTGATAATCCAGGGTGTTTAGGAGATAATCGTTGGGTTTGGGCTTTTGGGCCCATTTGAAGAAACCCGCGGGCCTTTATCCGGCCTGCGGCAGTAAGCTAGTGGAGTAGAGTAGAGATCCGTGAAGTCCTGAAGAAGAAACAAGGTGAAAATGAGAGCCAATCGAGGTGAACGGTTGAGTCTCTAAAACTGAATCCTGATGGCACGGTGCAAAGCTCAAAGCGGCACGTCCCTACTAAGCTCTTCGCTTATCCCTGGATGCAAATGAGATTCCAGGGAGGATCCATAGTCAGTGTATGCTCCAGCGTGACGTTGTGGATTCTGGAATTCGTCCCTGTCATTGTGAGGGTTGACACGTGGTTGAGTCCCAAGTGCTGATTCAGAGGTGCCCAAAAATACCCTTATCAGTTGCCCCCTTAACCTTGTGCGGCGAGGGGAGCGAGGCGATCAGGGATATCAATTCCTGGATGAAACGACGCCAAACTGTTGGTGCATAAAACTGGTACACACCTTGAGTATGGTCCAGTCGGATGACGGGTAGGTCCTTTTGAGGAGGTGGAGTTGTCGGTTGCCGAGGATGACGTCGACTCGACATTTCCTGATCAATTAACAAATATACATACATATATACATGCACTGGTAGAATTTTTTTTTTCCAAAATAAATTTTCCCATTTCAAAATCTGGGGATACACTTGTCCCAAATATTCACAACAAAATCACAAAAAAACTAAACCTTCCCCGGTTCACATCTGTCCGGCCAACCATCCAAGATGACCCCACCTCTTAACTTTACCTAGTGTTAGTAGTGGACCCACTCCTAGCTACAGCACTTGAAACCAAATATTTTATCGGTGTACTATCTTCATAATATAAAATCATTTCATGGATCAAGCATAATTATTAAATACTGTTCTTCAAAATATAATATAATATAACCGCATACTAGTTCGGAATAAAATTCCACCGTCATCATTGCAATAAGATAATGTATTTAAATCTACCAATCCAAACATTTCGACATATAACAAAATACCACACTCATATTTTCTTACTAGCCATAGGGTCATTTCACCTCACAATCGGAAGTTATGACAGTATCGTAACCTGTATTACTGTGCCATCTAAGATGACTATCAATGACAGGACCATTTAATATCCCCAACAGTAGGGGCAACCAGCGACAGGATTTGTACTCTTGATAGGTCTCAATATATCTACAACATAATGAACCACTTGCAAGACTTGTCCTCCTGACAGGTCATAATATATCAACAACATAATCAACTACATGCAGGACTTGCCCTCCTGACAAGTCATGATATATCGTCATACAGCACATGCCCTCTTGTTAGGACTAACAACATCCCGCAGAACATTCCCTCCTGACAGGATCACACTATGACATAGTCGGATAATAAAATGATTTTTCACATTTGAAAATCTACTTGATCCACATAAGTTATAAAACCGTCAATTTTAATAAGTATTTTTTTTTTCACAATTTATACAAAAATACACTTTGTCAATTTGGTACCTATAGTTTCGATTTGAACATATAAAGCCTAGAGATTCACCCCTAATGACATGAAATTAATTTCACTTACACCCTCATTACTTTTAAAAAGTAATACAAAGGGCCCTTACTATTTAAAAAATAAAAACCAAAACGTCTTTTGGTGTTAAATAAATACGTAATAGGTTAAATTTCAAATTTCAAATAAATATGTAACATATAGGTTTATTTTTTTTATTTGAATTTTTTTCTTTCAATCAATAATTATTGCTAAATTTTGAAACAAGGAGAGGGTAAAGTACAATTTCAAAAAAATGGAGAGGGTTTATTTAATTTAATATTTTTCGATTCATACTGAACTAAGAGTATGAGAGCATGTAATTATCATGCATGTTGGTCTAAATGTGCTCTTTGCTTGTCAAAGGTTATGCTTATGGGGGCGTACTTAAATTATTCTTTTAGATTGGCTTGCAAACAGATCAAATCATAGCCCATGTGAAATTCATTATTAAAGAATTTGAATAATTGTTTTTTTGTCTTAATTTCACTAATTCATGCAAAATATATCATTAGCAAACCCAGAAGTTTGACCATTATTTCAACTTGGTACCTATGGTTTCAATTTGAACATATAAAGCCTAGAGATTCACCCCTAATGACCAGGAATTAATTTCACTTTCACCCCCATTTCTTTTAAAAAGTTATACAAAGATCTCTTACTATTTAAAAAGTAAAAAATGTCTTAAAGTTGTTAAATAGATACGTAATAGGTTAAATTTTTAATTATAAATAAATACGTAATATATAGGTTTAATTTTTTTTAAAATTTAATTTTTTTTCATTCAATCAATAATTATTTCTAATTTTTGGAATGAGGAGGGGGTAAAGTATATTTTTAAAAATAGAGGGGGATTTATTTAATTTAATATTTTTCTGATTCAAACTAAATTGGGAGTACAAGAGCATGTAATTATCATGCATGTTGGTCCAAATTTGGCCTGTACTTGTCGCTGGTTGTGCTTGTGGGAGTATACATAAATTACTCTTTTTTGTTGGTTTGTAAATAGATCAAATCATAAGTAACCTACGTGAAATCATTATTAAAGAATTTTGATAATTGATTTTTTGTCTTAATTTGACTAATTCATGAAAAATATATCGTTAGCAAACCCCAAAGTTTGACCATTATTTAAACTTGGTACCTCTAGTTTCAATTTGAACATATAAAGTCTTGAGATTTACCCCTAATGACATGGAATTAATTTCACTTACACCCCTATTACTTTTAAAAAGTAATACAAAGATACCTTACAATTTAAAAAATAAAAACCAAAATGACTTTTAGTGTTAAATAAATACGTAATAGGTTAAAGTTTTAATTTTAAATAAATATGTATTATGTTTTTTTTTTTTGTTTTTTTTTTTTTTTTTTTTTTTATCAATAATTATTGCTAATTTTTGGATCAAGGAGGAGGAAAAGTATATTTTTCAAAAAATGAAGTGGGTTTTATTTAATTTAATATTTTCTGATTTAGACTGAACTAGGAGTACGAGGGGATGTAGTTATCATGCATGTTGGTCCAAATATGGCCTTTGCTTGTCGCACTTTAAGTTTGTGGAGGTGTAATTAAATTACTCTTTTTGGTTGGCTTGTAATAGATCAAATCATAAGTAGCCTACGTGAAATCCATTATTAAAGAATTTGGATAATTGATTTTTTCTCTTAATTTCACTAATTCATGCAAAACATATCATTAGAAAACCTAGAAGTTTGACCATTATTTCAACTTGGTACCTATAGTTTCAATCAATGTTTTTAAAACCAGACTGGATGTCGAACCGGAAAAGTCACCGGGTCACGGGTCACCGGTTCAACCGGTAAGCGAACCGCGGTTGAACTGGTGATATCATAATTACGTCATTAATATATATATAACCTAATTTTCTTCCCAAAATATCTATCCTATAAATTAGGACTGATTTTGAAAATGTCCTATAGTAATTAGGGTTATTTTTTGGGTCATAAAAGAGACATGTTTGACTCTTAGATCACTTTTGATCCAAGGGTTAAGGTCAAAACTACATAAACCTCATTTCCTCACAACTAAGTTCTAACCCTCATTGTGTCGCTGCTCCTTCTCAATTCCCCATCTCTCTCTCTCTCTCTCTCTCTCTCTCTCACCCATTTGATTTCTCAGCTCTCTCGCTCATTATAGCTCTCTCTCTCTCTCTCTCCATCGCCACTCAGACTTCACCCATTTTTTTTCGTCGCCGCTACAACCTCCTGTGATCTCGTCGATCTCCTCATTGCCCCGATCTCGCTGTGGTCTGCCTTCTAACCTTAAGTCACCGCCTTATCCCTCTCTTCCTCCATCGCCATGATTCTAGCTAAACCATCGTCGAGGGTCGGATTTGGGGATGGCGGTATTCAGCTAGGGTCAGCGGTGGTCGGATTTGGAGATGGCGAGGAGAAGGCAGCGTTTTTGGAGAATGAAGAAAACCTGATCGATTCGACGAAAATCGGAACGGTTCACCAATTCACGGTTGAACCGGTGCGAATTGGCCGGTTGAGCAGTTTTTAGGGGTAAACGGTTTTAGAGGTATAACCGGACCGGAATCTGAACTGGTCGACGGTTCAACCGGTTGAATCAGCCGGTCTGGTCCGCTTTTTAAAATACTGGTTTCAATTTGACCATATAAAGCCTAGAGATTCACCCCTAATGATGTGGAATTAATTTCACTTACACCCCCATTACTTTTAAAACGTAATACAAAGATTCCAACCTATTTCAATTAGGTTCTAGAATCCTTAATTTGTAATGAGTTTGATTAATCGATAATCGGCCTCAAATCAATTTAATAGAAATACATTGAGTCTATGTGCACATGCAAATTAGGATCTACAATAATTTTCACCAAAACGCATTGTCAAGTACACATAACACACATGCATGGGTATTACCGTTGACCTCGAAAACAACCACGGGTAATATCATCATCGGGTAACAACCTAGATGAACGTAAAACTCAGCATGCACACAATAACAACACTAAAACATTCTACAATAAACAAACATGCAATACGGTAAATAGTAAAATATACTAATATCCTACACATCACCGCCAAACTTGAAACGGATAGTGTCCTTAGCGGCCCAATCATCAATCTCAACATATGAAATATAGCTTGCTGACAAAGAGTATTTAGAACACGTACCTGGGAGGCGAGAGAATCTCGCCTCTGAATCAAGTCGACAGTGACGGATTTAACTTATTTTAGAACTTGGGTTGCCTCCCAAGAAGCGCATAGTTTATTATCCTCGACCCGACATGGAGAACGACTCGTCAAAGAGAAGTTTCCGCCCATAGTAAATGTCGTACAACACTACATATCGGTTTTGGTTTAGTATGCCCTCAAGCTTGGCGAGATTTGGCTCTGATCGACCCAAGCTTTCAACAAGATTCTCTACCAACTCATGTACTTGGTGGGCATGGAAGAACATTGCTAATGGCGATGAAAGACAAGTGAGCCACATCGGATCCTCGTAGATGTAATCGTCTTGGATCGACTACACCATAACCAGCTGGAATTCAAACGGTGAAAATTCACAACGATTAAAGTGTGAATCTCTATCAATCTCACCCAAGTACCTCCCACTTGTCTTCGGTTCCTCGTGGTGGCTTTCGATGAATGTGGCTTGTGTATTTTCCAGTGCCACCACGTTTTATTCAGCCTCAATCAAGTAGATTAGCTGACCGATTTGCGTCTGCAAATATATAATTGTCATATTGATTTCAGTGTAGACCGTCTCAATGTTATCAAGACGATCTTCATGCTTGTTGAGTCGATCATGCGTCTCCCCCAATAATCTCTGAGTTTCCCCTATAACGGTAGTGAAAACATCTGTTAAGGTAGGGGAAGACTCTTCATTTTGATCCGGAATGTCATTCCATGGCCCCATAGAATTGAAACTCTGATAATCAAAGACCGCCATGTCTTCCAATAATCAATGGGCTTCATCCGCGGTTAGTTGGTTGAAAAAGGTGGTACTATTTCCTCTTTCAACTCACATTTTGGTTGCGGCTTGTAACCCATCGATGAAGTTCAGTAGTTGACACTCCCTCAGGAAACGATGGTTCAAAAATCGAAGTAGAAAATCCTTGTATCGATCCCAAGCACAGTAAAATCGCTCGAAATCCCGTTGAAAGAAACACAAAAATACTTGTCGATCTAACATCTTCAAGCACTCTGCAGGAAAAACAAAAATAAAACTACAAAACAAAAAAGTTATACACAAAATAAATGCCTAAAGTAAAATCGGGTCATTTACTCACAATATCAATAATAATCTAAAAACACAATCCCCAGCAACGACGCCAAAAATTTGGTAGCGCATAAATATACTGTTACTTTTACCGCAAGTGTACGGGTCAAGTTTTAGTATAGGTAGGGAGAGTATAGGTATCGTGTTCACATGGATTGGTTGAAATTGTTATCGAGTACCGAGTTTATCATGACCTAACTTTATCTAGGCGAAAAAAGAATGTGTAAAATTTATATTAAACTAAACTAATTAATTAAATTATCTATACTAATATAATGAGATGTTTTCGGGGTAAGAATTATCTAGGAATTAACGTTGTTTACAAATACGTGTTCGATCTCGTTTGACTTACGTTAATGGTGTTCGCGTATCTAATAATCTCGGTTCGTAAACTCACTCGCCACCTCTCCCGAGTGTAAGACGAGTGAATACATGATTTCGCGTCAACGAAGAAGTCCCCCTCAACGTCTTAACGACACTAGGTCACGTGAGTCTCGCCCCAACGTCGTTGATTGCACACTTTCTAACGCCCTCCCGAGTCGTTAGATTGTCATGTTGTGTTAAAACCCTAGTCTGAATCCGGGGTTACCTCTCCTGAGTGTCAAACCCTGTATTCTCTAATTATCTAAACAAGCATAATATCAAAGAATAACGGTAAACACAATTGAAATTATAAAGAACACACATTAATGAAACACCGAAATCAAAATAACCACATATTTATAAATGTATTGTTAATCCTTAAATAATCCACGTTTAGCTAACGGTCATAACTGTATTTACAATAAAGAACAAGCTAAACATGCTCAACAAATGCCTAAGTTAAAGAAATAAAAGAGAAAACGAAAGAACTTAGGCTAGTCCGAAGATTATGTCGTAGAACGATCGCTTCTTTCAATTTCTCCTTCTTTACATTGTGAGCTCTCCCTAAAAAATACTCTAATCTCTACCCTAAATATGTTCCAAGTGTTGTAGGGGTGTTGGAGATCCAAGGCCCGAAAATAGAGAGAGGAGAAGGGATTAAATAGCAAAAATATCCTAAAAAATATCTAAATCTGTACAGAGGTGATCGCCGCGGCGGTGGGTATATCGGTTTGATGTTCGCCACAGCAGTGGAGGAGGCAGTGAGATCAGGGACTTCTCTGCAGTTTCACCACCGCGGCAGTGGATATCATCACTGCGGCAATGAGTTTACAGCAACTTAAGCCTCTCTTTGCATATTCACCTCCACGACGGTGGTCTGGATGCAACGGCGATGGGCTTCTTTTCAGAATATTGCCTACGTGCTTATTTTTCCACCGTTCTTCTACCGTTCTTGATCCGATATGATCGTTTATGATCCGTTTTCATCTCTTTTTACCCCCACACACCTAATTTATAGAAAAAAGAATAAAAACATATTAAAACATACAAAAATGCTATAAAAATACTCTAAAACTAACAAAATCGGCTTGAGAATAAATAGATAAATCATACCTATCGATAAGCCCATGATAAAATCCATGATGACCTTGTTGGCTTGTGCTGTACTCCAATGTAGTTATATTAGGAAATGATTGTTGCCTTATTTGCATATATCCCATGATTGTGTACATCCCGATTATTATGAGATTATTCTGTATTTTCTTGCCACAGATAGCTTAGATGAATGGATGTCAAGGACCTACCCTTGTATATTTATATGCTCTGTATTAAGGAAAAGAAGAATCAGAATGAATACCATTGAACATAAACTCTCTCTATCTTAACATGGTATCAGAGCAGAGATCCTTTCTTTGATCTTTGCTATACCAAAAGCTGCTATTGCAACGGCAGCATCAGAAAATAAAAGGGACAATGACAACACAGACCGATTTCAACGAGCAAGAGCAGCCAAATATGGATGCAATCCTCGAAGATCTTACGATGGGAATGGCTTAAGCTTTGACCCATAACCAAACTTAGACTTTAGCGACGATGTATGATGCTGTCGCTACACAAATTGGTATCAAACTTGATGGTACCAATTATGCTTTATGGTCTCAAATTGTTGAGATGTATATCTCAAGCAAAGACAAATTGGGATATATACATGGTGATCTCTTACAACCAGAACCGAATGATCCCACCTTTAGGAGATGGAAGACAGAAAACTCTATTATGAAGGGATGGTTAATTAATTCAATGGATCCATTTCTAATCGGCAACTTTATTCGATTTTCAATTGCCAAACAAGTATGGGATTCAATTGCTACAACCTATTTTGAGGGGACTAACATATCTCAGGTGTATGATTTAAAGAGACGTGTAACTCAAATGAGACAGCCTAGGGAATCTATCAAGTCATACTACAATTGTCTCCAAGGGAGATCGATTTCTACCGACGAAATCCGATGGAGAGCGCCGGTGACATATAGAAGTATAATGATCTCGATGGACTAGATGATAGACTTGACAAGATTCGGAGTGATGTACTTCAACTGAAGCCATTTCCAACCATTGAACAAGCGTATGCTTATGTTTAAAGGGAAGATATCAGATAAATAGTCATGCTTACAAATAATAGAACCACTACTGCTGCTGCTATGACCTCTAGAGGAGTGAAAGCGGGTCCACAACATCAGTTTACACTCCAAGTGAACAAACCTGGGTTTTCCTCATCAAGTGGTGAAAAACCGACCCCTTTAACAAAGGCTAAGGGATAAATAGAGAACGGAGGAAGTGGCTGCTCTCATTGTGGAAACATGAAGTATATTCATGAAACTTGTATCAAATTATACGGCTATCCAGAATGGTGGATTGAACTTAAGGCACGAAAACAAAGAAAAACTGAAGATGGAACCGGACGAGTAGCCATAGCGAATGCAGAACCCCAACTATTGTTTGCTCCGCTTGTGGAGTCAGAAAATAAATCCATAACTACTCTCGGTAATCCAAGTAACAACTGTTGTTATAACAGCAGTGCTTTACTTGCTTCTAAGGAAGATAACAATAATGGTTGAATTGTGGATTCTGATACTACAGATCACATGACATTTCGCCTAGATGACTTTGCCAACACTACAGAACCTAGGCGGATTAGTATATCCAATGTAAACGGGTTTATGTATCCAGTTACACAGGCTGGAACAATGGACATATCATCCTCAATATCATTGTCTAATACTTTATTAGTACCATCTCTTTCAAATAAATTAATGTTTCTAGGCCAAGCTATTGAAGAACTAAATTGTGTGGCACTAATGTATCCAAAATTTGCCTTTTTCAGGATATTCTCACAAAGGAAATTATTGGGTGTGGTACTAAGAGAGAGGGTTATACTACATCGATGACTTTAGTTCAGGCAAAGTCAATAATGTGAGTCGGTCACGTAGTGCAAAATAAAAACAGATTTGGCAATGGCATTATCGGTTGGGACATCCATCATTTAGTTACATGAAGCATTTATTTCCGCAATTGTTTTCAAATTCAAATTATTCAGATTCAAGATGTGAAACTTGCATTTTAGCTAAAGAGTCATCGTGTACCCTTTCCAATTAGTCTTAATAAAAGTGATATTTTTTTTTATATATTCATTCTGATATTTGGGGACCCTCTCCCATTATGACTATTTCTGGTAGACGTTGGTTTGTGACTTTTGTAGATGCCTGTACTCGGATGAGGTGGCTATATTTTTTGAAATGCAAAGACGAGGTATTTGATATGTTTCACGCATTTCATGCTATGATTCACAACCAATTCTTAGCTAAAATCTGGATTCTTCAATCTGATGACGGGGGATAGTATGTGAATTGAGATTTCTTAAAATACTTTCAAATGAATGGTCTTTTCCATGAATCTTTATGTAGTCAGACTCCGCAACAAAATAGAGTGGTCGAACGAAAAAATCGACACATTCTAGAAACTGCATGTGTATTGTTAATTGGAGCAAAAGTAATTGGTCTCCATTGGGATGATGTTGTTATTGTTGTCCATTTGTTGAACCAAATGCCTTCTAAAGTATTGGACTTCAAAACTCCACTACAGGTTTTGTCGCAATATGTTACTCTACCATCTATATTTCTCATTCCACCACGTGTATTCGGTTGTGTGGCGTTTGTTCATCTACAAAAAAATCAATGGACAAAACTTGAACCTTGTGCTGTTCGTTGTATTTTTCTGGGATATGTTACAAACAAAAAGGGATATCTTTTCTATGATCCTATCACAAAATGCGTATATATCATAATGGATGGCACGTTTTGAGAATATTCTTGAGGTAACTTCTTTTGTACAATCTTCTAGTGATGTTTTGGATATTCCTACTAATTATCACTTACCTTTCAAGCACTATAGGGGTAAACCCCCAGCTCGTTACACACCAGATGATAAAGGAAAATGATCAAAGTACTCGATCTCTAATCATGTAACCACACAAGGACTGCCTAAACCTCTTAAAGCCTTTGCACACAAGTTGTCCTCTTGTCAAATCCCTTACGGAGTTCATAAAGCCTTAGCGGATCCAAAATGGTCCCAAGCAATTCAAGAAGAAATGCAAGCCTTGGAAAAGAACAAAACATGAGATCTTGTTCATCTCCCGATTGAAAAAAAAAAAAAAAAAAAGTTGGGTACAAGTGGGTGTTTTCTATCAAGCATAAAGCAGATGGATCCATTGAACGATACAAGACGAGATTGGTAGCCAAGGGTTATACACAGATATACGGAATAACTATTAGGAGACATTTTCTCTAGTAGTAAAATTAAACACTATCAAAGTCTTGTTATCCTTGGTTGCAAATTTCGATTAGTCACTACACCAATTTGATGCGAAGAACGCTTTTCTTCATGGAGATCTGGAAGAGGGAGTATATATGAATATCCCATCGGGCCATGTCTCATCTACCCCTAAAATTGTATGCAAGTTACAATAGGCTTTATACGGACTGAAGCAGTCACCACCTGCATGGTTTGGTCGTTTTAGCATAGCTATGAGCAAGTACGGCTTTGAACAAAGCAACTCAGATCATACTCTCTTCCTGAAACGACAACAAGGTAAGGTAACTGCCTTGATAATTTATGTAGACGACATGATCATTACAAGAAATGATACAGAAGAAATTTGTAATCTGCAGAAGCAGTTGGCTATCGAATTTGAAATGAAGAACTTGGGTGGACTTAAGTATTTCTTAGGAATCGAAGTGGCTAGATCGAGACGATGTATCTTTCTTTCACAAAGAAAGTATGTATTTGATCTACTGACCGAAGTTGGAATGCTTGACTGCAAGACAACTGACACTCCAATAGTTCAGAACCAGAAACTTGGAGAGTATCATGCTCAAGAACCAACCAGTAAAAAAATGTATCAACAACTGGTGGGTAAGCTAATTTACTTATCCCATACTCGTCCAGACATTTCTTATGCTGTTAGTTTAGTCAGTCAATTTATGCATTGCCCTGGCAAAGACCATATGGATGCAATTGTTCGAATACTTCATTACTTGAAATCAGCTCTAGGGATGGGGCATATGTTCTCCAAGAATGGTTATTTAGATATTGAGGGTTTTACAGATGCTGATTGGGCAGGAAACTTGTCGGATAGAAAATATACATCTGGGTACTTTACATTGGTTGGTGGTAACTTGGTTATTTGAAGGAGTAAAAAACAAAAAGTGGTAGCATTGTCAAGTGCTGAACCGAGTTTCGAGGAATGGCTAAGGGTCTTTATGAGCTTCTCTCGTTTAGAAGACTACTCTTAGATATTGGTTTTGCTCCCAACTTAGGAATGAATTTGTATTGTGATAATAAGGTTGCAATTAAGATATCCCAGAACTCGATTCAGCACGACCGAACAAAGCACATTGAGATAGACTGACATTTCATTAAACAAAATCTCGAAAAATGAGTGATTCGTTTTCCCTTCGTCAGGTCAGAGGATCAACTTGCTAATATGCTTACAAAAGTTGTCTCCAACAAAAAATTCTATGGCTTACTTGACAAGTTGAGCATCAAAGACATCTTTGCATCAACTTGAGGGGGAGTGTTGGCGTGAGCTATACTCCAATCTAGATATTTTAGGAAATGATTGTTGCCTTATTTGTATTATCCCATGATCGTGTACATCCCGATTGTTATGGGATTATTCTTTATTTCCTTGCCAAAGATAGCTTAGGTGAATGGTTGTCAAGGACCAACCCTTGTATATTTATATGCTCTATATTAGGGGAAATAAGAAGCAGAATGAATACCACCGAACAGAAACTCTCAGTGTCTTAACAGTCCTTTCCCATCTTCTGAAGAACTTCTTCTGTATTTTGAATGACCAATTCACTGGTGGGGCAAATAGAGAAAGCGTGAGAAGCATCGATTTTCGGATCGATTCAGCGCAACATTCCGATAACGAAACAAGTTATTTTTAAAGCGCTTGCATCACTTCCATAATCAGATTCTGTCAACGCCCAACAAGCAACTGTATCAAGCTTGACCAGTGAAGGTAAGTAGTTCTGTTTCTGTGTTTCCGAACCACACGGTGCAATTGGGAGCATCCCCAGAGAAGAATGTACTAAAATGAAAGTGGAGCAGCGTGCATCAACTCTAGAAGTTTCGGCAGTAGCAATGGCACTCCCGGTGATGGACAAGCTGGAACAGCAGTAGCCTTTGATGGTGCCACTAGCTACACGCAAGTCAGCAAGCTCTGGAAAAACTTCAAATGGAAATTCTGCTTTCTCCCAACACTTTTCCATTATAGGGGCTACTTGCTTTTCCATGCAATCTCTTCCATTAACATCCATTCCATTTGTAGAAAATTGATAGAGCATCAAATTGGGATTGTTGCCAATATCATTAGGGAAATGAGTATTAAAGTAAGATGATCCAAACTCCATATGCATTTGCAAGTGCAACGGGGAGAACACTGGCTTTTCACATGGTCTATGTAGTAATACATGATATAGTGGATCTGCACCATATAGCTGAACATGATTAAGACCGTGCATAAAAACAGGACAAATGTTTCCAATAATAGGAACAACCACGGCTTGCAACATTTGGAGAAGGATTGAATCTGCTTTCATATCTATAGTTTTACTAATAGTACTGGTCGGTATTTTCAGAGTCTGTCTCCGCGTCTTTGCCTCTGCTCTGGTTGCATTTCCTAATTCGATTGATTGAGGCGATCCTCCACTACCGTCCGTTCCTGCTGATACTGATTCATTTGGTGAAGCCTCATTACCCTTGGTCATTTTATCACATGGCACAATAGGCTTCATGACATTGAAGAACTCTGGATCTTCATCAGAAAACGTACCAACAGGAACTACGAAATCATGAACTTACTGCTCCTTAACTCTGACCTGGGCTTCATACAACAAATTTTGAGTTTTTCCACCTCCACAGTGTGAAGCATACTCACGTGGAGCTTCCACATAATCCTGGTGAGGGGTTTTCGGGACCTCCACTTTAATGTAGCAGAGCACCGGAGATATATCAAAACCACCCAATCGTCAGATTAGGTCGAGTCACCAACATCAACAATACAAGCATTGTTTTGCCAGTCAATAGAGAATGATCATCAACCATGGTGCCAGGGGAACCTTCAGGTTGACATTTGATTGGTCCCAGTGGTTGCTTTTGAGCTTGCACAAAATTAATTAGTCGGAGGCTCTAAGTTTGTTTCTTTAGAAGCACAATCAATTGTAGTTGGAGAAGATACATTTGGTTCAGTTTTATTATAGCTTGAACCTCCAGGAACGTCATCTAGCTTCTCACTGCTCTTCTTAAATAGACGACAAAGGATAAAGGCACTCTGTCTGGAATGAGTGCTATCAAGAGATTGATCAGTAGGACGATACTCGTGTATCACCCTATCTGCCTTGCTGGAGCGTAAATCCTCCAAACAAGAATCCACCGACGCCCTATACTGCTGCGACATCTATTGGATATCAATGGTCTGATCTGAGAGAACCCTGAATTTGGGATCGTAGAACCTCCTTCTAAGCCTGGATAGCAATGGTCTGAGCCTGGATTAATTTCAGAATGGCAAGCACCTCAGATTTCCCCATGGCAAGAACAATGAAAGTACCAATGATACATCAACCCGTGTACACAAACACGGTTAGTGTTGATAAACATTCTTCGAGTGAGTGCCAGCTCTAGATTTAATAAGAATTTTGCAGAAAAGAGGAAAGAACAGAGGAAAAAATAGAGAGAATTAGAGAGGAAGAAGAATTAAGAAATCTAGTCAGAAAGAGAAGAAGAAGAATTGGAAGAGAAAAGATACATTCATTCCTTATCTTCTTCATGAAATCAAGAGCTATATATATAGAATAACTTCACATAACCAACTAATCTAACAACCTAACAATACCAATCAACAAAAAATAACAAATCCATAACAAAATTTCAAGAAGAGAATGGAAGGTTCCAAGACCATGAAAAGGTTGTGCTCTCAACAATAGGCAAGGTCGTATCAAGGTGTTTGTGTAATTAACCCAAATATAAAATAAAAGGGAGCATCAAGTGAAATAGAGTCATACTCCGCGGTGTGGTTTTTGAATTAAAACGGTTAATTACACGAACACCCATATTTGTGTAATTAACCCAAAGTGCCAAAAAGGGAGCCGTTGATTGTCACAAACTCACATTTTTACAGTGGCATTTGCCCGTGCGGCGTCCCAATGCGTTCACTACGCGAGGGCAAGCCTGCCTTCTTCTTAGGATACTGACTGGTTTTGTCATGCCTTGGACTCATCAAAAGAGTGGCTCCAACTTTCCACTAGTTTGTGCAGAGGGGGCTAAACTCCTATTCTTTTGTCAATTCTTTAACCAGCGACATAATATTCGAACTTAATCAGGTCGGTATGCCTTGACTCCGAAGGGACACCTACTTTTGTTGACCTTTTTTGGCTGGAAGCCGCGTATTAGCGCTACAACTGATGTTGCCAAAAAATCCCACACACGTGCAAAGGTTCTACGCAAAGATCTCTGCAATCTACAATTTTAACCTGTAAAAATGATTAGCTCTAAGGGGAGACCGGTATGGTGTCGGCCAAAAAACCTCCGGCGTGAGAATAAGTTAGTCTGTTTTAAGGGATTAGGCAAAAGGCTGAATGTAAAGATAATGTGATACCTTCCCTTATTTATAGGCTTAGTAGATCACGGTGGTTTTGTATTTGATCACTTGGTCTTCCCTCACTTTATGATCATGGGTTAGTGGGTTTACCTTTAATGATCTAGTTATTCCCCACTATATGATCATGGGTTAGTGGGTTCATTTCATATTTAACGAGTTAATTATCTCCCACTTTATTACTATTTAGTTAGAAGTCACGTTTTTTGACTTCCCGCTTGATAGATCCATGTAAGGATCACCAGTTTGGACCAACGTCCTTGACCTGACTTTTTTTTAGCATTGGGCTTCTTCTGAACTATATGTTGGGCCAGACATTTCCCATTCTTGGGCCCAAAATATAGGTCCAATTTCTTTATCAAGCTCTTCTTAAAAGCTAAATATAGAAGTAGGAATTTTCTCCTCATCAACAACCCTCAAACCATCACGCTTATTCCTTCTGACCGCCTTGTAAATACACAATCCATGACACGATACTCTCTTGTCTGTTGTGTCAGCCACAGTAGGCAAAAAAATACCCAAAAAATTAAATTAAGTATTTATAATATAAATAATTGTTAAATAATATTTTCTTAAGCATTATATAAATAATTGTTTCTTGAAGGACTATAAAATACCTAAAAAAATATTCACACTATTTTTTTAGAATAAATATTTAAATTTATAATAATAAATATTTTAATTGATTTAAAGAATACAACTAATAATGAATTAGTCACATTCCAAAAGTATACTTTTAATTTTTTAATTTAATTTCTAAATATTAATTAATTATTTAAATTTAGGGGATTTTAATATGGGCCCCATGGCCCACTAATATATTATACATATACACATCCATATATTTTATTTAACACAAAACCCATGTTCATTCCGTGCAGTGTACTCGTGGGAAGAAGCGCGTGAGAGGTGATGCTATATGGTAAGTGTTCTTTCTCAAAATTCCATATTCGAACCTTCCATCCTCTGATTCATGCTCAGAATCTTGGTATAGAAAGTTGATATTCACCTTCTTCCCCAAAAAAATCGCAATCCCCAATTTCCTCACCGGTCGTTCGCTGCTTGTCTGCAGTAATCAGGGCGCACTGTCTGTCTGATTAGAGTATTCATTCATCGCCGTCTACTGTAGCCGTCGCCGTCACCTGCTGTAGTCGTCGCCATCGCCGTCACCTGTTGTAGTCGTCGCCGTCACAGCAAACGTCGCCGACACGTTGGTAGAACATCGGTGCCGCAACAGTAGCTCGCTCTCGCCTCACCGTCGCCATTCAAGCGTCATCGCCGTTCAAATCTAGCCGCTGTCGCCGTCGATTTGAAGCCGTCGGTTTCCATTTCTGTAAGTTTCATCTGAATTAAAGTTGTTTGATTGTCTAGGGTTTGGGTAATGCGAACACTGAGCAGTCCAAAGATGGCTTGTGGTTGAGATGTTGAATGCACAGTAACAATCATATATTATTTGTTGTGTTCTTGATTTTGGTTTGTTAGGAATGTTAATGCACAGTAACAATCATATATTATTTGTTGCGTTCTTGATTTTGCTTTGTTAGGAATGTTAATGCACAGCAAAAATCCATCTCCCCCTTGTATTGTTCATATTTCGGCCATCTCAACACCAAAATTCGGATTCTTGCTTGCTTGTTGATTGGAGTTTAATTCAAAATTAGGGTTAGGAATGTGGAGAAATCAGAATCGGAATTTTGGTGTGTTGAGATGGTGAATGCACATTAATCATCATATATTGGTTGTTGATATTTTGGGTGTTGTTGCGTGAGTTATTGAAATATTTACTGTTCGGGTTGTTAAATTGTTGATGTGTAGCAAGATTACGTATATGCAGTTGTGTTCTTGAATTTCGATTTTGGTTTCATCACAAATAGAGATGGCCATTGTTCTTGTTATCAATTTATGTTTGAATACTTAATGTGTAGCCACCAATCTTGAGGTAATTTACTGTGTAGCAAAAATCACGAATTAAAAGACTTGTTTTGGATTGACAATTTGTTACGTTTCACTGTTCATGTGGGATTTCTATCGAATTGTTGCTGTGGTGTAATATTCGATATTTAATTAGTGTATATCAAAAAAAATATGTTCGATTTATATAGATTATTAATATGTAGCAAAAAACATGAAGTGAAGACTTGTTTTAGATACACAACTTGAGATTTTTTCGTTGTTGGTTTGTGGTGTTGATCTAGAGTTACTGTGGTGTAAAAATTAATGTGTAACAAAAATTGATGTTTGGTTAATAGAGATTGAAATTGTGAAGCAAAATTCAACAATTAAATATTTGTTTTTGAATTATACCGTTTGTCCTCTACATTGTTAATGTTTGGATGTCGATTTTTTGTCCAACACCGGAATTGTTTCTCAGGTAATGGCGGGTGCATCCAACAGCGATCCAATATCCCATAATCAAGGTAGGGGTAAACAGTTTCAATGTAATTTGCGTAGCTTCTGTGATTTAATGGGAAAAAACCGAAGGAAGTTTCGTCCTGCCCATATTGATGTGATGTCGTCCACTCTGCTTTGGCCTTTATTTAAGGCATTCGTTGATGGCAATGTCGTGGTCCAACAATGAACTAAAAGTGACCAGGACATCTTTGCGCTGTTGAAGTATTATAATCGGTAAAAATTGTTACTTTTCATATCGAAAAAATTATGTTGCAATGATATTTACTGTCTTACTATAATTTTCTGAATATTTTTTTATTGTCTTGTGTATTGGGCAGAGGTAGGAAAGCTTTTGTGTTTGGCGGCAAGAGTATTTCTTTGAGTGCGAGAGATATATCATTATTCTTTGGAATAAAAAATGGGACCAAAGTAATTGAACATACGTATGCGAAGAAGATTATGAGTCCGTTTGTTCGACGACGTTTTGTTGGAGTAGACCAAGTCTCAATGAGAATGATATTACAGACGATCGACACGATTATTAATCAGAACGATCACGATGACGTTGAGGATGTCGTAAGGTTGATGTGTTTGTATGCTTTTGTGACTTGCTTTTTTGCAACTACTGGTACAAATATCGGATGGTCGTTTGTGTAAATGGTAGAGGACTTGCATGCAATGTCTGAATACGCATGGGCTGATGCTATTGCGAAGGGGGTAAATGATTCTATCCTTAATAACATTGACAAACCTTATGCGATTCGTGGCTGCATCATCGCTATATTGGTAAGTTGTTTATAGGTGCAATGACAAATGTTGTATATATTCTTGTTTGTTGATATAATAATTTTTTCTAATTTCTATATGTTATTACTCTTAGTATATGTTTTGCGAGCGTTCAACCTTGTTAGATCCAGACTACAATCACCAAGCTATGCTAGTTGGCGTTGATGTCAGTTGGATCGGCATTCCTCGATTTACCCGTTGGAATTTGTCTTCTTTAAAGAACGTGTTGCATGGGGTGAATGATCTCAATGAAAATCAGGTTAGTGCCAATAGTATCTTTGAAATATTATATGTATGTCATTAAATGGCTGGTTGTATAATTTATAAGAATTTTACTGCATTGCAAAAGTTACGTGTATTGTGTCATTTATAAGAATGTTACTGCATATTGACTATTAATGGTATTCCACCATGCGCCAGATCATGTTTTTAGGGGGTGTTTATATGACTGAATGACAACGGTTTTGTTAACCTCCTCTTTTCAAAATTGAACTTTCATTACCAAATCTAAAAAAAAAAACCATAACAATAAGATAAAAGCTTGAAAAACAAGAGCAAATAATGGTTGGTTATTATTTGTATCATAAATATTGTAAGAAATGTTACTGCATTGAAAAACTAGAGAACCATGTCATATGACAATGATGGAACTTGGCTACCTGTTGTTTCATCTGCTGCTATACATAACAACCATTAATTTCAGTGACAGCAAATAAGCCCCAAAGCTACCGAAACCACAACCAATATCTAGTACAGACGGAACCTATAATTAACAGTTAGTATAAAGATCTAAAAGCACTAAATGGTTCAGTTTACTGCATTCAATTGCCGCAACTGACAGTATTAGCTAACATATAATACTACCAATGTTTGAGACAAGAAGACTAATTCGGTATAAACCTACAAATGTTTTATAAAATTGTTAATTTAAGTTGCGTGTTCTACCGTTTTCAGATAATCTTTGACGATCTGGTGCCATCATCTATGGAAGAGTTGTATGTATTCGGGGCCCAACCAACGGCAACATCAGCTGGCTTACCTCCCTCCGAGCAACAACCCCCGGACGAGCTCACTGAAATCAAGAAGCAATTGGAGTGTTTGTTGAATCAAAATATTGAGCTGGTTGCGGAGAATGTCCATCTTCGATCTGAGCTGAAAACTCGTGACGAGTTGATAACATCGTTGATGAAACAATTAAATGATTTGGCGGAATGGACGACCATCATTGATGCGGAACAAATACGCAAAAAAAAATCCGTTGCCGATTTAGCTTCATCTCCAAGTATGAAAACTCTTGAACATGCCGAACTGCAAACTTCTATGGTAAGGGAGATTAAACGGCAAAAAAGAAAACCCGCACGAAAGTCAGATTACGTGTATGAGAGGGTTAAAAAGCGAAGTAAAAAGGAGTGTGTTCAGGTAGTGATTGATGTGGATGAGATCCCGTTGATACATCGAATGACTAGAAGGAAACTCAAAAAACTTCCAAACAAAAAACGAAGTGCGGTGGCCAAATTACTAGACGAAAGTGATTGGGATAAAATAAAATCCATACATGAAACACATGATGATGCGTATGTATTCGTTATATTTACTTCGAATCAATTTGTACTTTTTTCTTAAATTCTCTATTCACTTTATTGATTTAATTTTTCGCTCTTCAGTGACCTAGCATGGATTGGATTGGATGCCTTTCTTGGCGTCCGTTTTGGCGACATTATCGATCTCCTAAAAGGAGAACAATTATCTAGTAGGGTAAGAAAATATACTGGATGTCATGTATTTTAATGAACACATAAACTTGATTTTTTTTGGCCTCGTTCTTTTGTAGGTGATAGATACGTTTGCCGAGATAATACACCATCGCCAAATAGAAATTTTTAATGGGAGTTCAAATGTTGATGCTCCCCACAGAGTGTTTGTTATGCCTAGTCTTTCTTGGGTAACTTCCTTTTTCCACGGTGTTTGATTATGGTATATTTTGGTGCATTTGTATTTCTAGTCTTTTAATGCATATTAAATTTTGTGCTGATTTTGATGATAGACTTACATTAAAGAGAATAGAGAGACAATCATTCGGGAACAAATGGATAAACAATTCAATATTGGTGTTGCTGGGAAATACGAGACGATAATGTTCCCAATAAACACTCCTGGGAGGAAATCTGCACCGTCGCATTGGACATTACTTGCTTTCGAGATGGAGCATGGGACTTTGAATCACTACAACTCACTATATAGTCTTAATTCACATGATCCGCATTTCGAGAGCACCAAACTTATAGTAATGTTTTAGATATTTTACGAATTAATTGATTATGAGTTTACAATAATAATCTTACATGCCAAATGCACTCTCGTACATTAATTTAGTGTTATTATTTGTTTAAATTTAATTGGTGATATCATTGTTTGCAAAATATAGGTGGATTATATTAACAGCTATTTCACTCGGTATGCGACTTCGTTGAGCGCTTCTACACAAGAACGATCGATAACTTTGGAGCCTGTTTATGACACGCCTCAGCAAAGGGTTGATCGGTAAGTGTGGATTTTGATTTGAATTAGGTTTGTAAAAATATGCGATATTTATAATAGAAATTTGTATGGGTTTTTTTTTTGCCAGACCTGACTGTGGAGTAATTGTTACCTATATAATGAGGCAGTTTGTCCTTGGGCAACGAGCAAACGTCAAGCGTGAATGCAAAACTAGAATAGCAACGGTGGAAAAGGCGGATCTTATCAAGGACATAATAAATGACAAACATGGTTGTTGGGTTTTTGATTCATGTTATGCGCAGAGCAGTTGAGCGTGTTGGGTTCGTGTACAATTTTTATTTATTTTTTATATTATTTTGATTAAATCCCCTACTTGTTTCTACACTTGTTTGACGTTTGACTTTTTTATGATGGATGTGGTTCATAACTAATCTCAATGCATGTGTGTATCTCTTGTTTCGTAATCAAGTTCGTGTTTTAGTGTTTTAGTAGACAAAAAAATGACGTAAAAAGAGAGTTATTCCGTTTGTGAATCTTCTAGTGGCACCTCTGTCAAAATTGACTACGTAAGGTGGAAAATTGGCCCTGGCCAAAGTTGGCAACAGATTGTTGTTGCCGCTGTTGAACAACGAGTCCCCGAAAACATACAAAGTCGGCGCAAGTGGCGGAGGAGCGGCGCCAGAGTTCATCATCAACGGAGAACAAACCAAGATTTTAATGATCATGAAGAAGAAACCAACGTAAGATTAATCATCTCTCTTATGCTTTTTGACAAACCCAGAAAAAAAAAAAGTTGAAGGATTGGCGATGAGTGTGATGAGCTAGAGAGAGAAAATAAAAGAGTATGAAATGATGGGTGTGATGAAAATGCACGTAGCTTATAATTATCGTGAAGGACGTCAACTTTTGATCACAACTGTCTGAATTTTTTTGTCTCCATTTTCAGATTTTTTGTTTCATCTCAATGCGTGTGTGTATCTCTGGTTTCGTAATCAAGTTTGTGCATAAAATGTCTAAGACGAATAATGTTATCGGACACAATTGTTTGTTCTATTAAAACTTACTGTGAGCTAATTATTCCGGTGCAATAAAAAGTATTGTAAATTAATAGTTGCAGTAATTGTGTCTGTTGACAATAGTTTTCAACCAGGGGAGGGGGCTCAGGTTAGTTGGTAATAATTCAGATGATAAATCAGGTTGGTTGGTAATAATTCAAATGAGAAATGTATTGATCTTTTTAGAAATACGCATGGACCTAAATTTTTGTGTGTTAATTATTTCGCTACAATAAAAATTATTGTGAAGTCATATAAATATTGTACTCCTTGGATACACATCTAGCTACCGGATCTTTCGGAATTTGAGTTGAATTAAAAATTACTGTGTATTAATTATTCCACTACAATAATATATTACTATGAAGTAATATTCATCTATTACTCCTTGTTTTTTATTTGCTTAATAAATCACTGTATCCGCCGAATAAATCGTGTCTTTTAATCATTTAATTCATCTTCATCAAAATATTACGTAATTTGGCACAAAAATATAAACAAAACATAAAATTAGCATACACAACTATAAAAAATGAAAACCAATTGATAAAACGATTCTAGTTATGAAAACATCCATACGATTGTTGAATTTTTTTAAAAATAAATAGAAACTGTTGCTCTAAAAGATAATGAAAGTCTAATAAATGATGTCATTTCATATGGGTTCTTTGCATGTTTTCCTATTGTGTCCTTTCCCACCGCAACGACTGCACTTCAATGTTTCTTTCTTGAATTCTCCCTTTGATGGGATCCTCGTTTTCTTCGGTCGTCCCCTAGGTCGTTTGGTAACTGGTGGTAGTATTACAATATATTCTTGTTTCGTCTCTTTCTTCCCCGCAGTTGGCACAACAAAAATTCCATCCTCGTAACTTAAACGGTAAAAGGACATGTGGAAGTAATTCTCTACATATGAGTTCAAATCTCCATCGGTCTTTGTAATAGCAGCGCAAGCGTGCGCACACGGTATCCCGTTGTCCCTCCAATCGAAACAAGAACACGTCTGTTTATTTAGGTCCACGAGTACAGAAGGGTCCGATTGAACCTCAAAAACTCCATTCACAGATTCACGCACCACCCATGTCCTGTATTCTTCCAATCTTTTTAGCATTTGTTTCTTGATTATCTCACACAGAATATTGTTCACCCCCAAAGCCATGTTACGTCGTTTTGTCCGTTGTTCCATTAAGTCAAAACGAATTTGATTGACAACTTTGTGAATTGGCAGGTGTCTAGCTTCAGCAATCCATCCATTGAATGACTCTGCGGTGTTGGATGTCAATTCACCTTATCTTCGCCCTTTGAAGAACGCATTTGTCCAATTCTCTCTAGGCAAATCATCAACCCAATCAGAAATATACTTGGATCCCTCTGTTTTTAGATCTGCCAATAGTGTGTAAAAGTCGAACTCCGTTTTTGTTTTGTAACACTCACGTAACAACCACAACAACCATTGTTTTACCACTGGTAAACGAGCTCCAATTTTTTCCTTCAAATTCATTGTTAAGTGGTTCAAACAAAATGAATAGTATGCATCTGGGAATACCTTTTTCACAGCTTTTATTAACCCAGCATGTCGATCAGATACGAATGTCATTACTCGTTCCGGTGGTATAACATTAACTAGTTGTTTTAGAAACCATTCCCAGTGGACTTCCGTTTCTGAGTCAACGATTCCAAAATCTAGTGGATATATACCTATCAGAAAATGACAAAAAGTCTAATTAGTCAATATGAAATATTTAATGTCCACCCAATATTATTACTAAATTAACAGTAATAATTGTTTTTACGCTGTATAAAAAGAATATTACATCGTATAGAACAACGACAAATTGATTAGCACGTCAAAAAACAACTAGATTTTTTACCCCCGCTTATCGTTATTCCCGTCTTTGCCGGTCGCGCCAAGCAACGTGCCTTTATACTTTGCTTTCAGAAACGTTCCGTCGAGAAATAATAGAGGTCGTACATATTTAAACCCTGCTATGCTAGCACCGAATGAAACAAAAAGTCGGTTAAAACAACCAGTACTCATATCATATTCAATTTCAAAACAGGTTCCCGGGTTTGTCTCCATGCACACTTCTTTGTACCATCTCAACTCGTCGTATCCACTACGATAATCGCCAAAAACATCTTCTCTAGCCTTTTCAACCCCCCACCATGCATGGTGATAACTTATGTCCAACCCATAGCTATTTTTAAATTCTTTGACGACGCCAATAGGGCGTTTTAGTGGTTGAACCTTTAGCGTGTTTTTTATACAATTCGACACAATTTTGGAATTAATTCTACCATTTTGCCTGGTTCTAACTGCAGCACCACAAGTATGAATATTGTTTATTTTCTTGATGTAAAAAAATTCATTCTTACTATCGATGCTCGCACGTACGAACCATTCACATCCTCGCTCAATCTTATATGGGCAATATGCTACAACACGAGATGGTTCGTTCTTATGGTAATCAAATTTGAATCCAATTTCAATGGAATACTTTATCAAACAATCCCTAAAATCATTAGCCCCACCCTTAAAAACTTGCCCTACCTCACGAATTAAATACCTCCAATCAGTAGATATTGTTGTCGACTTATTTGGGTGGTACGGTATCAATAGATTTTCATCTTCGTCACTCCCTGTATTTTCGTTGTAGTAATCATTATTAGTTCTAGTTGCATCTCCAATACTCTCTCCAACATGCATCTCGCCTGTTCAAACAATTTTAGATGTACACTCAAACATGAAAGGTTGTAGACATAATATTTAGCTATGAAACGGTTGCTCAACATTTCGTGTTTTACAATAAAAAAATCAACTAATTGTAACTGTATATTAATATTCAGCCCAATTATAACTGTACATCAAATATTGAACTAATTATTACTATATAGTAATGTTCAATCCAATTATAACTGTATAGTTATATTTATCGCAATTATAACTGTACATCAATATTCAATCCCTTCTAATTGTATATTAATGTACAGTTATAATTGCGGTATTGTAATATTTAACTCAATTATAACTGTACATCGATATTCAACCAATTATAACTGTATAGAAATATTCAATCCACATATAGCTGTATAGTAATATTCAACAAAGTAATTATGTGCAAAATCAAGAATTGACCTCCAGTAATATTCAACAATGTATAACTTCGAGTGTTGCTATCAATTCTGAAGAACTTTTGAGGAACAAATTCTGCAGTGAACTCTTACATTAGCTGTTTCTCTCTCTATAAATGCAAGACTCACTACTCTCTCTCTAGAATTACACAATTAAAATGCAACTTTCTGATCTAATTCCGTTTGCAGAATCAATTCCGCTACCGATAGCTATATCTTGGCCGAAGAACTTAGTTAAATATTATGATAATCAAGCTCCACAAACTAACAAAATATTGCAACTAAATTACTCTCAATGATTCTAGTTTATTCTAAAAATAGGGGAAACCTATATAGACATTGTCAAATCTATATGGACTAATAATGAAGAAGATGGTATTCATGATTTCAAAAAAATAATCCAACTAGTAGCAAAATCAAAAATCGAGAAATGGTCTTTGTTTTATGTTCCTAATTTTTGAAAATTCGAAACAACTCTTGAAACATGGAAGGTGAATAAAAAACGAAACCTGTAACTCGTGTTTCTGCTCAACCACGCCCGCCGTTCAATCTGTTGCCGTCGCCACCGAAATCGCTGCCGTCGCCGAAGTTGCTGCCGTCGTCGCCGAAGTTGTAGGGGTCCCATCACCCTTCATTAAAATGTGACCCCTACAAGTGATTGTTTTATATCTTGGGAGTTTTGAAAAAGTTTCCCTAAAAATTAAGTGACTAAAATAAGATATATTAGAACTAGCCCCATTTTTAAGAAATTAATTCACATGGACTATAAGACCATGAAAAACTTTGGCAAAACACTATTTGTCAAAAAACATAGAAAAACATCCATTAATTAAACATATATATGTGTGTGCGCGCGCGCGCATGATTGTTTCTCTTCTCTTTTACTCTATTTAGTTTCACCACAACCACTGGACAGAGCCAACCAAATTCCACACCCGCATTGATCCATCCCTTGAGTAGTTTTGTCTGCCACCGCACACCTATCTACATCTCCCGTCTCTCTCTCTCTCTACATATATATATATATATATATATATATATATATATTCAATGTTTTGGTGTGGTTCGGTCACCGCTCCATGTTGCCTCTGCTAGTATTCGAGATTTTTGGCATATCTTCAATTTCTTCCAAACAGTCCATGAGTTGTGCTAATGCATCGACATCGGTACTATGTCTTCTCCATTTAAAGCACACTGTCATGGGCTCACATTCTCACAGTGGCATTAGCTCGTGTGGTGCCCAACGTGTTTGTTGCGTGGGGGTAAGACTGTTGACGGCCTTGTCAACACGCAGTCCGTGACAACACTCTCATTCAACAAGGACTCATTTAACTTCAAAAAATGGAATTTTCACCAAGTTAATTTTTCAAAAAAAATAAAAATTAAAAATTTCCAATTGGATATCCCTTTTGAAAATTTCAAGGCTAATTCAGTGAATTGGGTTTCAAATTTTTAATTTAGAAACATAGGAGTCAAAATGAAATTTACAAAAAATTTGGTTTTGGGTTCAACTAGCCTAATTGGAAGCATATTTTTTTTAAAAAAATAAGTTTTAAGGATAGTCAATTGAATATTGAAGAATTAATTTATAAAAATACTTGAAACCAAAATATTTTGAAGGAATTCAATTTGACCCCAAGTTTGGTCATTTTCAAAATTTTGAGACAATTGGCAATAATTTGTTATTTTATTCACTTGTTAGTGGATCCAATCAAATATTGGTAACCCAATCTTATTTGGTGGCACAAATTTAAAGAAAATTAAATTAAACCAAAAATAAAATAAAAAATGGAAGAGCTCAATTGAGAAAAAAAAAAATCGAAAAAAATATATAGTTGAAAAAAAAAATGGAAGAGCTCATTGCGGACTTTTTGATGGCGAGGTTGTTTCCTAGTTTAGCTAATTCTTCCTATATTTTCTTTATTATATTTCGGTGCATACTGTGTAATAGAAGTACAAGCCATGCTAATGTATGTATAATTAACGTCTTTATTGTCGATTGAACATATATTAAAGAAGTAGATCATATCAAATATTTTTTGATGTACATGTTTTAAACACAATTCGATACATGAGATTCGACAAGAGATTAGAATAGTTATAGAAATGATTATTCTATTCTATTCATATATTTAGTATATTGGATTAAATTTCATTCTTATTACCAAAAATTTGCTAAAATGTGGGATTAACCAATAATCCCAAGATAAATTCTATTTCTTCGTTGACCAAATAATACAATCAATACCAAATACTGGAATGAGAATGAAATTTAAATAAATTTTTATTTTATTCCTTAAAAATTTAGTTAAATAACTATTTTCTCCTTTGAATTTCTAATAAATATTTCTCTTTTTTTTTTTTTTTTACACTTTCCTCCCCTTCTTTTGTTCTCCCTAAACCATTTTTTCCAACTAGATTTTGACGTTGGATCCAACTGGTGGTGCCAGACTCTCTCTCTCTCTCTCTCCCCCGTCGTCCCCACGCCTTGTCCACTGCCTCCCTCTACTCATTTTTTTTGTTCTCTCTCTCTCTTATATATATATATATATATATACCTCTTATCTAGAACTTCATTTAGTTTATGTTCATGTATTCTCTATTTAAAAAAGGGCTAATTATACTTTACGCTCCTATAGTTTGACCCATTTGCACTTTACTCCCCTGTGATTCAAACGTCACCGCTTACCCCTCCTGTGGTCTTAGGCCTAAGTGCAAAACTAACATTTTCTGTCAAACTTGAATGTGGTTAGACCTGTTTTTTGCATTTTTTCTTCCAAAATTCATTTTCGTTGTTCCCATTTTACCCACATATTTCTCTATATAAATGGACTTCTCACTGATTTTTTTGCACCAAACCTACAATAATTCACATTTATTACACCATAATAATTTTTAATTTATTATTTATTTTCAAGACTTCAATCATTATTATATCAATTTTTTTTATTTAAAATTAATCTTATTAATTTCATTTGATTATTCAAATATCACATTTTTTTATTCAAATATTTATTGATTTTCATGCCTTTTAATTAATATCACTTATTTATTAAAAATATATTTTTAGCACTGAATGCATTTGTAAATAAAGTCAATGGTCAATTTATTGAATCCGAATACAAGGATAATTAAATAAGAATTCTAGCGATTAATTCAAAATTAAAACATAAATTGAGAGGTGATAATATAACTTATTTTCATACCCAGAGCACTTAATTTAGAGTTACAGTTATTCTTCCTTGAAATATTTTTAAATTATAATTGAATTTAATTTCAATTGAATTCAAGTAAAAATATTTTCAATTGAAATTAAATTCAATTTCATTTAAAAATATTTCATTTCAAATTATTTCAATTGAATTTTTAAAAATATTTTGAAATCAGAAACCTGACACATTTGTTGTTAACATTTCAAAATCGTTTCAAATTGACCCCTCAGTCGGGTTCCATTAGTAAAATTTGCGAAAATTGGATAGAAACAGTCACATGGCAAGCACGTGATTATTTGTCTAAGGGTACATGCATCATTTCATTTTTATTAATTTAATGAGACCTATTTGCATATTTTATTAAAGTTAAGGGGTAGAAATATTTTTTTCCTTTAATTTTTTTTTTCAGATGGTCTTCTTTTTTCTCTGCACCACCGCCCCCAAACTCCACCACTCCACCACCGTCTCAGAGCAACCGTCGTAGCCGTTTTCGCCGAAGGTGAAGAAGACAAATATGGTAACAAATCTGGAATACAAATAGGACCCTCTCAAATTGAAACACAAATCTGGAAACAAATTTTGAAGCCTATGCAGGATCCAAAATATAAACCTGAACACAACAAAGGGTAGGAACCAAAAACATTGGCTGTACTCAGCATCCAAGATTCATTAAAGAAATTAAAAAAAAATAAAAATAAAAATAAAAAAATACAAAGCATTCTCGCCACTGCCAAATACAAACAACGTTTGAAGAAATAAAAAAATAAGTTCAAACAAATCCAAGAACAAATTCGAAATCGAAATCAATTTCAAACCCTATTTTGATTTCGATTTCAAAATCAAAATCGAAACCCAAATTGAAGTAGAAATTGAAAATCTATTTTGATTTCAAAATCGAAATTGATTTTGTTTTTTAAATCGAACATGGTGTTTGATTTCAATTTCGAAAATGAAATCGATATCGAAATTACTCAAAGATCGGCGAATAATGAAGAAGAAGACGACGAAATCGACGACGAAGAAGCAGATGAAGCAGACGACGAAATCGATGACTAAGAAGCCTAATTCTGAGAAATCGTCGCGGTCATCATCCACGCTCTCTGTCGAACAAATTGAACAAGATCAACATCGAGGGCCATCGTCAACGACGAAGAAGCCTAATTCTGAGATCTATGTTCAGATCGGCGGCAAGGGCCGTCGTCGTCGTGACGGCTCAGAGGAGCGTCAGCGCTAGATCGAAAAGGGAGCGAGAGCGAGATAGAGAGAGGGTAAAGAGCCGGCGGATGTAAGCTCTCAATGGAAGAGAGCTGGAAGTAATTTAGGGTTAATTACACTTTATACTCCAATAATTGTGAATAATTATAGAAGGGCAAAATCGACATTTCATGTTTTCCGTCAACGGAGTTAGCGTTTTATTTAGGTCCACAAATCACAGGGGGGTAAGTGGTGACATTTAAACCATAAAGAGGTAAAGTGAAAATGAGCCAAACCACAGGGGGATAAAGTATAATTAACCCTTAAATTTTTTTATACTTTTGAAGTGAAGATTTTATTGTGTATATACATTTTGTTCTCGATTCATTCCCAACAAACAATTGAATATGAATTGTTATTTTAATATCACATGTAATTTATTTTGTCACTAAACATAGGAATGATAACGATTGTTTTATTCCATCATCATAATAAATCTAATTCTATTGTCATTCCATTTTATTGTGTCGTATCAAAGACAAAGTAAAGGTCTTGTTAATGAATGATTCCTCATCTCTTTTCTATAAATTAAGAACATATTGATTTAGTGTTTTTGTTCTCAAGAAGATCATGAAATAAAAAAAAAAAAAAAAAAAAAAACATTTTGTTGTAATTCTAAATTTTAAGAAAAAATTCCATGCTTCTATTTTGGTTTTATTTTTTTTAAAGTATTTCTACATTTGTTTCTCATATTTTTAATTAAATTTGAGAAGAAAGAAATTGATGCAATTTTGTCTATGAACATTAAATTTCATCAGCATGCATAAAAATTTAATTGAAAAAACAGGACTTATTGACAAAATTCATCAACATTAATGGAAATTGTGATTATCAACATTAATGGAAATTGTGATTTTGCACTTTCAGTACATAGTAAAGGGGACATGCTTATTTTGAATTGCTAGATCCACATCTCAAAAATATGGGGATTAGATATTATACTGATGGATTATTGTGCTAGTGGGAGATTGTTGGCGACAAGTCCTAGTCAATCACGTTTTTTCTTTTATTGCTATTTTTTTTTAACGTAAAATGACAATCTCAAGTATTTGATAATAAAGGATTTTTTTATTTTTTATTTTTTTGGTATTTTACTTAATTATATTATTTTCAAGTTAGATACCATTGATATTTAGTCTAAATTTCTTAGCTTCTAATGTTGATTTAAAGGAAAGATATTGTATAAATTTTGGCAACTAATATCATAAATTTTCCTAGTAGTTTAGAATTGTTGAACGGGTATTTAACGAATTTGGACATACAAGTTTGTGGGATATTTTCTCTTTTGAGAAAGGTGAATCTTGGAACAATTAGTGTGAGACAATAGAACGATCATAAGGGAATTTACTAATTTTTTAAGGGCTTAAATGTTATCAGGTGCTTTGGAATGGACTTTGAAAATATTTTGAAAACAAGTGCTTTGGAATGGACTTTGTTGCGTTGGATTTTGAAAATAAAGATTTAGATTCGCCGCCTAATATTAGGTTTCACTGGTATATTAGGTAACCAGATTTCTAATAGAAATCAATTTGAAATAGTTGACCCTTTTAACTAAAAATTGCCTTTAAAAAAAATTAGCAATTCTGAAGGGTTTGAAGGTCAATTACGCTTGGTGAAGATATTAGACACCCATCCAAGGATAATACCTTATCAATCTTATTCCAAGTAATTTTAATTCTAAGTTTTTCGATTAAGAATTTGTTTTAAAAATATTCCTTATCTAATGGAGAGAATTTAGGTTTTACATGTATATGACCGACAAAGTGAATGAAAAACATATATGTATATGGCACAGCCTATAATATGCCTATATGATGAAGGGCAAATTTCTATTTTAGATCCTCTAAGTATTGACAAATTTCTATGTAGTCCAAAAATTTGATTCATTTCTATTTAAATCCTCTAAAAATGTAATTGGTTTTAAAAGGTTCCTCTGTTAAATTTTTTTTGGTCAAAACTGGATGGAAATGACACCATTTGCACATTACATGACTTTTGAAGGGGCATAATGTTTTTTCTTTTCTATTTTTTTTCCTCTTTTTTTTTCTTCCTCCTCTTTCCTCATATCCATCCCCTCTCTCCTCCTCCTTCTCTCAACTCCATCATCACCATAGCCCCCAACCCCCTTATTTTGTTATTATTTTTCTTTAAATTAATATCTTTAAATATATTATAAAAAAAAAAATTAGACTATTATATTAAAAATTAAAATTTTAATTAATTTTAAAATAATCTCTTATATATCTTGTAAAAAAAAAATTAATTAATATATGAAAATATACATTAATTGTTAATAAAAAATAAAAATTAGATAAATATATTAATTTTAAAAAATAAATTTCTTTGATTTTTCTTTTAATTTTGTAAAACAAAATTATGGGAAAAATCACCACTTAAATCTATATTAAACATCTTATTACTAATACATTCCAAGTAGTTTAGACTAGGCCAAAAACTCCCAATAATTAACGTCAATTATAAATATATCAGTAATGAATAACAAATAAAATAATTAATTACAAGGTATTTAAATTGTAATTTCTTCCAATTTCTAAATTCTAATAAGAGTTAATTCAAAGAGGGCTAACAATACCATAGTATTCCGTTGGATGGTAGAGTTTGCAACTATTAAAAAATAGTTAAATCGTAGAACACCACCCACAAAATGTGTATATCTATTATTGTACAACTAACTCTTTTGTGTTAGTACTTTCAATTCCTATTTCAAGATTTTAATTCGAGGTTAATTATAAGCATCAATTTGTCGTTATTTAAAAAAATTTGGAGTAAAAATACGTCTATTTGTTGTTTAATTACTTGCCATAGTAGTGCTCCATTATTCGACACCTTTTGAGAAATTATTTATACGTATTACATCAATTTAATTATGAACTTATTATCATAGGAAAAGGGAAATTAATACTCAAGTTACAAAAGATATAACATTTCAAACGTCGCTGTAGTTTTGGTTTGAGTGAAACTAAGCTCTCCTTGTAAATCATTACTCTCATTGTTTCTGGACAACCATAAATCCCAAATCGCTGAATTTGTTGAGTAGTAAGATTGCATGACACCATTTGTCCATCAGTTGTTTGGAGAAGAAGCTCACTGTCCTTCCAAAACATCATAGGGCATGTGAGTCTCAAAAGAAGCTCGATGGTAAATTGATTTATTCAAGATGATTCTACACCATATTCAGTCATCACCCATATTTCAAAATATTTATCCACGGTTTCACGATAAATTATTAAGGCAAAGGTCTCATTTAAGATTGCAAGTGACCTGCATCTCCCATCCTGATAGGAGCAGGCCTTTCCAACTTGAATATCTTGAAACACTTCTTTGCTCATGTGGAAAGAAATGATTGCCTCATGGTTTACATTGTTGTTTGTGTACCAATGAAAAGCTCCATTCAATAATGTCGGAAAACAATGAGAGTACCAAACAGAAGGTATAACAACATCAAGTTTTCTCCAAGAATCAGTGCTAAGATTGTATATCTAGGCTGTGTTTGAATCAAATAAATATGTGTCTTCGTCATCATAATAATAAAGTCGTATTAACCTAATCACCGTGTAGACATTTGTGGTTGGATCAAAGCCAAAACCCACATGTCTTGAATCCACCCTCATACCATATGGATAGACAAAATGCATAGGAGGAGTAATGACCTTGAACTCTTTTATTGAATGGTTACATAATAAAATTGTAGTTGTATAAGTATTTGTTATGAATACGATGCCATTTGAAGGTCCCAAAAATAATTATATGTATTTGGTATCAAAAAATGGTATCTCTAAATCAGATGACCTGCTATGCACGTCATTGTTGGCAATGGTAGTGATGGTGTTAATTAGAAATTCATTTGAGAAAAAGGACAAAACACTTTTGTTGTCACGTTCAAGATAACATTTAACGATGACACATTCGTTTTGGTTCTCGTGAAATATTTTGCGATGAATGTAGGGCTCTTTAACAAAGCATACCAATTTTTGCAAACACAATTGAAACGCATCAATGATTTTGCTGATAATTGTTTTCTTTAATATTTTATTTAAATAATATCATTAATATAGTAATATGAGCAAATTTAATTGTTATTTATTATTAATATGGGTTCAATGAATTGCAGATATTTTTTTTATATATTTAAAATAGTGATTTGCCTGTTAAATAAAAAAAAAATTCTTAAATACATTACAAAAACTATACTATTTTTTTAAATTTTAATAAAAAAAATCCTTTTTTTTTTTTTTCAACGGTTCAAATGGTAAGGTGGAGGGCCCATCTGGCCGGTGGATGGACCTTTCGGACTGATGAGCAGTGGGTAGTTCTTGACGGTTGGGATATGGGTGTCCGGTTTGGGAGCCCTCAACATAGCGCTAGAGGGCCAAAGTGTGGGGTTGTTGTTCGTGGTGGGTGTTTGATTTGTTCTTTTGATGATCATATCAGACCTTGTATCATCAAGTCTTAGCCATTTAGGGAGCTGACAATCTGGGAAGGCTTGTTATGCGTTCCCACAGACGACGCCAAACTGTTAGTGTAAAAATCTGGTGAACACCCCTAGTATGGTCTGGGCAGAAGACACGTGTTATTTCCTTGTTGACGTAGAGGTGATGCACTGGGAAATCCAAGCTCTGAGCTCAGTAAACTTCTGACGCTTTGAAAAATCTTTGCACTCTGAATTGAGTTCCTCTTTAGACTTTGAGTTGAGATCCTATTCGAACCCTGAATTGAGATCCTCTTTAGGTTTTGTACTGAACTCCTCTCCGAACTCTGTTCTGAACTCCAAGTCTATACTCCGAGCACCTGCACACAGACTCATCGGTGAAAGTCCTTTCGACGCAAGAGTAAGTATCCGAGAGATAAGACTTATATTGCTCTTGAGTGAATAAGAAGCTAATACCTAGTGGTAATAGATACCTAGGAGTATATATGGAGAGTAGGGCCCAATTAGCACCACCGAATTAGGGACTCTAGCTCACTTAATTAGCCTAATTTAGCAGGCAACCAATAAGCTTACAAATAGGGGTCCTAAGCATCTAGACTGGGCTTTTGGGCCCACTAGTAGAAGTTCATGGGTTAGCTCACTTGAAATGAAGACGAAGGGCTCGTCTTATCCTCTTTAGCCAAGTAGAAGATGGATAGGGTGTCAGGAAGGTTTTAAGGCTCTCCCTGTGACGATCATCCAAGCTGGGGGTCCTCAGAGCCCTCAGCTTCGCACAACGGACATCAGGTCGGTTCTGGATCTTCCATCTAGTGCTTAGTCGATCTGAGGTGCTCGAAGCCTTTAGGTCCTTTATTAGAGCACCATCTGAGTTGAGAGTGTTCCGAGCCCTCAGCTCGACGTTGTTCTTATTCATGGCGGATTTGGGCTTTAATTTGGAGGATCATTTGTACTGAGGGTGCTCGGAGTATTCAGCTTAGCGTTGTTGTTCTTCATGGAGAATTTCTAAGTCTTTTTGGAGGGTTATCTGAGCTGAGGGTTCTCGGATCCCTCATCTTGGCACTTCATCTTCATGATTGATTTGGGAGTCCTTTTAGAGGGTCATCTAATCTGAGGGTGCTTTGATCCCTCACCTCAGGACTTCAATTTCATAGCGAATTTGGGAGTCTTTTTGGATAGTCATCTGAGTTGAGGATGCTCGGATCCCTCATCTCAGCATTTTATCTTAACGACGGATTTGGGAATCCTTTTGGAGGGTCATCTAACCTAAGGGTGCTCGGATCCCCTATCTCGGTACTTCATCTTCATGGCGTATTTATGTCTCCCCTTGGTTGATTTGTCGAGCTGAGGGTACTAGAAGCCCTCAACTCGGCCTTGTTGTCTCCAGGGTGGCGATGAGGCTCCAGATAAGGGCCCATCGAGCTGAGGGTGCTCGGAGACCTCAGCTCGGCGCCACGGTCCTTAGGAGGGCTTTGGAACTCGCTTATGGAGTTATGCTGAGTTGAGGGTGCTCAAAGCCCTCAGCTCAGCCTTTTTTCCTTCAAGGAGCCATTGAAGCTTCCATACAAGGGCTTGCCGAGCTGAGGGTGTTCGGAGCTCTCAGCTTGGCCCTATGTTCTCTATGATGGCGCTGAGGCTTCCACTTGGTGATTAGCCGAGCTGAGGGTGCTCGGAGCCCTCAGCTCGACCCTTTTACCGTACTTGAAAATTTGGCCCCTATTAAGTTGATTATGAAGGAACCTTAACCCTCGGGGCGGTTTTGAGCCTCCCATTTGATGACTAGCCAAGCTGAGGGTGCTCGAAGCCTTCTATAACGACCCGGTTTCCCAACTCCATTACTAGGTTTCTCATATAGAGAATTTTATCCCAATTATTTTACCATTTATAAATAAATTAGTATTACTAACAATTTAGCTCTGATACCACTCTGTAACGGCCCAATTTTCTAGGACCGCCGCTAGGTTTAGCCTATAGAGAATTTTATCCAAATTATTTTACCATTTATAAATAAATTGGTATTACTAACAATTCAACTCTGATACCACTCTGTAATAACCCGATTTTTCAGAGCCGCCAAACGGTTTCTCCCCTTGGAGAATTAAAACTAAAATCAAACGACTAATATTTTATTACATAAATTTGAGAATTTTTACAATGCGAAGGCGATAATTATAATTTATCTATTTATTGCATCAATTTTGCAAGGGTAAATATTAAATACAAATTCAAACATAATATTCAAGTTTATAAATACAAATGGTAAAATTCAAAAATAAATAATAAATACAATTATTATTTATTACAAAATTTATATTTTGTAAATAATTATCATATTAACGTGATATTATGCAAATTACTGGGGGTTTAATGTTTTAATATCAATAATTATGCCCTTATGATGACGATTATATGAATAACATGATTATATTCAACATATTAACGAATTATCATATTGACGTGATTATCGTATCAACAACCCCACGCCTACTAATTCTCATGTTTAATCATTGGGCTACCACGTTAATCATATTATTATAAATATCATTTAATAATAATAATAATATTATTATTATTATTATTATTATTATTATTATCATCCGCACTATAATATATTTTATGTGGTTTAAATAATTTATATATTTACACCACTCAGTAATTTCTCAAATTTCAATAATTAGAAATTAAAATATAATTTTTGATTATCTAATTCATCGATTCAGTTTTGCAACAGTAAATAATAAATAAATGTTTTACAAATAGAATTTCTAATATAATTCCTGGTGCCGTTTTACTTTCACCGGCCCAACAATCAAAATTATAAGATTATCAGCTAACGCTCAGTAGAATTTCAACCCCTCTAATATGTGTATTTAATTAATACAACAAATAAAACACATAGACATGATTTTCACATAATTTTCACATAATCACAATTATTTCATGGAAATTAACAATTATAATTCGATCACAATAATAACATAAATCTCACAATAAAGAAATTAAATACATATATTAAAAGAGTTAGAAAATCTATCTGAAATTCGAAATCAAAATCCAAACTAAAATATTTTTCTCGCATAAAAACATTCCAGACTGTAATCTGTAACCTTATTAATTATAAGGTTGTTATTATGATCAAGCTGTGGTTCTTTGAAACCTGTGGTTCTAGTTGGTGACTTGCAGGTAAGTATGTGAAACTCATGCTGTTATGTCCAATGATTGTAATTATGTAGCTTAATTTATACCTTTCTTTGTTCTTTTTATTCCTTAATTTCTGTTGCTTAATGTTGCTTAGTTGTTGAAAAATGTGGAAAGTTATGATATGCTTTAATTTATTGAACCAGTTAGAATGTTGAGGTGTTTTGTGTAGTGTTTCTGTTCCTCCTAGTTTTTTTGTTTCTGACTCCGTTCAACGAATTTGTTCAAACAATTTGGGAACAGAACGAAAACAGAATTTTGTTTAGTTCCAATTTGTTGGAACTTGGAGCCGAAACAGAAACAAAAACAGAAGCGTTGACTCTGTTTTTATTCCCATATTTTTGCTTCTACCCAAAAATCTTGAATCAATTATGATCCTTTGCCAGGCATTTGTTCTTAAAATAGAAGGGAATTTTTTTTGGTTTTCATATTTCTGTATTTTTTTCCTGGTTACAGAATAAAAAAAACTGGGAGCAGAAGCAAATGGGGCCAATTTTTTCTTTATTTTGTTTCTGTTCCCCGAGAAGTTGGAACAGAAACTGAAAAACAAATTATTCCTGAATTGATTCCAGATTTTAAAAAATAAAATAAAAATTGTTTCGTGTTTAGCAATGATTTTATCTTTGTTAACTTGAATTAATTCAACGAATTGTTATGACCTTATCAACGAATTATTATAACCTTATCGTTTCGTGTTCTAAAATATAAAAAATGTTTTGTCTGAGTAGTGTTAGAAGTTTTTTTTTGGTTAATTGTTCTGTTTTTTATATTTTATAGTTCAAAAATACAAAAATGTTCGGCCAATCAGTGTTGAAATTATTATCAATACATTATTTTAATACACTAATTCTTGGAATAATGTAAAAAGTGTGTGAGAAAATTAGATATTATATAGATAAATTGTAAGGGTAAAATGGGAACATTAAATAGGTAATTTGGAGGGGAAAAACACAAAAACAACGCCCGTCTTCATAAATGGCACGTGAGTAGGACATCTGTCAAGTTTGACAGAAAATGTTAGATTTACACTTAGGTCCAAGACCACGGGGGGTAAGTGGCAACGTTTAAACTATATGGGCGTTAAAGTGCAAATTGGTCAAACCACAGGGGGTAAAGTGCTATTAACCCAATAAACTACCAACGAAATTGAAACGAAACTATAGTTTCTTTTCTTCCAATTGTGATGGTTATTTAATGTTTTTTTTTTTACACAATAATAATCTATAATTTATGGTCTTCAAAATAAGATATTAATCTTTCTTCTTTTTTTTTTTTTTTTTTTTTTTTTTTTTTTTTTTTTTTTGGAGTTTTGGATTAGGATGCATGTGAATGTTACATATAACATAAATTATGATGTAAATATTAAATATAACATCGCTACAATTTGTATGTCCTCGTAAGTGTTGAAAATATAACTTCCAATGTAATAAAAATAATATCAATTAATGTTGACAATAACACAAATTATATGAACATGTTAAATGTAACATGACTTAGTTATAAAAGATGATTTAGATGTTGAATGTAACATTCAATTGTGTTTTGATAATGTATAAAACCGTGTTAAATAGAATACAAATGTGGAAAATAAAAAATTTAAAAGTACCATGTTGAGTGAAAATAAATATGAAAATTGAAAATTCTGCAACGAATCTGAATCTATAATTAGATCGTGAAAAAAAAATATGTACAACATCTTTAATAAAATGATTTTGTTGTGAAACCAATAAATATGAAAAATCTCAATCCCGTGAATCTAACAAGGGCGAAGTTGTCATTTAATTTTCACATTTTTTTAAATTTGGGATTGGACGGTTTGAAAAATCTTTTACACTAGGATTATTTGGTTCATTTTCAAACTGGAATCAATTAGTAATTTCATATTTAAATTAGGATCACCTAGTAATTTTTCTGTAAAATTGAAGTTGAAAACAAAGTGGAATATTTTTTCTGGTTAAAAGATTTTTAGTTATATGAGTGCCCGCCTAACACCCTAGGAAATATGTATAACTAATACTATGGGTATACGTCATTTACTTCTCCTCTCATTATGTCATTAACTAGAAATATCTCTAATTATTTACTAAATAGTAGTCAACCCTTTATCATTTTTTCTCTATAGTTAAAAAATTATTGAAATTTTTATTGTAATTACAACTTTATCCTTGACTATTTAAAATAATTAATCAATTAAAAGTTGAAATACATAAATCCTTTTTATTCACTTTTGTCTTGAAATTGTTTCTTTTAATTTACGAGAATAGAAACAAGAAACACATTTAGTTGCAACATTTGTTCATTTTTTTATTAAAATATATAGTGGCCGGTGTTGTGGTGGTGGCCAGCGGGGTGGTAATAGAAATAATTTTGTGGGAGTAAATAAAATTCTATATTTTTTTTTTTGTTTCTCAAGAAATTCAGGAATTACTCCTAAATTACATCCAAAATTTTGGGATAAAATGGGTTTCTATATGTTAATCTCAAAATTCTAGGAGCAGGAACAGAAATCAGGGAACGAAAATAGTAACCAAACGTGTTTTGTCCTTCTCCAATTAACAGTGAGGAATATTAGTTTACTTTTAATTTTATTAGATTTTAATTCAAAATAAATTATGATGCATGAGAAATTCACGCTACTCGGAAGAAGCCCATCATGATATGCCCAATACTCAAAAGGAGCCGAGCCATGGACATTGGTCCAAATCCATGATCCATGTGTAGATCCATCAAGTGGAAGGCCAAACAACGTAATTCTCACTTAGTGGGGTAGGCGAAAGGGCGTAACTCCCCACTAATTGTGTAACTCTTCATTAACTCCCCACTAAATAACTAGATAATTGAGAGCCAAAAAGATTGTAACTCCCCACTAAATAACAACATAATAGGGAGAAGATCAAGTCATCAAAGATTAGGTCACTCATATCCAACGATCGTGATCTGTTCAGTTTATAAATAAAGGAGATGTATCACATTATTTTTACATTGCAGTCTTTTGCTTGATATTCTAAAGCAAACTGACTTATTCTCATGCCGGATGTTCTTTGGCCGACACCACACTACTGTGCCCTTAGAATTAATCGGTTTTGCAGGTTATCTCTGACATGTGCAGAACTGTTACACGTGTGAGGGATTTTTTTGGGCAACATCAAATCAACTTTTAATCTATTAAATATTATATAACTCATAAAATTGAAAATAGAATGTAGTTAAATCTTGAATTAACACATTTCCAAGCCAATTAAAATGATATCATACAATTATAATGAAATATGGAAAAAAAAAAAAAAGATTTATTGATATTATCCAAACTTTGAAATTTATCTATTCAATTAAAATTTGAAGAGAGTTTTAAATTTAAAATCACATAGAATAAAAATTAAGTATGTAAAATAAGATATATCAAAACTAGCCCCATCTTTAAGAAATCAATTCGCATGGACTATAAGACCATGAAAAACTTTGGCAAAACACTACTAGTCAAAAAACATAGAAAAAAGAAAAAAATCCATTAATTAAACATATATATATATATATATATATATATATATATGTGTGTGTGTGTGTGTGTGTGTGTGTGTGTGTGTGTGTGTGTGTGTGTGTGTGTTTCTCCTCTTTCTCTCTATTCAATTTCACCACAACCACTGGATACGACCAACCATATTCCTCACCCGCATAGATCCATCCCCCGAGTAACTTTGTCTACCACCGCGCACCTATCTACCTCTCTCGTATCTCTCTCTCTCTGTATATATATATATTGTGTTTTGGTGTGGTTTAACATCCCAATCACCGCTCCATGTTGCCTCTGCTAGTATTCGAGACCTTTAGCATATTCTCAATTTCTTCCAAACGGTCCATGAGTCGTGCTAATGCATTGACATCGGCATTGGCATTGTCTTCTCCATTTGAAGCACACTGTCACGAGCTCACATTTTCGTAGTGGCATCGATCATCCAGTGCGGCGTCCCAACGCGTTCGTTGCATGGGGGTAAGACTGTAGACCACCTTGTCAACACGCGGTCCGTGACAACACCCTCATTCAACAAGGGCTCATTCAACTTCAAAAAATAGAATTTTCACCAAGATAATTTTTCAAAAAAATTAAAAATTTCCAATTGGATATCCTTAATTGAAAATTTCAAGGCCAATTTAGTGAATTGGGTTTCATATTTTTAATTTAGAAACTTAGGAGCCAAAATAAAATTTACAAATAATTTGGTTTTGGGTTCAACTAGCCTAATTGGGAGCATATTTTTAAAAATAGAATAAGTTTTAAGGATAGTCAATTGAATTTTGAAGAATTAATTTATATTGGGGACTTTTGATGGCGAGCTTGTTTCCTAGTTTAGCTATTCTTCCTGTCTTTTCTTTATTCTTTATTCTACCGTGTAATAGTAGTACAAGCCATGCTAATATATGTATACGTGACGCCGTTATTATCCATTGAACATGTATTAAAGAAGTAGATCAAATCAAATATTTTTTGATGTACATGTTTTAAAGGTAATATTTGGTACCTGAGATTGGACAAAAAATTAGAATAGTCATAGGAATAATTATTTCATTTATATATTTGGTACATTAGATTAAATTTCATTCTCATTATCAAATATTTGCTAAAATATGAGATTAACCAATAATCCCAAGATAAATTTTATTCATTTATCGACCAAAAAACACGACCAACACCCAATATTAAAATGAGAATGAAATTTAAATAAATTATTATTTTATTCCATAAAAATTTAGTTAAATGACTATTTTCTCCCTTGAATTTCTAACAAATATATCTCTTAATTTTTTATTTTTTCATTATTTTCCTCCCCTTCTTTCATTCTCCCTAAACTATCTTTTCTAGCGAGAATCCAATTGGTGGTGCCAGACTCTTTCTCTCTCTCCTCAGCACTACCGCCCCCACCACTTGTTAATTGCCTCCCTCTACTCTTCTTCATTTTTTTCTTCTCTCTATCTTTCTTCTATATATATACCTCTTATCTAGAACTTCATTTAGTTTATGTTCATGTATTCTCTATTTAAAGAAATTATATATTTTTCAAGTGAAGACTTTATTGTATATATACATTCTGTTCTTGATTTATTCCCCACAATACTAACCAAATAATTGAATGAGAATGGTCATTTCTTTACCATGCCTAATTTCTTCTATCACTAAATATAGAAATGATAATGATTGTTCTATTCCATCATCATAATAACTCCAATTCTATTTTCATTGCATTTTATTGTGGCTTATCAAAAACAAAGTAAGAGTCTTGTTAATGAATGATTCCTCATCTCTTTTCTATAAATTAAGATCATATTTATTTAGTGTTTTTGTTCTCAAGAAGATTATGAAACAAAAGCCAAAATAAAAAAATAAAAAAAAACATTTTCGTCATAATTCTAAATTTTAAGAAAAAATTCCATACTTCTATTTTAGTTTTAATTTTTAAAAGTATTTCTACCTTAGTTTCTTGTATTTTTAATTAAATTTGAGAAGAAAGAAATTGATGCAATTTTGTCTATGAAGATTAAATTTCATCAGCATGCATACAAATTTAATTTTAAAAACAGGAATTATTGACAAAAATCATCAACATTAATGGAAATTGTGATTTTGCACTTTCAGTCCATAGTAAAGGGGACATGCTTATTTTGAATTGTATTAAGAAAATCTTCAATCTCATTGTAAATCCAAACATGTAGATCAATTATTCCATTTCAATCACGAAGATCCTGAAAGGAAATGATATTTTCATTAAGAGAATAAACACAAGGGACAACATAGTACATTGAATCACTAATGTTCCACTTCACAATTGCTAGATTCACACGTCAAAAATATGGGGATTAGTACAAATGGATTATTGTGCTAGTGGAAGATTGTTGGAGACAAGTCCTAGTCGATCTAAGTTTCTTTTTTTATTTCCAGCGAAGTATATAGAGAAAACTGATGGCCAAAAAGTTCTCCAATAAACGGACCTTAGAACAAAGAGATGAAGGGGCTTTGTGGCTTCGATTACCATTGATCTCTGAATAATAGTGGGGGAGGTTGATGAAGGTGAGAGTCGTCAATCTTCATGGCGTAAAATTAGTGTTTTTCGTCTATATTGCTGTCACGTGAGCATTTTGTCTTGGTCATTTTATCTGAAATGTTGGCCAGAAGAAGGAAGACGAACAGAGCGTTGGTGAAGAAGATTTAAAAAAACATAAAAACAATTACACTATTAACCCTTAAGTTATTGAAAAATATCAAAATAGTCCCTATTGAAAAATTTAAGGGTATAAACGGCATTTCACATTAATTAATAGAAAACTTAACAGTTGCACTTTAGTCCACAAGCATAGGGGGTAAGTGGTGAAGAAAATACTTCAAGGGGATAAAATGCAAAATGGTCTAACCACGGAGGGTAAAGTATAATTAACCCTTAAATAGATTATATATATATATAAAAAAAAAAAAAAAGTAGATTATTATATTAGATATTAAATTTTTAATTAATTTTTAAAATAATCTTTTATATAACTTGGAAAATAAATATTAATTAATATACCAAACAATATACATCAATAGTTTATAAAAATTAAAAATTTAATAAATATATTAATTTAAAAAAAATTGATTTTTTAAAATTTTGTAAACTTTTTAAGGGAAATATTATCATTTAAGCCTATATTAAATATCGTTTTACTACTACATTCCAAGTAGTTTAGACTAGTCCAAAAACTAATGTTTTTAAAACCGGACCGAACATCAAATCGGAAGAGTTACCGGGTCATGGTTCACCGGTTCAATCGACAGGTGAACCGCGGTTGAACCGTGACATCATAATTACGTGATTAGTATATATATATAAACACAATTAAGAACAATCAAATAAACAACCAGTCATGAAATCCTCCCCCAAATTAAACAAATTAAATATTTATTATTATTATTTAATCTAAATTTGACATAGAGACAATTATAACCTGGAACTAATAAAGAGACAATATACTGCAACTATTCTAAAAGATATTTATCAAACTAATAATGACTGAAAGTGCAACTATTCTTAGACTATTCACTTACATCAGTCGTTTCACTTTCATCTTCGAAACCTAGCATCCAATTTCAGTCGCCCACCATTTTCAATTTTCGCTGCCATAAAATTCTTAATCTTAGCCATTCCTATTGTGGATCTCGTCCCTTCCCCTGTTTTCCTGTCGGATCTCAGCCAGTTGCAGGGGTGGAGCTCGACGGCGGACCAGATTCGGAAGAGAGAGGTAAGAAGAATGTCGACTATAGCAGATAATGCGAGGCCAGAAATCGAAAATGTCAAAAACTCATCCAGTTCAGTTCAAACCATTCCGGTTCACCGGTTTGACGGTCGAACCTGTTCGAACCGCCCGGTTGGACGGTTATTAGGGTAAAACGGTTCTAGGTGATTTCCGGATTGGAATCAGAACCGGTCGACGGTTCAACTGGCCGAACTGATCCGATTTTTAAAACATTGCCAAAAACTACCATTAATTAACGTTAATTATAAATATATCAGTAATGAATAGCTTATCAAATATATATATATATATATATATATATATATATATATATATATATATATATATATATAATTACAAAATATTTAGATTGTAATTTCTACCAATTTCTAAATTCTATACCTATAGTATCTTGTTGGATGGTCATGGATAGAGTTTGCAACAATTAAAAAATAGTTCAATCGTCAACTTCTCTTAAATCGCAAAATAACACCTACAAAATGTGTATATATCTATTCTTGTATAACTAATTCTTTTGTGTTAGTATTTTCAATTCCTATTTCAAGGTTTTGATTCGAGGTTAATGATACGCATCAATTTGTCATTATTTAAAAAAAAAAATGGAGTAAAAAAATGTCTATTTGTTGTTTAATTACTTGCCATAATAGTGCTCCAATCTTCGACACCTTTTGAGAAATTATTTATACGTATTACATCAATTTAATTCTAACAATAAATCTGAACTTATTATCATCGGAAAAGGGAAATTAATATATACGAAAGATATAACATTTCAATCATCACTGTAGATTTGGTTTGAGTGAAACTAGGCTCTCCTTGTACATCATTGCTCTCATTGTTTCTGAACAGCCATAAATCCCAAATTGCTGAATTTGTTGAGTAGTAAGATTGCATGACACCATTTGTCCATCGGTTGTTTGGAGAAGAAGCTCACTATCCTTCCAAAACATCATAGGGCATGTGAGTCTCAAAAGAGGCCCGATGGTAAATTGCTTCGTCCAAGATGATTCTACACCATATTCAGTCATCACCCATATCTCAAAACATTTATCCACGGTTTCACGATAAAGTATTAAGGCAAGGGTCTCATTTAAGATTGCAAGTGACTTGCATCTCCCATCTTGGTAGGAGCAGGCCTTTCCAATTTGAATCTCTTGAAACACTTCTTTGCCCATGTGGAAAGAAAGGATTGCCTCATGGTTTACATCGTTGTCTGTGTACCAATGAAAAGCTCCATTGAATAATGTCGCAAAACAATCAGAGTACCAAACAAAAGGTATAACAACATCAAGTTTTCTCCAAGAATCTGTGCTAAGATTGTATATCTGGGCTGTGTCAGAATCAAATAAATATGTGTCTTCGTCATCATAATAATAAAGTCGTATTAACCTAATCACCTTGTAGTTATTTGTGGTTGGATCAAAGCCAAATCCCACATGTGTTGAGTTCACCCTTATACCATATGGATAAACAAAATGCATAGGAGGAGTAATGATCTTGAACTCTCTTGTTGAAGGGTTACATAATAAAATTATAGTTGTATAAGTATTTGTTATGCATACGATGCCATTTGAAGGTCCTAAAAATAATGATATGTATTTGGTATCAAAAAATGGTATCTCTAAATTAGATGACCTGCTATGCAAGTCGTTGTTGGCAGTGGTGGTGATGGTGTTAATTAGAGATTCATTTGAGAAGAAGGACAAAACACTTTTGTTGTCACGTTTAAGGTAATGTTTAACGATGACACATTGATTTTGGTTCTCGTGAAAATGTTTCGCGATGAATGTAGGGCTTTTTAATAGAGCATACCAATTTTTGCAAACACAATTGAAACGCATCAATGATTTTGCTGATAATTTTGATAGGATGTCTATGATCACGTCTTTTGATACATATTCCATCTTCAAATTTTTAGAGGGAGATGGTAAGAGGAGACTTTTCAATCCTTTAAGCCTATCTTTCTTGAAATATTTCTTTACAAAAAGAAGATTATATATACACACAAACGTTAATGCAATTAATATTATTAATGACATTATATATACTATTTAATAGGGTGATCCACACAAACACTTGTCACTAAATTTTCAAAAATAAATAAATAAATTTTATTTTATTTGTAATTTTAATTTATTACTTTCTACAATTTGGAACGAAACATACTTTGAAAACTTTTTTTTTTTTACGGATTAAATTTCATGATCAAACTCATCATAATCTAATCTATATCTATGTAAGAAACTAAAATGGGAAGACTACTCTTGAGAATAAAAGAGAGCTCATAAAACCTCTTTTATTGATTCTTTTTAATTGTTTTCTTTAATATTTTATTTAAATAAAATTTTCAAATATTATATATCATTAGTATAGTGATTTGAGTGAATTTAATTGTTATTTATTTTTAATATAGGTTCGATGAATTGTATATATATATATATATATATTTAAAATGGTGAGATTTTCCTATTGAATAAAATAATTCTTAAATAAATAACAAAAAACTATACTAAATTTTTTAATTTTAATAATTTTTTTTATATTCTTTATTTCTCATATAACTATTGATAGAAATAATGAAACTAAAATTGGAAGATTATACTTGAGAATAAAAGAGAGTTCACAAAACTTTTTTTCTTGATTCACTTTAATTGTTTATTTGAATAAGTTTTAAATATTATTTATCATTAATATAGTGATTTGAGTGAATTTAATTGTTATTTATTATTAATATGGTAGGTTCAATAGTAAATATTTATTATTAATATAGTAGATTTTTCTTTTAAATGAATAACAAAAAACTATTCCAAACTTTTAAATTTTAATAATTTTTTTACATTCTTTATTTTTCATATAATTGTTGATAGAAGTAATGAGACTAAAATTGGAAGACTACACTTGAAAATAAAAGAGAGTCCACCGACCCTCTTTTCTCTTTAATATTTTATTTAAATAAGTTTTAAATATTAAATTTATCATTAATATAGTGATTTGAGTGAATTTAATTTTTACTTATTATTAATATAGTAGGTTCAATAAATTGTAAATATATTTTTTTTTATATTTAAAATAGTGAGATTTTCCTTTTGAATAAAATATTTTTTTTTTAAATAAAAAACTAAAAGCTATGCTACATTTTTTTTAATTATAGTGCCAAAAAAAAAAAATATTTTTTAATATTCTTTGTTTCTCATATAGGGTTGATAGAAGTAACAAAAAAAAGTAATTTTTATTTTGATGCAACCAATTTCGTATACAAAATGAGTTGAAAATTGATAAATACAATAAAAAGTTGAAAATAGCAATTAAAAAAAAAATGGGAAATTCCTCCAAAGGTCCCATCCTATAAAAACATCATTTTATGGAGTCCTGTAACAGTAATTTTTTTACACATGAAATGAGACTTAGAAAGTGGTTTTTTGAAATCTTGGGATTTCTAAAAAAGTTTCCCTTAAAAAATCTACAAGCCCACTATTTTTGAATTTGATTAAATTTATTACTAAATAAAATCGTGTACGAAAACTTTGCAAAATAATTCTAAAAATATAACTAAATCAAATAGTTTATGCGAACAATAACCAAATTTCATAAAAAAAAATGTAGTCCTTTTAATATTTTAAAATTTAAATAATACAGCAACAAGTACCCTTTAAATAATAAAAAAAAATACTATAAAAAAAATATCATTTGATTCCAAAAGTAATAAAAAATAGAAATGGAAATGTATATATTTTTTAGATCAACAATATTTATTTCTTAGAACAATTTTAAAATTAAAACTTCGCACCAATTACTCTTTAAATACTCAAAGAAAATATAACAACTATAATTTGATCCAAAACTAATAAAAGAATAAAATTGAAAATGTATTATATAAAAAATTGAAAATAAAAACCGATTTTGACCAAAATTATAATTCTTGACTAGAAAATAGAAACTAATTGTAAACAACATAATTATTTTTAAAAAACAATATTTGAAAAAGTAAGAAAATTGGAAAAAAACAATCTAGGAACTGATTTACTTATTATTTATTATTTTATGAAAATAAATATGAGTGATAAACATTAACAGTGTTTGAAGTTGAATTTAATTGTTTTTTAGGTTACAATTTTTATTTTAATTTTTCAGCATTAAAATTTAGTTTTTTTTCTATAATTTTAAAAATATTATTAATAATAAAATTAAAAGATCAATTACACATTGTGTGTAATATTCAAATAAATATATATATATATATTATATAATTTTTTTCCTAGACTCACATGATATATGTGATTTAAAACTAGTACAATAACTAAAACCGGAAGCACTTATTCTAAATTTACAAGAGCTCTTTGTTGTTATTTATTTTCATTTTTGTTATGATTATTTTTGCATTATATCATTTTCTCTCTTTTAATCTTTTCTTTAGTGAATTTAAATGCATTAATGTGGAGAGTTCCTAATATATTTTTATTGTCAATTAATGTTTCGATAATAATTATCATCTCATTCATTTCTTTATATGCTAATTTTCTTCATTAACATTTTGTATTCCTAACGGATGCATCTATATTTATATATGTATATATTTTTGACATATGTCGCGATTGTAGAAGACATTAAGATAAAAAAGTTTTCAATTGGTTTCAATGGACATACAAAATAATTTATTAAACCATGTTTTGTTATTCCTTTTTTTTTTTTTTTTTTTTTTTCTGAAAAAATCACATGTTTTAATTTGAAATATAAATTTATCAATACAATGAAGATTTTAAGTGTTTTTTTTTTAAACGTTTTTTTTAATTAAGTTTATATGTCTAAAATATTCACCAATGAAAAATTAAATTGCATTAAAACAAGTATAGAAAAAACACCTAAAAGTAATATTAAAAATTAGACAATATTTTTAAAAAAAATACAAAGATCCCTTACTATTTCAAAGATTAAAACCAAAACGTCTTTAGTGTTAAATAAATACGTAATAGGTTAAATTTTAAATTTTATATAAATATGTAATATATAGTGTTTTTTTTTTTTTTTTTTTTTTTTTTTTTCAATTTTTCAATCAATAATTATTGCTAATTTTTGGAATGAGGAGATGGTAAAGTATAATTTTCAAAAAATGGAGGGGTTTTTTTAAATATTTTTGGATTCATACTAAACTAGGAGTATAAGAGCATGTAATTATCATGCATGTTGGTCCAAATGTGGCTTTTGCTTGTCACATGTTGTGCATGTGGGGGTGCACTTAAATTATTCTTTCTAATTGGCTTGTAAAGAGATCAAATGATAAGTAGCCCACGTGAATTTCATTATTAAAAAATTTGAATAATTGTGCATTAATTATTAATTGAGGGAAATTTGGTTGGTGAAGCCCACACTTGCATAGGGGTTCCTTCGTAATCAATTTAAGGGCGGCCAAGATCTCAAGTATTGAAAAGGCCGAACTAAGGGCTCCGAGCACCCTTAGTTCGGCTAATCATCAAATGGGAGGCTCAAAACTTCCATGAGGGTCAGGGCTCCTTCATGATTAACTTAAGGGGGGCGAAACTCCTAAGTATTGAAAAGAGGCTGAGCTAAGGTCTCTTAGCACCCTCAGCTGGGCTAGTCATCAAATGGGATGCTCAAAACCATCAGTTTGGCCAATCACTGAGTGGAAGCCTCAACGCCGTCATGGAGAACACAAGGCCGAGTTGAGAGCTCCGATCACCCTCAGCTTGGCAGACTCTCGTATGGAAGCTTCAACGCCACCCAGAAGGAAGAGAGGCCAAGCTAAGGGCTCCGAGCACCCTCAGCTCGGCTGAAACCCATAAAGGAGTCCTAAAGCTTTACTGAGGACCGTGACATCGAGCTGAGGGCTCCAAGCACCCTCAGATCGGCGGGCCCTTATTTGGAAGTCTCATCACTGCCCTAGAGGCAACAAGGTTGAGTTGAGGGCTCTCAGCACCCTCAGCTCGATAAATTAACCAAGGGGAGGCCTAAATCTGTCATGGAAATAAAGTGCCGAGATGAGGGATCCGAGCACCCACAGGTTGGATGAACCTCCTAAAGGACTCCTAACTCAGCCATGAAGATAAAGTGCTGAGATGAGGGATCCGAGCACCTTCAGCTTAGATGACCCTCCAAAGAGACTCCCAAATTTGCCATGAAGAACGACAACAATAAGCTGAGGGCTCTGAGCACCCTCAGATCGGATGATCCTCCAAAGTGAAGCTCAAATCCAACATGAAGAATGACAACGTCGAGCTGAGGTCTCTGAGCACTCTCAGCTCGGTTGGCCCTCCAATGAAGGATCTAAATCCACCAAGGAATAAAAGATGCTGAGCTAAGGGCTTCAAGCACCCTCAGCTCGGCTGAGTGCCAGATGGAAGATCTAGAACTGACCTGATGTTCATTGTTTCGAGCTAAGGGCTCCAAGCACCCTCATCTCATATGATCGTCACAGGGAGAGACTCAAAACTATCCTGACGTTCTTTTTACCTCATACTCGGTTAAAGGGGATAAAATGATCCATTCGTCTCCATTTCAAGTAAGCCGGCCCATGGACTTCTACTAGTGGGCCCAAAATCTCGGTCTAAATACTTAGGACCCCTATTTATAAGCTCATTGGTCGCCTACCAGATTAGGCTAATTAATTGAGTTGGAGTCCCTAATTCGAAGGCGCTAATCGAGCCCTACTCTCCATATAACTTCTAGGCATCTATTGCCACCAAGTATTAGCTTCTTATTTATTCAAGATCAATATTAGCCTTCACCCTTGAATTTCACGCTGGAGGGATTTCACCAAGCACAACCTTGGTGAGCCTATGTGTAGGTACTCGGAGTGTGGACTTGGAGCTTAGCGTGGAGTTCAGAATAAAGTCTGAAGAGGAGTTCAATATGGAGCCCGGAAAGGATCTCAGGTCGGGGTCCAAAGAAGATCTCAACTGGAGTTGTTGGCCTAGTGAGCTATACAAGAGGGGGGTGAATTAGGTAGTTATAAAAAAAATTAAACAATTAAATCTTTCAACAATTAAATTATCAAATAAACAACTTATCCTAAATCAATTATGATATTTGTTATGCAGCGGATAAGTATTTATATTCTAAATACACGCCCAAATAGAATCTGATAATAATAATAATAATAACAACAATAATAATAATAATAATAATAATAATAAAGCACATCAAGATATATCCTGGTTCAGCAAACTAACCTTGTCTAATTCAGTCCCTCGAGCTCTATGGAGATTCGCAACCACTAAACCCATTGATCCCTTTACCAAGTAGGAATCAAACCCCTTACAATTTTCCTTGTCCCAAGCTAGGAAATAATCTTATCTTTTTACCAGGCTAAAGATTAACCTAATTCTATTACCAGAAGAATCATCACCTAATCCTTTTACAAGTTAAAGATCAAACCTAATCATTTTACAGGCTAAAGATCAAACCTCACAACTTTCACAAGTATCTTTTTCACAACTAAAAATGGAACCTTCACAATTCACTCAATTCAATTCAAGAAGAATCAAAATCTAGTTATTTTCAAGGGAAAAGAATAACCTAACATTTTTATACTTAGAAAAAAATCAAACCCTAATCTTTTTACCGAAAAATGTTGAAATCTAGCTATCCTGACTAGACATCGGCTCAACCATGTCTAATATGCTCAAACTCACAAATACACAAAAAATTGAATTTCTTCCCACAAGGAGTTTTTACCCTGCACCTCAAAATAGATATACTCAATAATGTTCTGAAATTTACTACATGATAGATACAATATGAGGCAAATTAATATTTGATTATAAATAAGTGTGGGTAGCATAAAATAAGACACGTAATCAGATAAACACACAAAATCATTTTAAAAAGATTCTTAAATTTGAAAACGATTTTTAAACAATCTTAACAATCGAGCAAATATAATAATATGAAATCACAATAAGAATAATATCTTGGAAAAATTTCACTGAGATAACACTGAAGAATGTAAATAAAATCGCAAGACAATACAAATCGGTGATGCCAAAACAATTACCACTTTAGATCAAGAACGTAACACAATATCTCTCTCGCATGAATGTCAATAGAATAATAATTCTTAGAAAAGCTTAGGAACTGATGTTCTTGATATATTTTATCAGAATCCCGCAGGTCTAATTATATAGATCAGTATCAAGCCCTCCAATTGCTACTTTTCACAAGATATGTCTCTAAAAGGCACTCTTATACCCCATACAATAATCCCTTTCAATTTTGGGATATTTCACTTAAAGACGAATTTTAAACTCTCCAATAAGTGCGTAAAATATTTCTCAATTATCAATCACAAAGATATGAAGTATTTAACTAACCAAATTGAGAAAATCATTTAATATGTGAACCAAATTAGTATAAGTTTAAATATGGACCATATCTTCAACAATATCAGGTCCCCTAAATTTCTCCCTTGGAATAATAAAAAATGACCAGTTTTTACCAAAAGACCAAGATCTTTGAAATCTCAACCGAAATAGTAGGTTGATCGATCCTAGGCCTGGCGGATGATCGATTGATACAGCATGTAAGCCAGGCCAAACGAAATACCCAGTCAGTTGATCGATCACTCCTCGGTCGGTTGACCGATAGTTTCAAAGAGTTTTCCATACTATTTTCCACTATAGTCTGTTGACTGATTTCCTTCCAATCGGTTGACCGATTGGTTCAGAAAATTCACCTGCTATTCCACTACACCCATCATTTAACCGATCGTTTCTTGGTTGGTTGATCGATTGATGCAGGTTCTACACTTTTTGCACTGAAACCTAATTGTTTCAATCATTGACCAATCCTTTTTTGATCAATTGACCGATTGATACTGGTTGGTTAATTCATTCACCAATTTCTACTACAAAACTCAACGTTTAATTCAATTAATTGATTGTTTTTCCGAGTTAACTAAATTAACCCTAAACTTCAACTTTAAAAATAATTTTCACTTAGGTCAATTTTTATTTTCAATTTCATATAGGAGTACATATTTAATCACTAATTAGGATCCTAAAATTTATCATATCAACACACAAAAATATAACTTATTTAATAGTGTTGCGTGTGATCCTAAGTCGGGTTGCATTAAGAATATAAGTGTGTTGAGTTATTTTCACCTAATTTCTTTAAGATCTTCGACATTGTTTATTTCTTCAATGTCCTTCTTTACACTCTAGATATTTGCTTCATGATACAATCAATAAATGAAACTCTTTTTCTGAAACACTCAACAAACATTTTAGTTCTACTAAAAATATCAATCTTAATTGTTCATCAAAACCTCACAATCAACAATCTTCCCCTTTTGATGTTGACAATTGACTTTGATGTTTTCTTCTGAAAACAAAATATAACCACGTTACCCCTAAATTCAAGGATGGGTATTTTACTTATTTAAGCACAATCATGAAGATAAATTCAAACAATTCAATAGATATTCAATATAAGCTTAAAAATTAGTATAACGATTAAGATATTCAATAAAGCATGATATAAGAAATTCAACGTAGATTTATCTTTAATCAGTGTAATGCTTAGGTGAATAAATTTCTAAACATCAACTAACTTGTTTAAAGTTCACTTTCACCATGATCTCTCCATTTGTTAAACAATTTTCTCATTTAAACATCAAACAAATTCTCCCCCTTTGTCATTTCAAAAAGTGGGGACGGAGAACATTTTTTTTTAACCCCATTTAAATATCTTGATAAAATAATTTTTCTTTAAAAAACTCATCAACCTTTTTGATTTTTAATAAAGGGGATATACATCATTTTAAGAATAAAACTCATTTTAAATCATTAGAATATATGTGGATCATCATAGGAAATAAATATTAAGCATAATTGGTCATGTTCGAACAAACCACAACAAGATAATTACTACTCAGTCAAGTACCATAAAATTTAGATTAAGCTATTGTAGATTAAAGTACCAAGGTGAGACAAGTTTTAAATTTCATAACACTACTGAGAATGATAAAAACATAAAATCTAATGAGAACCCTATCCCATGAATGGATAATATGATCCCAAGGGACTAGTCGCTGGCTGCTGTGGATACTGACCACAAGATGAATGTTCAAACTCAAGGGTATCTACTAATAATACAGCATCGATGGTCCTACCCCTAACAACCCTGCTGCAGTGGATCCTCCAAAGGATTGTTGCGCTCTGGATGTAGTATGTCTGCTATAATGCTGTTGGGCGCTGAATTTTGCTGGCTGGCAAACTGTGAGCTCTATGTTAATTGGAACATATGTTCTATGCTTCCTGTGATTCTCCCAAATTCAGCCTCCATAGTCTCAGTGATCCTCCCTCATTTGTTTTCCAAGGACACTCTCATCTCAGCCATGCTATTTCAATCCCGGACATTCGGTAATCCATCATCTCTGTGTATTCCGGGAGATCACCAACTTGATTTCAAAGCATGTCTATCTTTTGATCTGAGCTCAACTCTTCTTCTTCTTCTTCTTCTTCTTCTTCTTCTTCTTCTTCTTCTTCAACCACCATTCTCTGTCTCTCTTCACCCTTCTTTTTTACCCACCTATTCCTCTCAAATTCATATCTCATTAAAATAAAATTACTCATATTTATCTATGTTGGGGTCACTGTGAAGAATTTCAATTCTTCAGGATCAATTTCCACTCTAAAGTGGTCAAATATTGTTTGAAGCGCATCGGCATAGGGTAGCACTCTGGAGGATTTCTTTAGATGATATCTCATGTGATCCATCATGATATGGGCTAAATCTAGTTTTTATACCCTCAGCAATCTCATTCAATAAGTATAAATCAAACTCATTCACATTCGTATAACTTTCTTCTCTAGGCACAATCGTATATATATTCATCGAATGAATAAGGTAGTGCTCAAGCGATAGTGATCCCGCTCTATCTCCATCCAACCCAAATTTATTGGCGACTCACTTTTATTAAAATTCGTCACAATTCAATGAGTGGTATTGTAGGGAAATACATCTCCTCTATCCAACTTCAAAATATACCTAAGATCTGCTGTATCAAATCTAATTTCTTTCCCTTTAACAAACGACCTAATTTGTTCTTCTCTAAGTGTAAGATTATTATAGAATATTCTTACCCAAAGAGGTATCCACTCATTACTTTGGGAGACAAAATCGGTCCACCCCAAAACCCTAACATACTTCTCTAGATCGAGATTTTTCTTCTTTAATCCATCAAAATCTATGGGTTTACAATAAACAACTTTTCGATACGCAAATTCAATTTTGAATTTTATTTCTTTTTCCTTGTTCACAAAATGGATATTGTCATTTTTGGGTTTTCCCGGGAAAGGTCTCTTGACTCTAGACATTTTCTCACAATATTTAGTTCAATCAATGGATTAAACACAAGAAATCTAACAAGATGAAATGGATCTACCGAAATCCTAGAGAGCAACGGAAGATCCAACCTTATGATGAAACTTTAGGTTTCCAAATGCTAGATCCAAGCCCTTAATCTTCAAATCCAAGCCAAAACGTGATGATCTCTTGAAGATTTTGGATGTAAAGTACTTGGGAGAAGAAAGATTTTTGGAGAAAAGAGAGTTCAAAATCGAAATGGGGGTGAAATGAGAGGGCAAATGATATTAATCCCATAACAGTCGGTTGACCAACTGTTCTTGGTCAGTTAACCGACCGAAACAGAGTCTGCATATTGCAAGCTCTGTTCTTGTCAGTTAACTGACAGGGCCCTTTTTATCTTTTTGTGCATTTTAGCCCTAATTGATCAACTAGCTCAATTTTTACCTCTTATTTTGTTCTACACATATTATTTAAAATATTTTCACACCCACACACACTCTATCTCTCTCTCACACACACACATATCATAAATATCTAATTTAAGAAATGCGAAGCATCTCCCTAACAAAATTAACATATTTGAATTTTTAAAAAATTGACATACCTGGATCATCTTTGGGTGCAATTGGTGTGTGTATATTTGGTGGATTGTTGATTTTAAGTTTGGTGTCCTTTAAATCCATTATTTTTCCTTTTCCTTAACTTATCACTTTGATTTCCTTCTTTCTTGCATTGGCTCTTTTCTGGATTGGTTCGGTGATTATTTTCTTGCCTTTGTACGGTGCTTTCAGCTACTTTTTAAACCTTCCACTTTGCATATACTGATTCTTCCTCATTGGTGCATTGAATCCAGACTGCTTCTTAACATGTAATATTCATTGTATCCTCTTGATTGTTAGAATCTCCAAAATTTTATTTCTTTGGTATCTAGTTATTTTTGGATCTGATAGGGTAACCATGCAATAAATAACAAACTTTCTCAAAATAACCATACTTCCCACAACAAAAACATTTAGCATTGTTAGTACATTTCTTCGAATAATCATTGTTCTGCACGAGAGCATGATATCGATGGTGATATTGAGGAGTTGCTTTAGCAACTATTGATTTTTCAACAAGTTTAGTTTTCTCAATATCCTAAAATTTATCCATTACTTCATCAAGATCCTTTTGAGTCTTTTAAAGTAATCACTTTGTTGAACTAACGTTCACCTGGTTACCAAAATTATCCTTGTTAAATGATTGAGGATAGACCTTTCTATTGTAATACCTAGTAGCAATTTGTTGGTAGGTTGCCTGCCGAATAGGCGCGCATTCCTTCTTTTCTTCCAATAAATCATGGTTAAGGGCCAAAGAAGCGTTATTCTCATCTTAATTGAAAATCATCACTGTCCGAGAAGAGGGCATACCGATCTTAGCGGGGATTATTGCCTCTGACTTGAAGGTCATCGCGAAGGGAGTTTCTCCTGTAAGGGTTCTTGCTGTAGTCTGGTAAGCCCAAATGACAGGGTACAAATCCTCAACACATCTTCCATTTGATCTATCGAGACAGGTTTTGAGTCCATGAATAATGGTGCGGCTAATGACTTATACTCGCCCGTTGGACTGGGAGTGCCCTGGAGATGCGAAGTGGGTCCGAATCCCTAACCCGAAGTAAAAATCTGAGAAGAGGTCATTATCGAAGGGCAAAGTACTTGTTATCGGGACGATAATGGTAGGAGGTTGCCGGGGATAGGAGGTGAATCTTTGATATTTATCGTATTTCTTGACGAACTGCATAAAGTCTTTGTGTATGTCCGGCCAAAAATATCCGTGACAAATGAGCTTGTGAACCATGGATATTTCTCCAGAATGATTGCCACATAACCCTTCATGAACTTCCTTCAAAACGTAGTCAAATTCCTCCAGCCTGAGACAACATGAATAAGGACTCGAGAAGGCCCTCCGGTAGAGAACTCCATCAATGATGGTGTACCGTGACGCTCGATATCGTATACGTCTCGCCTCTGCTTAGTTAGAGGGGAGTGTCATGTTTAGGAGATATTCTCTTGTTAGGTCCATTCAAGTTGGCGAGTTGGAGAGAGCACATATGGAGGTACCTCGATTGGGGATGGTGGTGCTCGATGCTTCCAAATACTCTACGGGGATACTTTAATTTAAGGTGAATTCCACGGCGGAGGCCAATGTATCAGCATATTAGTTTTCTTCGCGAGGGATTTGGCACAATTGGATTTTTTTGAAGTTCTCCATCAGTGCTTTTACTCTTCCGAGATAAATAGCCATACTAGGGTCCTTGGCTACGTACCCACCGTTGACTTGGTTTACAATGAGTTGTAAGTCGGAGAAGACGTATAGGTTTTTGGCATTAAATTATCGTGCTAATCTGAATATGAGTCCCACAAGAAGGGCCTCGTACTCCACTTCATTATTGGTGGTTCTGAACCCAAGTCGAATTGTGTATTCAATTTCTTCCCGATCAGAGGCTACCAAGGCCATGCCGGCCCCACAGCCTCCCATATTGGAAGAACCATCTGTGAATAGCTGTCAGGTATTTAGAACAAAGTCGTTGTTTGGTTTGGGATGAGTAGGTGGCCATTATAGGGTCAATACCTTTGTCGGACCGGGATGGGGATCCGGCCGGGAAAGGTCGTGACCATCCGAGATGGGTTCTTCTAGGAAAGTCTTCTCAGTAATAAAATAGGTTGGGACCTACCCCTTGATGGCTATCCTTGGTCGATATTCAATATGAAATTGGCCTAAATCAAGGCTATACTTTATAAGCTGGCCAGAAACATCGGGTGAATGAAAAATTTGTCGTAAGGGTTGATCAGTGAGCCCCAAGATCACGTGAGCTTGAATGTATTGCCTTAATTTTTGCGACACAATGAGGTGGGCATAGGCCAACTTCTCGAAGCATTGATATCTAGTTTCTGTATCAGTAAGTACTCAACTTGCATATACACATACAGTTGAACCCCTTTCTCTTCCCGGACCAACGCCACGTTGATTGCAATATCTGAAATAGCTATATACATAAATAATTCCTCCTTATTCTTGGGCGTACTCAGTAGCAGTGCCGAAGACAGGTATGCCTTAAGCTCTTGGAATGAAGTGGTTCAAGGCGGCCAGCCTTCTAGTGAGCATTTGGACATCCTTCTTTGTTCGAGGAGAAGCCATTTCGAAAACAACGCTGATTTGGTTAGGATTGGCATTGATGCCCCTTTGGGACACCATATAGTCTAAGAATTTCCCTATTGAAACCCCAAATATGCACTTAGTGGGGTTTAGTTTGATTCGATGAGCTCTGAGGTCTTTGGGGTATGCTTTGTTGAGGTCTTTGAAGTCAATGCAGAGGCACCATTTGTTGCTAGCCTTGGGAGCGAGGATGACATTAGAAAGACAAACTGAAAACTTTACTTCTTCTACCACGACAGATTTCACCAACTTGTTCATTTTCTATTCAATGATTTTTTGGCAAACCAGCTGGAATTTCCTTATTTTTTGCCTCACTGGGGGATGGTGAGGGTTAGTGTGTAGTTGATGTATGGAGATATTCGGATTGATCCCTGGAAGCTCATTATGGGACCAAGCAAAAACCTTGTAATTCTTCTTGAGGAGAGTAGTTAATTCTTCTTACTGTTCCGGATTGAGCTTGGCACCAATTCGAATGGTTCTTTCCTCGATGGTAGAGTAAATAAGAACTTCTACAAGATCCTCGTGAGGACGAGGCCGGGGTTCCTCATCTCGAGGATCATCAATAGGAACAATTCCAGGATCGGGCATGGTCACGAACTCAAGTTCTCTGTTCCTGTTTGTGGCCGTTAATTGTTATTTCTTCTTTTCCAACGCTTTACTGGCGTAGGAACGAGCAGATTCTTGGTCTCTCCTGACCTCCCCCACTTCCTGTTCTGTGGGAAACTTCATGCATTGATGGAAGGGGGAAGATACGGCCTTAAGCGCCGCCAAGGTGGGTCGACTAGTGATCACATTATATGGAGACGGTCGATCCACAATAAAGAATTTAACCCAAACCGTGGCCAAGGTGGGTCGGGTACCCACTGTGAAGGAAAGTGACGTCCATCTTACGGAATTGACCATCTCCCCACTGAAACCAACAAGGGGGCGATAGTAGGCCTCACGGAGCCTGAAATGACATTCATTTGGTCAAATGCTTCCTTGAAAATGATATCCGCAGAACTGTTGTCATTGATCAGGATTCATCTAACCTTGTGGTGATTGATCAGGGCAGAGATTACTAGGGCATCATAGTGAGGGGTATAAATTCCTTGAAGGTCCGCTTCTCTGAAGCAGATGACGTTATGCGCGGAAGCATTGATCGTGCTCAGCTCGTACACATATTCGTCAGCTTTTCACTTGTCTTTTTCTTCATGCCTCTTCCGGGAAGAAGTAGTTGTTTCCCCAAGGCCGAGGCTGCCATTGATCATAGAGATCATATTAATCTTACCATCAATGTGCATGTCATCGTCAAATTCTTCGATTTTCCTCCTTGGTATGGGTCGGCCATGACTTTCCTTCTTCGGTCGATCTTGTCGCTTACTGCTACGACCGCTCTTCCCAGCCCCGATGCTTGTACCTTCCTTGCGGACATAGTGACCAAGGTGCCCCATTTTTATGAGGGCCTTGATCTCTTCTCGGAGTTGGAAATATTTTTTCGTAGAGTGGCCACGGTCACAGTGGAATTTTTAATATTTGGAGATGGGTTTAACCATGGGCCTCCCCTTAGGGGGAGGAGCCGGCGGGAATAATCCATTTCCCGAATTTTTTGCAAAGATTGTGGCTACTGAGGCGGTAAATGGCGTCATTCCCGGATGATTCCCAAGGGTCTGAGGGAATCTTCGTTCCCCAAGAAGGGGTCCTAAACCTCCCATCTGCCTGCAATCTTTGAGACAAGCCTTGCTCTACCTGTCATCTGGTCAGCATTTCCGCTTCTGGTCCCCTTCGCCCTCTCTCTTCATAGCATCTCTATGATCATCTTAGTTGAAGCTGGTACTTCGAGCAAGAGTAGCAGCTAAGTTTGGCATGGGATAGGAGCATAAATCATATGTCAGCCTTCGATGCCTTACTCCGTCAATAAAGGTATTCAAGGCCACAGCGTCCAGCATATTGCTACAACTGGAACTTTTATTACCGAACTTCGCAGCAAAATCACCTAGAGTTTCAGTACTCTCTTGCTAGAGTGTGAGGAGATGGTTCACCATTTTGGGTTTTTACCGGGAATAGTCAAATCGGGCTAAAAAGAACTGCTCCAGCTGATCAAATGAGGAAATTGGTGTAGGAGCCAACTCTTGATACCATGTGTTGGCCATTCTAGTGAGAGTCAAGGGGAAATATGTTCACCTTACAACCATGGACGTTGTGTACATGTCCATGAATGCGTTGAAAATAGAGAAATGATCGCCTAGGTCGGTGGTCCCATCGTAGAGAGCTATTTGTGGACTGACAAACCGATAGGAGACCACTTCAAGGACTACGGCCTCAACAAAAGTGGATCTAATACTTTAGGGGATCTCATTAGCTTCTCCTGAGCCCCATATCTAAACAAGTGTTGCATCTATTTCGGCAACACGCCTTTCTAAGGCCGCTTCTCTCTTGGGCAGCGTTACTACATGACTTGCAGAGGCTCTTGATCCCTGCCTTTTAGCAGGTGGGGAATGAGAGTCAGTCTCCCAAGCATGGTGAGCTATTTGATCTACACTATGATATTACTGTGAGTTCTTTCTATGCGATGACCATGACGGTAATGGAAGTCCTCTGTCCGGCGAGACCATTGGAGTAACAAGGCAAAATTGGACACGATTGGTTGAGTAAAGAGCTGCTCCCTGATCGTTCGATTGTGATGACAGGGTGGTTCCCTCGACACGTGTCCCTCAGAATGAATGATATAGTCGGATTCATAAGGAGGATACTCATTTCCTATATGTCGGAGAATCAGTCCCCCCTGAACGGGGGTCGGTTGCAGGAGGTGTTTCTCTCCCTTTAGATTTTGGAGGACTGGTTGTTGATTTAGGGTAGGCGGCAGATGAGAGAAGATGGTGTCAAGACATGTTTAAAATTAGAACAGCTGGCACTCAAAACTATTGAGATGCACCACATCTATGGCTCCGGGATTTGGTCCTGCAGATGGAGCTGACAGGCTTGCCTAGCTGATAGAAAGTTCTTGTTCTTCTACTTCCGGAACGGGGACAACAGTTCTCGCATCCGGCCTAGGATGTTGTGCCATTTCAATAGCCAGGTTGTTATCTACCGTGCTGTCTAAATTCCTTGGTCGTAGGGATTGGCCAGACCTTGTATGCATCAAACTCTTAGCCCAGAAAAGAGCAAGTGATGATGAGAGAGAGACTTTTCATAGCGATTCCCACAAACGGTGCCAAACTGTTGATGTCAAATTTTGGTTGACATAAATAGTGTGGTCCAGCCAGCATTTTAGGGGCGTTGGAGAGCCCTGTGGTGGAGATGGTAGCTTCTATTCCGTGAAAAACCCTATAGCCGGGAATGGGAAGGCCAAGACCGGGAAGGGTTCACAGGCCTTCCAAATCAAGAAGAGCAAGAATAGGATATTCTAGGATTTCCTAAGGTATGAATGATAGGTTGAAATAACCTATTTACTTTTAAGACGAATTTGAAAGTTCTTGAGTGTTTTATTTATATTTAATTACTTTTTAGTATGTTTTTGTGTAAATTAGGTGTAGGAACGTGAACGAGAAAAACAGTGGAAAAACGGCGAAGAAATGATGAAAGAATACAATGTTTTAGGACAGCAAACCCACCGCCGCGGCAATCAGGCCACTGCCGCGGCGGTGAGAATTGCAGAGAAGGCTCAAAAGTGCAGAAGTCCTACCACCGCGATGGTGAAAATACAGAGAATCCATGGACTGTTTCGCCATCGCAGCAGTGATCCCACCGCCACGACGGTGAAAGTTCAGAGATTTTAGGGCTTGGCCCACTACCGCGGCGATCACTCTGTAGCAGTAAAAAGATATTTTCTAGATTTTTTGAGCCTTGTATTTAATGCCTTAGTTCCTCCCATTTCAAGAAGATGTTCATAACATAGTTTCTAACTTTAGACATTTGATAAAAAGCTATTTTTGAGAGCTCAAAGAGGAGATTCATCATTCGGAGAAGACGAAGCAATTCCGGACTGATCAAAGACGATAGTGGACTATTCCTCTCTAAGATTTGATCGTTCTTCCTTTGTTTTTATCTTTGTAATTAACTTTTCACATCTAATGATGATGAATCCCTCTTGTTTTAATGTTTATATGGTTGAGATCATGGTAGATTAGATAAATATTATTTAGGGGTTGTTGTAACTCATGTAAACACTTGTTTGATTGAATATACATTACGTTAAAGGTTGTTTGTTTAAATCCAATTGTGTTTACCATTTTATTACAATATTAATATTATTGTTATGGTATTAGGGTTGGTTTTGAGAATACGAGGTTTGACACTCGGGAGAGGCAACCCCGGATTCGGACTAGGGTTAAACACATCATGACGCTCTAACGACTCGGGAGGGCGTTAGATAGTGTGCAATCCATGAGGTTGAGTCAAGACTCATGTGACAGACTGTCATTAAGACGTTGAGGGGTACTTCTTCATTGACGCGAAGTTGCATATTCACTCATCTTAAACTCGGGAGAGGTGGTGAGTGAGTTTTAGGTATCGAGATTGCCGGATAGAATCAACACCGTTATTGTTAACTAGAAGAAGTCAAATAATTATTACATGAATGAAATCAATCCTTAGGTAACCAACTTAGTTAGAATTAACCCACTAATTGTTAGTTAAACTTAGGTTTTAATTAATATAAGACTATGCAAATTATGGTATTCAATTAATCAACACGTATCCCTGTGGAATGATATCCGACCGAAAGGTCCACTATATTAAAACTTGACCTCGTGCGCTTATGAGTAAAAAAAAATATAAATGCGTGAGTAGAAAAATTCGCATTCAAGTTTTTGGCATCGTTACCAGGGAATTATGTTTTCATTGGGTTGATACTGTGACTAAGTGGTTGAATATTAATCCAGATAATTCTTTTGTTTTCTTTTCTTTCAATTCTTTTATTAATTTATTTTATTTATTGTGATCGAGCAGTGTATGCGATGAAGTCAAAGCTTGGAATTTTTTACTCTGGATCCTGAGATCTAAAGAACATTGAGAATGATAAGGAGAAAATGAAGAAACCAAGTTGAGACTATGACCGAAAAAGAAGAATATATGCCAAACATGCCCCAATAACCACCGGTATCGCAGGCACTCAATCAACAACCTCCAAAATCCGAGAATCCACGAGTCCTTCGGGACTATAATTGTTCAATGATGTTGGAAAATTTCTCTGGATTTCGGAGGCAACCTATACATGCCAACAACTTCGAACTTAAACATGCTCTCATTAATATGGCGCAACAGAACCAATACGGAGGAAATCTGCACGAGGACCCTAATGTACATTTAGCAATCTTTCTTTAGATTTGTGATACAGTCAAAATCAACGGTGTTGCTAAAGACATCATTCGGTTAAGGCTATTTCCATTCTCGCTTCGTGATCGAGCACGGGGCTGGTTCGAATCAATCCAACCTAGTAGTATTGAAACTTGGGAGGACCTTGATTCAAGGTTTTTTACTAAGTTTTTCTCGCCTTCGAAGACTTCTTAACTCAGTGGTGAAATTGTGCAGTTTTTCCAGAGGGACTTCGAGCCACTCTTTGAAGTGTGGAAAAAGTTTAAGGATCTATTGCATCGGTGCCCCAACACGGGTATCAAGATTGATTTCAAACTCAACTCTTCTACAATAGGTTGGATGGCTAGACTAAAACCATTGTTGATGCTACCTCAGGAGGATCGTTGCTATCAAAGACCCCGAACGAAGCGAACGCATTATTGGAAGAAATGGCAGTCAATGACTATCAATGGCCAAATAAGAGGAACTAGGGAAGAAAGGTCACCTCAATTCAGGAATTTGATCATCTAGAAACCTTATCGGCCCAAGTATCAAAACTCTCAGAATAATTGGTTGTTTTTTCTACCAATGATGTGTCATCCAGTCGAGAAATAGAGAATATAGAAAGAAGTTCTCAACCCGAAATAGATAGTGAATTTGAGGAGTGTCATTTCGTGAACAATCAGGCTTATACTTTCAGGCACGTAGCTAATCCTACTCACTACCATCCAAGACTTCGCAATCATGAAAATATTTTATATACGAATACATAGCACACGTTGCGGCCACCTTCGGGTTATGAAAATCAAGCTCAGGGATATCCTATGCAACAAAACCGCCAGATGCAACAACTTCTAATACATAATCAAAAGCCAAACCTGGAAGAGATGATGGGTTCTTTCATGAAGGAGACTCAAATAATTTTGCGAGAGACGAATAACCGGCTAAACATACACGAGACAAGGATAGAATCGATTGAGACCTCATGTACAAACACAAATTCCACTGTTAAATCATTGGAAACTCAAATCGGGCAACTTGCAAATGCCATTCAAGAGCAAACTGGTAGGGCGGGAAAAACACGCCGCTACTTACACTCGCAAGTATACGAGGTCTAAGTTTTAGTATAGTGTGATCGTTAAGATCGGGTTATCGTATCCACAGGGATTGTTGTCGTTACTATCGAATACCGCATTTGTCGTGACCTAATTTTATCTAGGCGAAAAATAAATGTATTTAATTAATTAAACTAATACTAATATATCCTAAATTAACTACACTATTATGTTAATATGTTTTAGGGTGAAGAATTGTATAGGGATTAACGTGTTTACAAATACGTGTTCGATTTCGATTTACTCCCGTTTACGTTGTTCGACCTATTTGACAACCTCGGTACGTAAACTCCGCCGCCACCTCTTCCAAGTGTAAGACCGGGAGAATACATGACTTCGAGTCAACGGAGAAGTCCCCCTCAACGTCTTAACGACCCCAGGTCACGTGAGTCTCACCCAGCGTCATTGATTGCACACAATCTAACTTCCTCCCGGGTTATTGGATCGTCGTTGTATTTACCCTATCGACAATCTCCGTTCTAAAACTCCCTCGCCACCTCTTCCGAGTGTAAGACGAGGGATATAACGCAACTTCGAGTCAACGAAGAGGTCCCCCTCAACGTCTTAACGACCCTAGGTAGCGTGTGTCTAGCCCTACGTCATCGATTGTCCACGATTCAAACCCCGACCGGGTTATAGAGTCGTGGCGTTTGTTTACTGTAATTCGAATCCAGGATTTGTCAAAATCCCGTATTCTCCATTTATCAAGTCAAGCATAATAAACAAACAATACAATAAATACAATCAAACTATGAAGAACAATCACAAACGAAACACCGAAATCACCCAAACGACATATTTATAAATATTAGGTTAATCCTTACTACAATCCATATTTAACTCGGGGCCATAGCCGCATGTACAAGAAAATAACGAGCTAAACATGCTTACATACTCCTAAGATAAAGAAATAAGGAAAAATGATCGAAGAACTTAGCCTCGTCCGAAGATAAACTGCTAAGAACGTTCCACGATCGATTCGCCGCTTTCTCCATTTCGGGATGCGAGCTCCACCACTAAAATCCCTAACCCTAGGCTTAAGTATAGCCTAAAGGGCTCAAAAATGAAAGAGAGGAAAGAGAGGTCCCGGCCAAGTGGGAGGAGAGGGGGTATTTATAGCAAAAATATCCTAAAAATATCTAAAAATATCTCAAGACAGTGCAGGACAAATCCGCCTAGGCAGTGGAAATTGTGCCTAGGCGGAATTAGGTCGGTTAAGTCTGATCGCCTGGGCGGTGAAGTAGGCAGTGGACTAGAGAACATTCTGTTGGATTTTCTCCTAGGTGGTAGAAATTCCGCCTAGGCGAGCGGCTGTCAGTAGCCCTTCTTCGTCCTCTGCTGGATTTCTGCCTAAGCGGTAGAATTTCCGCTCAAGCGGTCATCTGTCAGTAACATTTTGCTCTTCTCTGCATTTTCACCGCTTAAGCGGTGGTCTGGACGCTTAAGCGATGGGCCTATTTCATCTTTTAGCCTCCGTGCTTGTTTATCCACCGTAACTTCGAACCGCTTTGGTTCGATCTCATCATTTTAGCTCCAGTTTTCTATATTTTTGCCTCAGACACCTGAGTTATACAAAAAGTATGAAAACTAATTAAAACATAATAAAAATAACTATAAACATATTTGAAAACTAACCAAATCGGATTGGGAATAAATAGGTTTTTCACACCTATTAATACCCCCAAACTCAAAACTTGGCTAGTCCTCGAGCCAAACACACACACTAAAATGAAAAATACACAAACTGAAATAAATAACAAACAACCTAAAAACAATCTAAACATAACAACATGCGAGTTTTAAATTCTTTTAACGACCTAGTTATTGTTCCCTCAACAACCGCCAGTTATATCGAGTTCAGGCGGTAACACACATCATGAGGTTCTAGATTTTTGACATGCAATAATGGTGAATGCTATTCTAGATCCTTTAAACGTGTTAGTGCGAGACTTAATAATATAACTATACAACGATCGGATTAGATTATCCACCAACGAAATTCATGACTTAGACCGTGAAGGACTAGGATTTCCATAGGCCTGATTGGGGTCCACTCTCCACTAATGTAGGTTTAGTAGTTCATGAAGATCATTAGGGCTTGGTTCGGTTAAGGTTAATTTGGCCAAGGGTAATTCGGAACAGAAAATGGGTTAACGTTGTTAACTTAACGTTACCCAAGGCTCAACGCTTGCCACATTCACTCTCGAATCCCTATAAAAAGATTGGAAAATAATCCCGAAAATGCATTTAAGACCGACGTACTCACTTGTCAAAAAGAAACAGAAATAAAAACTGTATTTACATTTGATTCTCTTTTTTTTTTTTTTTTCTTTTCTATTTTTTTTTTCTTTTCAACGAATACACCCCCAAACTTATTTGATTGTTCCAATTGAAGGGGTGTGTGAAATACAAATGAAAAACAACAAGTGAGTATTCAAATACCGAACCAATTAGAAGTTCGCCCTAAACCCAACCACTCACTTCAAGAAGCCTTTGCAACGGCTAACTTGATTCACTCAAATGTGCCTTTAAATTCAGCGATTAAGGACTGGAAGGAATTCAATTGGCCATGGTATTGGTTTATGTGTTCAGAATTGAATTTGCATTTAGGCTTCGACAGGGTGACGAGGGATAAACATGTAACAAGGTAGGCTTCAAAAGGCTCAAGAGACAAAGAGAATGCTGCCTAAATCACGTCTCCTGAACTACCTCGCCTAGGATTTCGCCTCAAGCTTCCCCTCAGCCAAGTTCTAGAATTCTTAATGTGTCATGAATTTGGTTAATCGATATTCGTCCTTAAATCAATTGAATAACTATACATTGAGTCTATGTGCCCATGCAAATTAGGATCTATAATAATTTTGACAAAACGCATAGTCAAGCACACAGAATCACACATGCATGGGTATTACCCTTGACTTCGAAAACAACCAGGGGTAATTTTCATCATTGGATGATGGCCCAGATGAATGCAAAACTCAACATATAACAACAACACACAAAAACATAAACACATTCTAACCTAAACACACATGCAATGCGAAAAAACAGTAACACATAAACTAACATACTACATACTACACATCACCCCCAAACTCAAAGTGGACAGTGTCATCAGCGAACCCAATCATCATTCTCAACATATATGAAATTAAAGCATGTTGACGAAGGGTGTTTAGAACACTTACCTAGGAGACGAGAGGGTCTCGCCTCCGATTCAAGTCGGATGGGATGGAACAAAAAGAATTGCTTGGGTTGCCTCCCAAGTAGCGCGTAGTTTAATGTCCTCGGCCCGACATTCAGAATGCCCTCAAGATTGGCGAGATTTGGCTTTGATTGGCTCAATCTCTCAACGAAACGCCTCACCGGCTAATGTGCTTGGCCAAGCAACATAAAACGGATTGGAATCCTGTCGAAAGGAATGCATCAATACCCGTTGATCTAACATCGGCACATACCCTGCATTGAAAACAAAAACAAAACTACAAACAAAAATTATATACAAAGAAATGCCTAAAGTAAAATTAGGTCACTTTCACACAATATCTATAATGAACGACATCGCCAATCCTGGTAATATGAAACACTTGCTTCTCCTATATAAAACTCAAGTCCAGAGCCATTACCGCGTTTTTCCGATAATAACATCAAAACAATCCCTGACAACGGCGCCAAAAACTTGGTAGCGCGGGAAAAACACGCCGCTACTTACACTCGCAAGTATACGAGGTCTAAGTTTTAGTATAGTGTGATCATTAAGATCGGGTTATCGTATCCACAGGGATTGTTGTCGTTACTATCGAATACCGCATTTGTCGTGACCTAATTTTATCTAGGCGAAAAACAAATGTATTTAATTAATTAAACTAATACTAATATATCCTAAATTAACTACACTATTATGTTAATATGTTTTAGGGTGAAGAATTGTATAGGGATTAACGTGTTTACAAATACGTGTTCGATTCCGATTTACTTCCGTTTACGTTGTTCGACCTATTTGACAACCTCGGTACGTAAACTCTGCCGCCACCTCTTCCGAGTGTAAGACGGGAGAATACATGACTTCGAGTCAATGGAGAAGTCCCCCTCAACGTCTTAACGACCCTAGGTCACGTGAGTCTCGCCCAGCGTCATTGATTGCACACAATCTAACTCCTTCCTGGGTTATTGGATCGTCGCGTTGTATTTACCCTATCGACAATCTCTGTTCTAAAACTCCCTCTCCACCTCTTTCGAGTGTAAGACGAGGGATATAACGCAACTTCGAGTCAATGAAGAGGTCCCCCTCAACGTCTTAACGACCCTAGGTAGCGTGTGTCTAGCCCTATGTCATCGATTGTCCACGATTCAAACCCCGACCACGTTATAGAGTCATAGCGTTTGTTTACCGTAATCCGAATCTGGGATTGGTCAAAATCTCGTATTCTCCATTTATCAAGTCAAGCATAATAAACAAACAATACGATAAATATAATCAAACTACGAAGAACAATCACAAACGGAACACCGAAATCACCCAAACGACGTATTTATAAATATTAGGTTAATCCCTACTACAATCCATATTTAACTCGGGGCCATAGCCGCATGTACAAGAAAATAACGAGCTAAACATACTCACATACTCCTAAGATAAAAAAATAAGGAAAAACGATCGAAGAACTTAGCCTCGTCCGAAGATAAACTGCTAAGAACGCTCCACGATCGATTCGCCGCCTTTTCCATTTCGGGATGCGAGCTCCACCACTAAAATCCCTAACCCTAGGCTTAAGTATAGCCTAAAGGGCTCAAAAATTCAAGAGAGGGAAGAGAGGTCCCGGCCAAGGGGGTGGAGAGGGGGTATTTATAGCAAAAATATCCTAAAAATATCGCAAGACAGTGCAGGGCAAATCCGCCTAGGCGGTGGAAATTGCGCCTAGGCGGAATTAGGTCGGTTAAGTCTGATCACCTGGGAGGTGAAGTAGGCGGTGGACTGGAGAACATTCTGTTGGATTTTCTCCTAGGCGGTAGAAATTCCGCCTAGGCGAGCGACTGTCAGTAGCCCTTCTTCGTCCTCTGCTGGATTTTCTCCTAAGCGGTAGAATTTCTGCTCAGGTGGTCGTCCGTCAGTAATATTTTGCTCTTCTCTGCATTTTCACCGCTTAAGTGATGGTTTGGACGCTTAAGCGGTGGGCCTGTTTCATCTTTTAGCCTCCGTGCTTGTTTATCCACCGTAACTTCGAACCGCTTTGGTTCGATCTCATCATTTTAGCTCCAGTTTCCTATCTTTTTGCCTCAGACACCTGAGTTATACAAAAATTATGAAAACTAATTAAAACATAATAAAAATAACTATAAACATATTCGAAAACTAACCAATTCGGATTGGGAATAGATAGGTTTTTCACACCTATCACAAACCATGGGTAAATGTTTGAGTAACATGGAAACTAACCTGAGGGAATGCAAGGCGATAAAGTTGAGAAGCGAAAAATAGGTTGAAGCAAGTAAGCCGCTACAAGAAGAGCCGGGGTTAAACAATGAAGTTGACCATGATGAACCAAAGAGAAATGTGGAGGAGGAATTTGATGAAAAGATCAATGAGATAAAGGAGGAGCGAAATGAAGACATGATGGAGTAGAATAATGAGAGGAGAAGAGAAGAGAAAGTTGAAGAGAAGAGAAAATACTAGAGGGTGTTTCTGGGGAGAATTACATTCTCGGACAATCCACCTATTCTCACCACACCTTTACCCTATCCCCAAAGATTCCAAAAAAAAAAGAACTTGGATTCTCAATTTGCTAAGTTTTTTGAAATCTTCAAGAAAATACGAATCAACATACCTTTTGCGGATGCATTAGAAACAAATGCCCAACTATAGAAAGTTTTTGAAAGATATCATGGTAAAGAAAATGAATTTGGAGGAATACGAGAGGGTCAAAATGACGAAGGAGTGTAGTGTTATAATTCAAAGAAAATTGCCTGAAAAGGTGAAGGATCCAGGTAGTTTGACAATTCCGTGTACTATCGAAAAATCTCATTTTGACAAAGCACTATGTGATCTTGGTGCTAGTATCAACTTGATGCCATCTTCCGTCTACCAGAAGTTGGGACTTGGTAGTGATAACCCAACTACAATCTCTCTTCAAATGGAGGACCGATCATTGACATATTCGAAAGGGATTATTGAGAATGTTTTGGTAAAGGTGGACAAGTTCATTTTCCCGGTGGACTTTGTCGTGTTAGAAATGGAGGAGGATAGGGAGATTTTAATCATATTTGGAAGGCTTTTTCTTGCAACGGGAAAGACTTTAATTGACATGCATAATGGTAATTTGACGTTGCGAGTGAACGATGATGAGGTAAAGTTCAACATTTTCAAAACTATGAACTTTCCAGATGAATGTCCTAAATGCAATCGAGTAGATGTTGTTGACTCTTGTGGAAGGGTCTTGAGGTAGACCAAGCTAAGATTGAAACAATCGAGAAACTTCCACCTCTGATAAATGTGAAGAGAGTCTGAAGTTTCTTGGGACATATCGGCTTCTACCGGCACTTTATAAAAGAATTTTTAAAGACGATGAAGCCATTATGTCACCTACTTAAGAAGGATGCCCCATTTGAATTCAATGAAGCTTGCTTGAATGCTTTTAATGCAATGAAGGAGAAGATGATCATAGCTCCTATAATAGTTGTTCCGGACTGGAATGAGTCATTTGAAATAATGTGCGATGCTAGCGACTGTGCAGTTGGTGCGGTGTTAGGCCAACGCAAGGAGAAGATCTTCCGATCTATTTATTATGCGAGCAATACGTTGAACGATGCCTAGGAGAATTACACTACATCCAAAAAAGAGATGCTGGCGGTTGTTTCTACTTGTGATAAGTTCCGATCGTATATAATTAGATCAAAACTGATCGTCTATACGGATCACGCTGTTATTCGGTACTTATTCAGTAAGAAAGATGCCAAGCTGCGTCTAATTAGGTGGATTTTATTGTTGCAAGAGTTCGAAACTGAGATACGAGACAAGAAAGAGAGCGAAAATGTTGTAGTTGATCATCTGTTAAGGCTGGTTTAAGAGGAAGTAGGTAATGAGTCGTGTATTACGGAGGTGTTGCCTGTAAAGTGTTACCACTAGATCTTACAAGTACCCAAAGGAAGAAATTCCTATTCGATTCAAGACACTATATGTGGGACGAGCCATTGCTATTTAAGAAGTGTGCTGATCAGGTGATCCAGAGATGTGTTCCAGAGGAAGAGATGATGAAAATTCTTTATCACTTCCATTCATTACCTTGTGGCAGTCACTTTGGAGCGACTCGGACAGCAGCAAAAGTGCTTCAGTCAGGTTTTTACTAGCCATCTTTGTTTAGAGATGCTTATACGTTTGTAAAAACTTGTGATCGATGCCAAATAGTGGGTAACATTTCAAGCAGGCATGAATTTCCATTGACGTCTATTCTTGAACTAAAGCTCTTTGATGTGTGGGGTATAGATTTCATGGGGCCGTTTTTGCCGTCATTCGGTCAGGAGTATATTCTTTTGGCGATGGATTACGTGTCTAAGTGGGTCGAAGCTATGGCAACACCAACCAATGATGCCAAAGTGGTTTTAAATTTCCTTCAGCGAAACATCATGTCAAGGTTTGGGACACCTCAGGCCATAATGTTGAATACTCTGTTGACAAAGTATGAGGTTCGGCATAAGGTGGCGCTACCGTACCATCCGCAGACAAATGACTGAGCTGAAGTTTCAAACAGAGAGATCAACTTATTTTGGTGAAAACAGTTCATTCTAATCGTAAAGATTGGGTGATAAAGCTGGATGATGCATTATGGGGTTATCGCACGGCATCCAAGACACCGATCGGCATGTTAGCCTATCGATTGATGTTCAGGAAGGCGTGTCATTTGCTAGTCGAGTTAGAGCACTATAGATTTTGGGAAATTAAGAAATTGAACTTCAATTTAAAAGTTTTAGGAGAATAACCTCTCCTCCAACTCAATGAGATGGAGGAATTCTGAAATGAAGCTTATGCAAATGCCAAGCCTTACAAAGACAAAATGAAGAGGTGGCATAATAAGAAAATAGCTAGGAGGGAGTTCAGCCCGGGCCAGCAAGTTCTGTTGTTCAATTCAAGGCTGAGGCTCTTTCCAGGAAAATTAAGGTCCTGGTGGTCTGGCCCGTTCTGGATCAAGCAGGTATTTTCATTCGGCTCTGTTGAATTGGAAGGCGATGACGAACAAATTTTCCAAGTCAATGAGGAGTGGATCAAACATTACTTCGGCAACAAAGAACGAGTTTTAGAGACTATCTCCCTCGTTGATGGCTAAGATAGAATTCTCATAGTCCCGCTAGGGACGTTAAATCAAGCACGTTTTGATGTGAAACTGAGGGTATAGTATTGCTCGACTATTGTTAATATTACATTTTGGAGGCTGTTACGGTCTCAAAACATGTTTGGATGTGAATTTAGGAGTATGGATACTTGAGGTTATTTTTTGTGCTTAAAATCGTTGAATTAGCAAAGTGAAAGCGTATGGCATGGAGCGTTGTTGTGAAAACATGATGAAATCAAGAGAAACTAGTAGGGAGCTCACCGCCGCGATAGTGAAACCACCGCTGTTGCGGTGAAAATGATGGGAAGGTAAATAATTGATCACAGGCTTCACCGTCGCAGCGGTAAAAATACAGGATGCCTCATTTTTGTAAAGGCGTTCCACCGCCGCAGTGGTAAAACTTCAGGATTGCATTTTTTAAAAAAGGCGTTCTACCGCCACAGAGGTGATCCCACCGCCACAGCGGTGAAGCGTCAGTTTGAATTAGAAGGTCGTTGCTTCAAAACCGCCGAACACCAACCTCTAAAAATTCCAAAAAACTTTCAAATTTCTTCCTTCCGATTTGTTCCAATCTCAAATCTCATCCTTCCACTTACAAAATTTAATATTTTCACGAAATTTATCCACCAAAAATCCATTCTTCAAACAATTTTCAGATTCTAGGGTTTTGGGACCAAAAGAAGCAATTTTTTCCAATTTTGAGCTATTTGATATGATTTATTGTACCAAGTAAGTGTTCTTCACCTTATATTTCATGTTTATAATGAAAATATGGGATGATTTGCATCTACATTGAAAAATTGGTTAAATTTTGTTTATTTCCTAAACCCTAGGCCCCAAATTTTCGCGATTTTTATTTTTATTTTGGGGTTTTGGTTGATTTTTGGTGATGAATATCATTTCCATGGTTAGTCGTATTGAGTAGTCAACGATTGAATGCTACATTATTGAATGTGTGTTGAAATGGTTGTGATTGGTGTATATGTATAGCTGTTGTGTCGTGTTCTTGACTGTTCAGATTTGTTGGGTTTATTTGTTTTGTTTGGTTATGATTTAGTTGTCGTGTTTGTGAATGTGCTTGATAGGAAAAATGTCAAAAAGAGCTACTTCAAAAAGGCCAAGGGGGGAAGGATCCGGATCCGCGAGCGACTACGATTCCTCACAGTTTGTTTCCAAACAGGCCGAAGAACATTTCAACCGCTTTGAGCTTTAGAGAACATGCATTAAACAAAGGGGTTTTGGGCCGTTGAACAGTTTGCCAACAGAATTCCAGGATGTCACACGCAGCCAAGGATGGGAGAAATTTTGTCAATCACCTTCCTTGGGCGAGGTGGTTTTGGTTAGAGAATTCTACGCCAATATCACTGAGGTTGTCGACAACTGGACAAGAGTTCATACTCAGCCAATCCTTTTTAGTCCCGAGCACTTTAATGAAGTCTTAGGATTGGTGGCCTCGGAGCCCAAGTGATGAGCCGTATGGGGGATATAAGCCACAAATGGACATAGTAATACGGGCCCTAACTCACGGAGAGATCGAATGGACGCACACAACGCCGGGTCTAGCCACCTTCTCTGCTAAGTTCTTAGATCCAGTCCCTAAAATCTGGCACCATTTCATATGTGGCAGCCTGCTCCCTACTTCTCATTTCTCTGATATTTCAAAAGAATGGGCTATGACCTTGTGTGCAATTTAGACGGGCAAGCCAATGAACGTCGGTTTCTTGATCTAATCGTTGATCTTGCATACCGTTCAGATGGTAAAAGTCGACCTCCTATTTCCATCGTTGCTGACAGATCTTTTTAGGTGTGCCGGAATGGTAATCAGCAGAGATAGTCCTTGCCCCCTCTCCCCAATTAATCCCCTTGATATTGCAATTCTTAACCAAATGTAGAAGGGTAGAGCCCAAGGCCTGGTAGAGCCAGTACCGGGAGAAGACGAGGGCAGACAAGCAGAAGATGAGGCCGGGCCATCTCAGGCCCCAGTTCCTAAAGCACCTAGCCGCTCCTTGGATTTGGCGGAGCGCACCTATCGAGAGGTCCAACGGCTTTTCCTGGACCAATACAATCTATAATGAAATGACCGACATCTGGATCTTCCCGAACCAGTACACTCAATAGTAAGATCAAGTCCAAAAACTGATTTGCAAGCACATTGGTGTCGACACAAATCTCTACCCACTAGTACCGCAATTCCAGCCACATCAGTTGCAGCCGCTGCCATTCCCTTTTCATCGAAATGGTAATTGTGATGACATTCCTCCCAGTAGACGATAGGGGGTAAAACTTTTACATCTTACCTCCTAGATATATGTCCACCCAGTTTTTCTTTTTATTGTTATATCATGTTATTGGGTTCGCTGCTTAGATAGTGAGGACACTGTCTCGTTTGAGTTTGGGGGGGGGTAATGTATATTATACGGCGAAGGATTTCAATCCTTTGCGTATTGACTACTCGCAAGTGTACGAGGTCAAAGTTTTAGTATAGTGTGATCGTTAAGATTGGGTATCGTATCCACAGGGATTGGTGTTCATTACTATCGAGTACCGCGTTTTTTATGACCTAATTTTATCTAGGCTCAAAACAAATGTATAAAATTATTATTAACTAAACTAATTAACTAAATTATCTTATACAAATATAATGAGTGTTTTAGGGGGAAAAATTGTATAGGGATTAACATGGTTTACAAATATGTGTTCGATCTCGATTGACTTACGTTTACAGTGTTCGACCTATTTGACAATCTCGGTATCTAAAACTCCCTCACCACCGCTCCGAAGTGTAAGACGAGGAATATAATACAACTTCGTGTTATCAAAGAAGTCCCCCTCAATGTCTTAACGACCCTAGGTCACGTGAGTCTCACCCCAACGTCATTGATTGCACACAATCCAACTCCCGACCAGGTCATTGGATCGTCGTGTTGTGTTTACCCTATTGACAATCTCAGTTCTAAAACTCCACCGCCACCTCTCCGAGTGTACGACAGGGGAATACGTGATTTTGGGTCAATGAAGAAGTCTCCCTCAACGTCTTAACGACCCTAGGTTACGTGAGTCTCGCCTCAACGTCATCGATTGGCGTTATATTTGCCTTAGTCTGAATCCGGGGTTTATCAAACCCCGTATTCTTGATATATCTATCTAAGCATAATAAACATAACAATACGATAAACACAATCAAACTTCGAAGAACAAACACAAACACAACATTGAAATTATACGAAATACATATTTATAAATATATTGTTAATCCCTATACAATCCACATTTAGCTTGTGGCCATAGTCGTATTTACATGAAAGAACAAGCTAAACATGTTCACAAAAATCCTAAGTTAAAGAAATAAGAGAAGAAATTAAAGAACTTAGCCTCGTCCGAAGATTTGTCGCTGAGAACGTTTAACGATCGTTTTGCTGTCTTCCTCTACCTCGGGATGTGAGCTCCCCCTCTAAAACTCCTCTACCTACCAAGAGAGGCCAAAAATAAAGGAGGAGGAGAGCTTAAATAGGGAAAATAGCTAAAAAATATCTAATAAATATCTTAAGTTTGTGCAGAGGCCACCGCCGCAGCGGTGGGATTTAGCGCTGCGGCGGTGGGTATGTCGGTTAGTTGATCGCCGCAACGGTGAAGACAGTAGTGGATTCAGGACCATCCTGTCATTTCACCACCTAGGCAACGATCTTCCAGCAGAGTAGGTCATTCTATGCATTTTTACCACCGCGGCAGTGGGCTTCTTTCAAAATCTTGCCTCCGAGCTCATTTTTCCACCGTTCTTCGACCGTTCTTGGTTCGATCTCGTTGTTTTTGCTCCAGTTTCATACATTTTTACCCCCACACACCTGATTTATACAAAAAGAATAAAAACTAATTAAAATGTAATAAAATATTATAAAAACTACTCTAAAACTAACAAAACTGGTTTGGAAATATGTAGGTAGATCACACATGTCATACATCTAGTTTTGTTTTGTTATAGAAAGTTGAGAAGGATGAGACAAATGTTTTGTTTTGTTATTGTATTAAAATAGAAATGTTTAGTGATATGTGTCATCTACTTACGTATTTCCAAACTGAATTAAGTTAGTTTTCATGCGTTTATATAGTATTTTATTATGTTTTAATTAGTTTTCATACTTTTTGTATAAATCAGGTGTGTGGGGGCAAAAAGATAAGAAACTGGAGTAAAAACGATGAGATCGAACCAAAAGCGATCGAAGAACAGTGGCAAAAACAAGCTCGGAGGCAAAATTGTGAAACAAGCCCACCGCCGCGGCGTCTAGACCACCACCGCGGTGGTGAAGATGCTAAGAAAAGAATATATATTACTGATGGACCACCGCCTAAGCGGAGAATTCTACCATCTAGGTAGAAATCCAGCAGAGAAAACAAAAATAGGCTATTGACAGCCCACCGCCTAGGCAGAAATCCAGCAGAAGTTCTTCCTAAGCCATCGTTGTCTTCATCACCGCGGCGGTCAACAACCGACCCAACCTCCGCCTAGGTGGAATCCCTCTGCACAGCCTTGATATTTATTTAGATATTTTAGGATATTTTGCCTATATATATCCCCTCTCCTCTCCCTTCTCCGATCTCTCTTGCATTTTTTATCCTCTTAGAATATATATATATATATATATATATATATATGGGTAGGTTTAGGAGTTTTAGATGTGGAATTCACATCCCAAAGTGGAGAAGATGGAAAATTAATCGTTGAGCGTTCTTAGCGGTTTATGTTTGGACGAGGCTAAGTTCTTCGATTGTTTTTCCTTATTTCTTTATCTTAGGATTATGTGAGAATGTTTAGCTCATTATTTCATTATAAATACGGTTATGGCTATAGCTAAACATAGATTGTAGTAGGGATTAACGATAATATTTATAAATATGTTATTTGGATGATTTCAGTGTTGTGTTTATGTTTGTTCTTTGTAGTTTGATTGTGTTTATCTTATTGTTTGTTTATCATGCTTAGTTATATACATGGAGAATATGGGATTTTGACAAATCCTAGATTCATATTAGGGTAAACAAACGCTATAATTCTATAACCCGGTCGGGGTTTGGATTGTAGACAATCGATGACGTTGGGGCAAGACTCACGCGACCTAGGGTCGTTAAGACATTGAGGGAGACTTCTTCGTTGGCTCAAAGTTATGTTATATCCCTCGTATTACACTTGGAAGAGGTGGCGAGGGAGTTTTAGAACGGAGATTGTCGATAGGATAAATACAACGCACGATCCAATGACTCGGTCGGGAATTGGATTGTGTGCAATCGATGACGCTGGGTGAGACTCATGTGATCTAGGGTCTTTAAGACATTGAGGGGGACTTCTTCATTGACTTGAAGTCATATATTCCCCAATCTTACACTCGGGAGAGGTGGCGGTGGAGTTTACGTACCGAGATTGTCAAATAGACCGAACATCGTAAATGTGAGTAAATCGAGATCGAACATGTATTTGTAAACATATTAATCCCTAGGCAATTCTTTCTTCTAAAACATATTAGTATGCTAGTGTAGTTAATTTAGGTTATATTAGAATTAGTTTAATTAATTAAATACATTTGTTTTTCACCTAGATAAAGTTAGGTCAAGACAAACGCGGTATTCGATAGTAACGACACCAATCCCTATGGATACGATAACCCGATCTTTCATGATCACACTATACTAAAACTTAGACCTCGTATACTAGCGAGTGTAAGTTGCGGCGTATTTCGTGCCCTTACCATTTAGTTTTTGTAAACAACATTTTATGTATGTAAAATTTTATGGTATGTAGACTTTATTTCATAGTTAAATGTTGTGTTTAATTTTTGTTTATGCATGAGTAATGTTTAGTTTAGTGTATGTATGTTAATGTTTAGATTTAGTGTAGATATGTTAATGAAAGAAGACGTATGTGCATGTTCAGCTGTTGAGTTTGTCTGAGTCATTTCCCGATGATGAAAATTATCCCCTAATTGTATATCAAGGTCGGGGGTGATACTAGTCATGTGTGTTTTGTGTGCTTAGCATGTCGATTAGGCAAAAATTATTTGATCCTAAAATCGCACGATCTCATGGACTCAGTGTATAATTATTTGAACAATTTGACGCCGATTATTCAGTAATAAGTTCATGACAGAAATGAGGAATTTAGAACTTGATTTGGGGTAGACTTGAGGCAAAATCATAGGTAAGGTAATTCCGGAAGCATGATTTAGGCCTTCAATTTTTTTGCTTGAACCTTTGTAGCTAATCTGAAAAATTCTATCCCTTGTTACCTTGTCGAAGCCGATAATCTTTTCAATTCTGAACACGTTTTAATACTCTATCTAATTAATTTTTTCCAAACCATTGTCACTGAGCCTAAGATTCGAATTGAGTGAAATCAAGTTAACATTAGTTTATGTTACTTGAAGTGAGCGGTCGGGTTTCTGATGATTTTTTATTGGTTCACATTAGTGTATTCACTTGTCATTCTTTTAATTCTTTTTGCACGCCCCTAAAATTGTACAAATTCAAATAAGTTTGGGGGTGTACTATATTTAAAAAACTAAAAAATATAAAAAAAAAAACGCTATGTGAATATAGTTTTTTATTTTTCTTTTGATAAGGGAATACCAAGTTCTTAAATTCTTGTTCAGGGTTGTGTTTTAAATGTGTGGGGTTACGAAAGAATTTTTGCGACAAACGTGTATGCCTCAGGTATCGTGAATTATAACGATTTTCTGTTTTCTATTCCTATGATACCCTTGGTTGGTCTCTAAAGCCAAACCAAGCCCTATTTATCTCTGTGAATGTTCAAAACTACATTAGTGGATAGTCGAGCCCAGTCAAGCATATGGTTCTCCTGAATCCTTTAAGGTTTAAGTCATGAACTTAGTTATTGAAAAATCAAATCCTGTGTTTGGATAGTTATGTACTTGGGTTCTCACACACACACATTTAAAATGGATCTAGAATGGTTTTAACTAATATTGGGTGTTGAAATTCTAGAACACCACCTGGTGTGTGTTATTCCTGAACTTGGTCTGATCAGGGGCTGTTGAGAGAAGAACCACTTAATTTTTTCGATTGAACTTGGAACTTGCATATGTTTACTTCTTGTTTGTTAGTGTTTATTAAATTTTAGATTAGTGGTTAGTTGACTAGTATAGTTAGTTTAATTTAGTGTTAGGGTGTTTTGCTTGAGGACTAGCAAAATTTCAAATTCGGGGGTATTTGATAGGTTGAAACAACCTATCTAATTTTAAGACAAATTTAGTAATTTTTGAGTGTTTTATTTATATTTAATTGTGTTTTAGTATGTTTTTATGTAAATCTGGTGTAGGAACGTGAACGAGCAAAACGGTAGGAAAACGGGGAAGAAACAATGAAAGAATACAAGGTTTCAAGACAGCAAACCCACCGTTACGGTGATCAGGTGAATGCCGCGGCGGTGAGAATTGCAAAGAAGGTTAAAAAGTGCAGAAGTCCTACCACCGTAGCGGTCAGGCCAACGTCGTGGTGGTGAAAATACAGAGAATCCACGGTCTATTTCACAGCCGCAGCGGTGAAAGTTCATAGAGTTTAGTGCTTAGCCCACCGCCGCATCGATGAGCCTGCCAACATACCCACCACCTCAACGGTGATCCCACCGCCGTGGTGGTCACTCTAGAACAGTAAAAATATATTTTCTAGATATTTTGAGCCTTATATTTAATGCCTTGTTTCCTCCCATTTGAAGAAGACGTTCATAACATAGTTTCTAACTTTAGACACTTGATCAAAAGCCATTTTTGAGAGCTCAAGGAGGAGATTCATCATTCGGAGAAGACGAAGCAATTTCGGACTGATCAATGCAACAGTGGATTATTCCACTCTAAGATTTGATCAATCTTCCTTTGTTTTTGTCTTCGTAATTAACTTTTCACGTCTATGATGATGCATCCATCTTGTTTTAATGTTTATATGGTTGAGATCATGGTAGATTAGATAAATATTATTTAGGGGTTGTTGTAACTCATGTAACCACTTGCTTGATTGAATATATGTTACTTTAACGGTTATTTGTTTAAATCTGATTGTGTTTACCATTTTATTACAATTTTAATATGCTTGTTATATTATTAGGGTTGGTTTTGAAAATACAGAGTTTGACACTCAGGAGAGGTAACCCCAGATTCGGACTAGGGTTAAACACATCATGACGCTCTAATGACCCGGGAGGGCATTAGATAGTGTGCAATCCATGAGGTTGGGTAAAGACTCATGTGACAGAGTATTGTTAAGACGTTGAGGAGGACTTCTTCGTTGACACAAAATCGCATATTTACTCATCTTACACTCGAGAGAGGTGGTGAGTGAGTTTTAGGTACCGAGATTGTCGGATAGGATCAACACCATTATTGTTAACTAAACGAAGTCAAATAATTATTACATGAATGAAATCAATCCTTAGGTAATCAACTTAATTAGGATTAACCCACTAATTGTTAGTTAAACTTAGTTTTTAATTAAACTTCACAGAATTCTTGAAACATTGGGATAATATAAGACTATGCAAATTATGATATTCAATTAATCAACACGTATCCCTGTGGAATGATATCCGACTGAAAGGTCCACTATATTAAAACTTGACCTCGTGCGCTTGCGAGTAAAAAAAATAAATATATAAATGTGTGAGTAGAAAAAGTTGTGTTCAATGAACCAACACCTTAGATGAATTAGAATTCCAATGTTGAGCAGTCCTGGAGAGATTGTGCACCTGGAGACCTCCACAAAGGACTTTTCGGGTTTTTCTCAGCGTTCTTCCTCCGGCGTGAAAATTAGCTTATGGGGGGAAACGTTTGTAATATAATTCCCTGAAAGGAGAGAAGAGAGTAGTGAGCTTAGTTTTTTTTTTCTTCTTACCTGTGGGAAATTGTATGCTCGTCCTATTTATAGGTAAGTGTAGATCATTCTTAGGGGTAAATGCCTCCTTAAAAATGGCACTACAGTGGCCACCTAATTTACAGCCAATGAGAATATACCAAGAGGCCTTTTCCTTGGCCACATTTGGTGGATATTTGTCCCTTGGGAAGGGGATCATCATGATAAGCCTGGCCATTTTGGAGGTTTGTGGGATAATTTTAGAAGATATTTTGTGGGGTCCAAGAGGTAGAAAGCTACAATGGGTCAGGAGAGAACGGAGGAGAGCATTGCCCTATTGTGGCCAGGGAGACAATGGGAGTGATGACCTTTCCCGGGCGAAGGGAGAAAGAAAAGAGGACGTTGCTCCGGTGGAGAACACCGAGATGGGGAATAATTGCCCATCCCGGTGGTTGCTTGGGACCCTACCCAAGACGATTTTAGTCATTTGGGGCTTCTAGCCTGATTGAGGAGGTTCCTCTTCTTGGCGTATTTCTTACAATTAGCGCCCTAGGCTTTAGATCCGTAGGAAGTTGAGCACATTCGGTGGTTCTTGTTTAGGTGCATCAGACTGACCATTTTCACACTCATTTGCATCAAAAGTTTACCGAGCTCGGAGCTCAAACTTTCCAGTGCATCACTTCTACATCAACAAGAAAATTAGACATATCGTCTGCCCAGACCATATTGGGTGTGTTTACTAGATCTTGACACCAACAGTTTGGCGCCATCTATGGGAATGCACAAGAAGCCTTCCCTAATCATTAGCTCCCTAAATGGCTAAGACTTGATAAACACAAGGTCTGGTTAGATCATCGGAAGAATAAATCAAACACCCGCTATGGACAAGAACCTTACACTCTGGCCCTCTAGCGCTATGTTGAAGGCTCCCAGGCCAGATACTTGGGTCCAAACCGTCGAGAACAACCGGCCATCCACTAGCCTTACGGGTCTGCCCATCGGCCAAACATGCCCATCCACCTTACCCTCTGGATTATTTGATAGGCAGACCTCAAGAGCAACTGAGGCCAGTTCCAAAACTATTTTCAGGTCATCTTCGCCTGCCAACCGCTGCCCCCCGGAGGATGTACCAACTCCCTAGCCTACAGGAGGGGAATAGCGAGCCCCAGGATCTAAAAACCATGTGTTCGACTCCAACAGACACGCTCCAAGGGCCCATCCCTACCCCTGCAACTACAGGTATATAGAGGTTGGTTTGGCGCCTCCTGCCACTTTGGGTTCATCTTCTCCATGACACAAGAGAGCAAACTATATAGAGTCTCTACTGGATAAAGCTTAGTGTCACGTCGCCTGATCAGAGCATAAGGCACAACATGTTCGGTAAATGGACTCTTATTCAATACCTAGGTAGTATGTTGCCCGAGCTACCGCGAACCAGGTCTGAGTGCCTTCCAGGGACAAAGTGGTGGTGAAAAGGCGTCTCACCGACGTGGTAGCTGATAGGTGTGAAAAACCTATCCCTAATCCGAATTGGTTAGTTTTCGAATATGTTTATAGTTATTTTTATTATGTTTTAATTAGTTTTCATACTTTTTGTATAACTCAGGTGTGTGAGACAAAAAGATAGGAAACTGGAGCTAAAATGATGAGATCGAACCAAAGTGGTTCGAAGTTGCGGTGGATAAACAAGCACGGAGGCTAAAAGATGAAACAGGCCCATCGCTTAAGCGTCCAGACCACCGCTTAAGCGGTGAACATGCAGAGAAGAGTGAAATGTTACTGACAGACGACTGCCTGAGTGGAAATTCTACCGCTTAGGCGGAAATCCAGCAGAGGACGAAGAAGGGCTACTGACAACCGCTCGCCTAGGCGGAATTTCTACCGCCTAGGCGAAAATCCAACAGAATGTTCTCCAGTCCACCGCCTACTTCACCGCCCAGGCGATCAGACTTAACCGACCTAATTCCGCCTAGGCGTAATTTCCACCGCCTAGGCGGATTTGCCCTGCACTGTCTTGAGATATTTTTAGATATTTTTAGGATATTTTTGCTATAAATACCCCATCTCCTCCCCCTTGGCCGGGACGTCTCTTCCCTCTCTTGCATTTTTGAGCCCTTTAGGCTATACTTAAGCCTAGGGTTAGGAATTTTAGTGGTGGAGCTCACATCCCAAAGTGGAGAAGGCGGCGAATCGATCATGGAGCGTTCTTAGCAGTTTATCTTCGGACGAGGCTAAGTTCTTCGATCGTTTTTCCTTATTTCTTTATCTTAGGAGTATGTGAGCATGTTTATCTCGTTATTTTCTTGTACATGCGGCTATGGCCCTGCGTTAAATATGGATTGTAGTAGGGATTAACCTAATATTTATAAATACGTCGTTTGGGTGATTTCGGTATTTCGTTTGTAATTGTTCTTCGTAGTTTGATTGTATTTATCGTATTGCTTGTTTATTATACTTGACTTGATAAATGGAGAATACGGGATTTTGACAAATCCCGGATTCGGATTACGGTAAACAAACGCCACGACTTTATAACCCGGTCGGGGTTTGAATCGTGGACAATCGATGACGTAGGGCTAGACACACGCTACCTAGGGTTGTTAAGACGTTGAGGAGGACCTCTTTGTTGAATCAAATTTGAGTTATATCCCTCGTCTTACACTCAGAAGAGGTGGCGATGGAGTTTTAGAACGGAGATTGTCGATAGGGTAAATACAACGCGACGATCCAATAACCCAGGAGGGAGTTAGATTGTGTACAATCAATAATGCTGGGCGAGACTCATGTGACCTAGGGTCGTTAATACGTTGAGGGGGACTTCTCCATTGACTCGAAGTCATGTATTCTCTAGTCTTACACTCGGAAGAGGTGGCGGCGGAGTTTACGTACCAAGGTTGTCAAATAGGTTGAACAACGTAAACGGGAGTAAATCGAAATCGAACACTTATTTTTAAACACGTTAATCCCTATACAATTCTTCACCCTAAAACATATTAACATAATAGTGTAGTTAATTTAGGATATATTAGTATTAGTTTAATTAATTAAATACATTTGTTTTTCGCCTAGATAAAATTAGGTCACGACAAATGCTGTATTCGATAGTAAGGACAACAATCCATGTGGATACGATAACCCGATCTTAACGATCACACTATACTAAAACTTAGACCTCGTATACTTGCGAGTGTAAGTAGCGGCGTGTTTTTCCCGCGCTACCAAGTTTTTGGCGCCGTTGCCAGGGATTGTTTTGATGTTATTGTCGGAAAAATACGGTAACGGCTCTGGACTTAAGTTTTAGATAGGAGAAGCAAGTGTTTCGTATTCCCGGGATTGGCGATGTCGTTCATTGTCGATATTGTGTGAAAGTGACCTAATTTTACTTTAGGCATTTCTTTGTATATAATTTTTGTTTGTAGTTCTGTTTTTGTTTTCAATGCAGGGTACGTGCCGATGTTAGATCGACGGGTATTGATACATCCCTTTCGATGGGATTCCAATCCGTCTTATGTTGCTTGGCCAAGCACATAAGCCGGTGAGGCATTTCGTTGAGAGATTGAGTTGATCAAAGCCAAATCTCGCCAATCTTGAAGGCATTCTGAATGTCAGGCCGAGGACATTAAACCACGCGCTACTTAGGAGGCAACCCAAGCAATTCTTTTTGTTCCATCCCATCCGACTTGAATCGAAGGCGAGACTCTCTCGCCTCCCAGGTAAGTGTTCTAAACACCCTTCGTCAACATGCTTTAATTTCATATATGTTGAGAATGATGATTGGGTTCGCTGAGGACACTGTCCACTTTGAGTTTGGGGGTAATGTGTAGTATGTAGTATGTTAGTTTATGTGTTACTATTTTTTCGCATTGCATGTGTGTTTAGGTTAGATTGTGTTTATGTTTTTGTGTGTTGTTGTTATATGTTGAGTTTTGCATTCATCTGAGCCGTCACCCGATGATGAAAATTACCCTTGGTTGTTTTCGAAGTTAAGGGTAATACCCATGCATGTGTGATTCTGTGTGCTTGACTATGCGTTTTGGTCAAAATTATTGTAGATCCTAATTTGCACGGGCACATAGACTCAATGTATAGTTATTCAATTGATTTGAGGACGATTATCGATTAACCAAATTCATGACACATTAAGGATTCTAGAACTTGACTGAGGGGAAGGTTGAGGCGAAATCCTAGGCGAGGTAGCTCAGAAGACGTGATTTAGGCATTCTCTTTGTCGCTTGAGCCTTTTGAAGCCTACCTTGTTCCATGTTTATCCCTCGTCACCCTGTCGAAGCCTAAATGCAAATTCAATTCAGAACACATAAACCAATACCATGGCCAATTGAATTCCTTCCAGTCCTTAATCGCTGAATTTAAAGGCACATTTGAGTGAATCAAGTTAACCATTGCAAAGGCTTCTTGATGTGAGCGGTTGGGTTTAGGGCAAACTTCTAATTGGTTCGGTATTTGAATACTCACTTGTCGTTTTTCATTTGTATTTCACACACCCCTTCAATTGGAACAATCAAATAAGTTTGGGGGTGTATTCGTTGAAAAGAAAAGAAAAAAAATAATAGAAAAGAAAAAAAAAAGAAAAAAAAAAGAATCAAATGTAAATACAATTTTTATTTATGTTTCTTTTTGACAAGTGAGTACGTCGGTCTTAAATGCATGTTCGGGATTGTTTTCCAATCTTTTTATGGGGATTCGAGAGTGAATGTGCCAAGCGTTGAGCCTTGGGTAACGTTAAGTTAACAACGTTAACCCGTTTTCTGTTCCGAATTACCCTTGGCCAAATTAACCTTAACCGAACCAAGCCCTAATGATCTTCATGAACTACTAAACCTACATTAGTGGAGAGTGGACCCCAATCAGGCCTATGGAAATCCTAGTCCTTCACGGTCTAAGTCATGAATTTCGTTGGTAGATAATCTAATCCGATTGTTGTATAGTTATATTATTGAGTCTCTCACTAACACGTTTAAAGGATCTAGAATAGCCTTCACCATTATTGCATGTCAAAAATCTAGAACCTCATGATGTGTGTTACCGCCTGAACTCGATATAACTGGCGGTTGTTGAGGGAACAATAACTAAGCCGTTAAAAGAATTTAAAACTCGCATGTTGTTATGTTTAGATTGTTTTTAGGTTGTTTGTTATTTATTTTAGTTTGTGTATTTTTCATTTTAGTGTGTGTGTTTGGCTCGAGGACTAGCCAAGTTTTGAGTTTGGGGGTATTGATAGGTGTGAAAAACCTATCTATTCCCAATTCAAATTGGTTAGTTTTTGAATATGTTTATAGTTATTTTTATTATGTTTTAATTAGTTTTCATACTTTTTGTATAACTCAGGTGTGTGAAGCAAAAAGATAGGAAACTGGAGCTAAAATGATGAGATCGAACCAAAGCAGTTCGAAGTTACGTTGGATAAACAAGCACGGAGGCTAAAAGATGAAACAGGCCCACCGCTTAAGCGTCCAGACCACCGCTTAAGCGGTGAAAATGCAGAGAAGAGCAAAATATTACTGACGGACGACCGCCTGAGCGAAAATTCTACCGCTTAGGCGGAAATCCAACAGAGGACGAAGAACGATTACTGACAGCCGCTCGCCTAAGCGGAATTTCTACCGCCTAGGCGAAAATCCAACGGAATGTTCTCCAGTCCACCGCCTACTTCACCGCCCAGGCAATCAGACTTAACCGACCTAATTCCGCCTAGGCGCAATTTCCACCGCCTAGGCGGATTTGCCCTGCACTGTATTAAGATATTTTTAGGATATTTTTGCTATAAATACCCCATATCCTCCCCCTTAGCCGGGACCTTTTAGCCCTTTAGGCTATACTTAAGCCTAAGGTTAGGGATTTTAGTGGTGGAGCTCGCATCCCGAAGTGGAGAAGGCGGCGAATCAATCGTGGAACGTTCTTAGCAGTTTGTCTTCGGACGAGGCTAAGTTCTTCGATCGTTTTTTCCGTATTTCTTTATCTTAGGAGTATGTGAGCATGTTTAGCTCGTTATTTTCTTGTACATGTGGCTATGGCCCCGAGTTAAATATGGATTGTAGTAGGGATTAACCTAATATTTATAAATACGTCGTTTGGGTGATTTCGGTGTTTTGTTTGTGATTGTTCTTCGTAGTTTGATTGTATTTATCGTATTTTTTTTTTATTATGCTTGACTTGATAAATGGAGAATACGGGATTTTGACAAATCCCGGATTCGGATTACGGTAAACAAACGCCACGACTCTATAACCCGGTCGGGGTTTCAATCATGGACAATCGATGACGTAGGGCTAGACACACGCTACCTAGGGTCGTTAAGACGTTGAGGGGGACCTCTTCGTTGACTCGAAGTTGCGTTATATCCCTCGTCTTACACTCGGAAGAGGTGGCGAGGGAGTTTTAGAACGGAGATTGTCGATAGGGTAAATACAACGCGACGATCCAACAACCCGGGAGAGAGTTAGATTGTGTGCAATCAATTACGCTGGGCGAGACTCACGTGACCTAGGGTCGTTAAGATGTTGAGGGGGACTTCTCCTTTGACTCGAAGTCATGTATTCTCCCGTCTTACACTCGGAAGAGGTGGCGGCGGAGTTTACGTACCGAGGTTGTCAAATAGGTCGAACAACGTAAACGGAAGTAAATCGGAATCGAACATGTATTTGTAAACACGTTAATCCCTATACAATTCTTTACCCTAAAACATATTAACATAATAGTGTAGTTAATTTAGGATATATTAGTATTAGTTTAATTAATTAAATACATTTGTTTTTCGCCTAGATAAAATTAGGTCACGACAAACGCTGTATTCGATAGTAAGGACAACAATCCATGTGGATACGATAACCTGATCTTAACGATCACACTATACTAAAACTTAGACCTCGTATACTTGCGAGTGTAAGTAGCGGCGTGTTTTTCCCGCGCTACCAGTAGCCACCTTTTACCAAATACAGGGATTGAGGGGCCCAACTAGGCTCTTTTAGAGGTGAGGTCCCCATTTCGAGACGAGATCGTGGACAAGCTACTGCCTGCATGATTTATCCACCCCCAGATATTCCTTTATAATAGGGACCACAGATTCGGCAAACCATCTGTCCATCTTCAAGTCATACATGAATTTATATGCAGCCTTAGTTTCCATGAGGTGCAAAATCTTTCCCCTTACACTCATCGGGGCTAGAAGGGTATAGTTCAGAAATTTGGCCCCGACGTCCATATCCACCTTCTCCGAGCTCAAGCAACTTTTTCTCTCCTAGTTTGGGCACTCACGATGTAGGCAAAAAACCATGGCCTATATCCTCGCCCTCTGGTAGCTGCCCGATGAGCCCTTGAGCGACTATGTGGAGCGGTTCAACTGTGAGGCCATCGACTGTGACGAGCTCTCCGATGTCATCATGATGAATGCTTTCATTGACGGACTTGAGCATCAAAGGTTGTCTTCTGACCTCTGTTTCGACCCTGCAGAGAATCTCGATACCGCATTTGAAAGAGGCACAAGGTTCCACAACGTTGACCTCAAGGAACTTGCTAGAAAGAATCAGAAGGGGTCCCAAAAAAAAAAAAAAAAAAAAAAGTAAAGGAATGTCCAAGCAAAGCACAAGGAGCCAAGCGGTTGCAGGCAGAAGGAAGATTAGGCTTGCTACCTAGGGCGATGAGGACATTTCCACCCCTAGGGCATCATTAACTGGGCTTCATGCCACTTACGACTTTGGTCACTACCATCTATACAAAGAACTATAGAAGGGAATTATTTCCTCCTCCATGGGAACCAAGAAGTAAGTCAATGGGAGATCATTAAACAAGTATTGTGCATTCCACCAAGACAAGGGTCACTACACAGAAAATTATTTGCTGTTGAGGTAAAAGATAAAAGCCCTCATCAAAATGGGTTACCTCGGCTACTACGTCTAGAGAGATGGCCGAGTACCAAGATGTGAAGAAGATGATTCCATGAAGATCATAGGGGTCAGAGGCGAAGATGAAACCACAGTCGACCCACGCCCCAGGTAGAAAGGACGATAGATTAGGATAAATAGATGGTTGATGGCGAGATCAATGTCATCCATGACAGACTTAGTCTGGGATAAGAGATGATCTGTTCTAAAAAGAGGTATGAGCATAAAGCCAAGAAGAAGGTAGATGATGACATATTCGAGGTGAGCACAATCGATGTTACTAGACACAATATTATTTCTTTCAGTGAGGTTGATCTCAAGAAAGTGCACGTCCCCTATGTCGATGCCCTCGTCATCATTACCCTCATTGACCATTACAAGATTTGAAGGATCCTGGTCAATGGAGAAAGCTCTTCCAATATCATTTTCTAGTACGTATTTCAGAAGAAGAAATTAGATCCCAGCGCCATGAAGCCCTCTAAGGCCCCCCTGGTCAGTTTTGGGAGGGGGATGTGGTTAACGCGTTAGGATGGGTCTCCCTGCCTGTCATGGTGGGAACCCATACCAGAACTTCAACAGTCTGGATAAAGTTTTTAATCGTGGGCAAACCTTCCCCCTACACCACAATCATGGGGTAACCCACGGTGGCTGCCCTCAAGGCAATGTGCTCCTCTTACCACCAGTCGATTCCCTTTAGGGCTTGTGCTCAGAGAGCACTAGAGAAGAAAAAACAACAATCATTGATAGAGCTAGAGTGATATGTGAAATTTACCTATCTATTTCCAAGCTAATTTTGGTAGTTCTCGAGTGTTGTTGTGTGTTTTAATATATTTTTATTTGTTTTTAGGTACATTAGGTGTTTGGGACAAAAAGGGATAAAAACGAGCTAAAACAGAGCAAATTGGTTCGACGTCGATGGAAGAGCAGTGGAAAAAGCAAGCAAAAAAGGTCATTCTGCAACTGCAGCCCACCGCTGCAATGGTCAAATAGGCAGAAATATTCTACTTGACCACCACTGTAGCGGTCAATAGAACAGGACCCTACTCACTTCCTACCACTACAACGGTCATCCAACAAAATGGCTATTGACTTCCCACCGCTGCAACGGTTCGATAACAGATATTTTAGATATTTGGGGATATTTTTTAGGATATTTTGGATCCCCTTATATCTCCTTCTCTCCCAACATACTTAAGACGTTTTTGGGAGGGTTTTGAGAGCTCCAAAAGTAATCAACCAATGTAAGATCACAAAGCAAAGAAGAGAAAAAAAATTTGGAGCAGTTTTAGCATCGGTTCTTCAGATAATGGCTAGTCTCCTTGTTTCTCTCTTTATTTTTTAGCTTTGGTTGATAGTTTTGTATGTTTAGCTTGTATATTGTTGTATATGTGGTTATGTCCATGAGAAACTAAACATATATTGTCTAGGGAGCGATTTGTTTATGAAAACGTTTTTTATTTGATCTTTGTTTCGTTATCGATAGTTCATGTTTATCTGATTGTGTTTACCGTTTTATTGCAATCATTATATGTTTGTTATGGTATTGTGGTTGGTTTGAGAATACGGGGTTTGACACTAGGGAGAGTTAATCTCAGATTTTTATTAAGGTTTAAATACAACACGCGATCTAATGACCCGGGAGGGTATTAGAAAATATGCGATCTGTGACGTTGGGGCGAGACTCATGTGACCAAGTATCGTATAAATGGCTGAGGGGAAATTCTGCATTGACGTGATGTTATATATTCATTCACTTTACACTCGAGAGAGGTAGTGAGTGAGATTTTGATACTGAGATTGTCAAATAGGATGAATGTCGTTAATGTAAACTAGATTAAATCAAACGCGTTTAAATAAACGAAGTTAATCCCTAGATAATTTACTCCCTTAAACGTTAATATTAGTATATTAGTTTAATTAATCTAGTTTAGTATATTTTATTAACAAAAACTATAATTTAAGTCTCCTAGATACTCTTCCCATTATGGTAAAACTTGACCCGTACACTTGCAGTGAAAGTAGGTACGTAATAATCTCGCTACCACAGAGCCCATTTACTCAGAGCTCTTGGCTCAGGACGGGGGACCGGGGCTGGTGCCCATCAACGTCCCCCTAGAACTGGAAGTTAGTCCCTAACTATACGAAGAGCTGATAGAGGTTTCTATTCACCCCACGATAAAGGAGAGAATAGTGAAGAAAGGGGTGAAACTTGGTCCAGAGTAGTGGGCCGAGCTCACTGACCTCCTTCGAAAAAATTATAATGTCTTCGCATGGTCGCATGATGAGTTATCAGGAATTAACCCAAGTGTAGCAATGCACAACTTACATGCTTACCCACACCACCCGCCCGTAAGGTAGAAGAGAAGAAAGTTCCACCCTGAACGACAGAAAAGAATCGAATAAGAAATGGACAGGTTGATATAATCAGACGTAGTGGAAGAAGTCAAGTTCCCGAACTGAATCTCAAATGTGGTCCTTTTCCCCAAGGCCGGCAACAAGTGGCGCTTGTGCGTAGACTTCAAGGACTTGAAAAAGGCGTTCCCGAATGACTTTTTTTCTCCTCCTGAGGATCAACATAGTTATCGACGCCACAGTGGCATATGAGCTTCTAAGCTTCCTAGACGCGTGTGCCGGGTACAACCAGATACCCATGTTCTCCCCCCTCCCGATAAGAGCATGACATATTTTATCATGGACATGAAGATTTATTGCTACAAAGTCATGTCGTTCGGCCTGCGTAACGATGGGGCTACCTATTAGTACCTAGTAAACAAAATGTTCATGGAGGGAATCAGATATACAATGGAGGTTTACATCGAGCACATGCTCGTCAATAGCTCTAGGGCTCCTAATCATATCAAATGTCTCTAGAACTGCTTCGACAAGCTTAAGGCTCGTCGCATGAAACTCAACCCCAACAAGTGCATCTTTGGAGTCTTTGCAGGAAATTTTCTCGGATAAATGGTCTCCCGGCGCGAATCGATGCGAACCCTAACCAAATAAAAGTTGTGTTGGGGATAGTCTCTCCTCGAAATAAAATGGAGATGCAAATGCTAACCAGGAGACTCACTACCTTGAATCGGTTTATCTCACGCACCTCAGAAAAGTGTCTCCATTTTTCAAGGTGTTGAGGGGAAATAGAAACTTTGAAAGGATAGGAGAGTGTGAGGTAGCATTTCAGGAGCTCAAACAATATTTATCCTCCGCTCAGCACCTCTAAAGAGAGTGAGGAGTTGTTCTTTTACATCTTTACTTCATCAATGGCTGTTAGCACGACACTAGTAAGAGAGGACACCAGTGTCCAACACCTTGTATGGTATTCTAGGAGAGTCCTCACAGATGCCAATACAAGGTACACCAAGGTTAAGAAGCTCTCTTACACTTCGCTGATGGTCTTGAGAAAGTTAAAGAAGTATTTTCAGGCGCACACCATCATCGTTCTCATCGACCAACCCCTAAGGAAAATTTTGCACTATCCCAATATCTTGGAGCGACTAATAAAGTATAACCTTGAGTTCTACCGATTCCACATTGAGTACCGACCGAGGATCGCCATTAAAGGCCAAGTCCTGGCCGACTTCATCACCTAGCTTACCTTTCTCGATAACTAGCAGACCCCAACTAATGACCAGGGTACTGAGGCCTTAGAAGAAGAGAAGATATCGACATGCTCAATACAGGATTATGATCTAGACACTTGGAATCTTTTTACCGATGGGTCTTCCAATATGAACAACTGTAGAACAGGAATGGTCCTCATAACCCCAGATAAAGAAGAAGTCGAGTACACTCTTAGGTTGGGATTCAGAGCGACCAACAACGAGGTTAAGTATGAAGCGACTATCGTCGATCTTTACCTAGCCTGAGACTTTAATGTGAAAACACTGATCATCTTTTGTAATTCTCAGTTCGTGGTCAATCAAGTCAACGGGGAATATTTGGCTAAGTATCTGAGCATGACAGTATACGGAGAGGGTAAAGACGTTGATGGACAGTTTTGGAAAATCCAAGTAACCCAAATACCCCCAAGAAGAGAACAGGCATATTGATGGCCTGGCCAACCTCGCTTTGGCGATATAATGGACCTTGAAGTGAAGTATGCCTGTAGAATACCTAGATTCACCAAGTACCATATTATCCAACCAAATAGAATCAATTTGCGAGCTTAACAACCAACCCACTTGGATGGACCCTATATTGCAATACTTAAAGGATGGGACGCTGCCAGATGACCATACTAAGGCTAGGAGGATATGCTATCGTCAAAGAGGTATTGTATCATTGAATGAGTCCTATACCGAAGGTCCTTGTCGAGCCCTTACTCCAAGTGCTTTCAGCCGAAAGAAGCCAAATACATTCTAAGAAAGGCCCATGAGGGGATATGAGGCAACCACTCGGGGGGCAAGTCCTTGGCCAACAAATTGTTTCAACCAAAAAAACTCGAGGACGCAACATAATTTATGAAAAAAAATGTGACTAATGTCAAAGGTTCGCCCCACACCTGTATGTGCCTCCAACTTCCATGGTACCGATGACCAGCCCTATGGCCATTCGCTCACTAAGAGATTGACCTGTTTAACCTGTTTTCTCAGGGCACCAGCCAAAGAAAATTCATGGGGATGTCCATTGATTACTTCACTAAATAGGTCGAGATGGAGCCCCTGGCGTGTATCATGAAAGAGAAAATTTGTAAGTTCATCTAGAAATTCATGATATGCAGGTTTAGCATTTTGAAGGCCATCGTGTCTGACAACGGCACTCAGTTTGACAATAACCTATTTACCAACTTCTATTTAGTCCTAGGCATGCAGATTCATTTTGCCTCTCCTGGTCATTCCCAGGCCAATAGCCAAGTCGAGGTCACCAATCGAACTATCCCACACGGGTTGAAGAGTAGACTCAACAAAGTAAAGGGAAATTGGGCGTAAGATATGTATCCCGTCCTCTGGTTATATCATACCACCCTACAAACCTCAATTGGAGAAACCCCTTTCACGATGACGTTCAGATCAAAGTTTGTCACTCCTGCAAAGATTGGGAAGCCAACTCCAAGAACAGTAGAAAGGGTCCATAGCCAAGAGAAAAACGACGCCATACTTGCTCTCAACTTAGACTTACTAGAAGAACAGAGGGAATGTACCTAAATCCGTCAAGCGGCATATCAACAATATGAAGCATGTTACTACGATAGACGGGTATGCCCTCGCCATTTTGAAGCCGGTGACCTCATACTCAGAAAGGTCACATTGGCGACTAAACAGCCAAATGCGAGAAAGCCCGTCCCTACCTGGGAGAGACCTTATCGCGTAACAAGAATCACAAAGCCGAGCACATATGAGCTCGAGACCGAAGAAGGTGGTCCACTATGACACCCTTGGAATGCTAACCACCTTAAGTAATATTTCTATAGGGAATAGTTTATTTTGTAAACATTTTATTTTGCTACTAAATCTAATAAAGTTTCATACCAATGAAGGGAATTTTCAAGTTCTATGACCTCTTAATCTGTATATGTGTCTTCCTAAGCGACACCCCGCCACTGGCCATTAAGGATGATAACTAGACCCCCTACATAGGTTGATAGTCCATACTTGGGGATAGACCAAGGTCATCAACCAAAGGTGGGGCATCAATCAGGTCTAACGGCCTACGACTAAGTATCTATCTCTTAACAGCTGACCACAGGTCAGGCGACTTAAAGGGGCAGATGCTCCCACATGGACTAAATTAGGATAACCTGAAGAGGCTCAAGAATGAGCCTGAATACGAAAAATCCACCGATGACTCCATAGGCCATAATGATTGCATAGCGCCCTGTGGACTGTGAAAACCAAGGACTGTTTTGAAAACCACAACCATTTATCCAGCAGCACGAGTAGAAATACTACTCATGCACCATAATGGAGGGAAAGATGGATACAACCTTGGCAACGAGAATAAATAATTTCTACATATAGAAATGTGGCTGAGCTCCGCTCTTCGAGCACCCTCAGCTTGGGCGGTTCAAGTTTGGAGGACCCATAACCGAACTGAATCTTCAGGATGGGGAGTACAATGAAAATAGCCTTGACAACTAGAGCAAAAAGAATTCCAAGTATGGAAAATTGGTTGAGCTCAACTCTCTGAACACACTTAGCTCGGATGGTTCAAAATAGAAGGACCCAAAACTGAATTGACGCCAGGCTAGGGGACAGGATGAACACGGCATTAGCATCCTCATCAAAAAATTTCCCAAGTATGAAAAATTAGTCGAGTTCAGCTCTCCGAGCACCCTAGGCTTGGATGGTTCAAGATATGAGGCCCCAACCCGTTAAGGGATCCTTACATGCCGAGCTCCGAGTTCAAAGGACCTGTTGCTCAGCAAATTCTTGAAAGTAAGATCACAACCGTCTAGAGGGACTCATCTTTGAGCTCGAGGCACCCTCACTTCGAAACAACTCTACCCTAGGAAAGGAGGAGGAGGAAAAAGTCAATAATCCAACACACAAGTTTACCAAAAATCAATTTATGTTCTATTATGTTCAAAAATATTTTTACAACGGTGGGGTTCATGCCCAGCTACATAAATCACCAGATCAAAAAAAAAATATTAATTCTGGGAATCAGGTCGGGTTAAGGGTCTAGTTACCATGCCCATGGCCAGTCCGACAGACTGATTTGGCTGAGTCCTCAGAGACGAGCTCGATATCCACAGCTTCAACCTGTGTCTCTTCATCATCACCTTCGCCTTTGCCACCCTCTTGGCCAGCTTCTGGCGTTGCCTCTTTAGCTACTTGGCCCTCACTTGTTGCCTTCCCCTCCTTAGAAAATTCCATTTGGATCTGCCTATCCCTCCTCCATGTATTCACTAGCCATGTCTGCCTTCATATTCTTATATTCATCATTGGCCTTGTATTTTTCAATGGCCCTCTTCTCGGCCTAGCGGACTGCCTTTTTCCTCTAGAGATCCTCTTTCTGCGATTCCCTCCTCATCTATCCCCGAACTGAGAGAAGAGGTCATCCATCTCCTTAGTCGGGTCATTCTTCTCAATAGTGACCAGTTGGAGCCTGGCATATAGGGAAGAGTGGCAACTGCAATGGATTGGAGGCTTTTGTTCAGCCTATCTACCTTTTGAAAGGCCGCTTCTCTCTCGGCCCGGATAGAGTCATCCCCATGGTGCTCTCAATGAGATAATCGTAGAGGACGGATGCTCGATACTGGGGGACAACTAATAGAGGAAAATTTGGTTGGTGAACCCCACACATACATAGAGGTTCCTTTATAATCAATTTAAGGGCAGCCAACATCTCAAGTATTGAAAAGGAGCCGAGTTGAGGGTTCGAGCACCCTCAGCTCGGCTAATCATCAAATAGGAGGCTTGAAATTGTTGTGAAGGTTAGGACTCCTTCATGATCAACTTAAGGGGGCCAAACTTTTAAGTATTGAAAAGGGGCTGAGCTGAGGGCACCGAGCACCTTCAGCTTACCTAGTCATCAAATTAGAGGCTCAAAATTTCCCTAAGGGTTAAGGTTCCTTTATGATCAACTTAATGGGGGCCAACTTCCCAAGTATGGAAAAGGGGCCGAGCTAAGGGCTTAAAGTACCCTCAGCTTAGCTAGTCATCAAATGGGAGGCTCAAAACTTCCATAACGTTTAAGGTTCCTTCATGATCAACTTAATGGGGGCCAACTTTTCAAGTATGGAAAAGGGGCAGAGTTGAGGGCTTCGAGCACCCTCAGCTCGGCAGGCCCTCGTATGGAAGTTTCAACGCCGCCATGAAGGAAGACAGGCCAAGCTGAGGGCTCTGAGCACCCTCAGCTTGGAAAAACATCATGAGAGAGTCCCAAAGCCATCCTGAGGATTGTGGCACCGAGCTGAGGGCTTTGAGTATCGTCAGCTCCGTGGGCCCTTATTTGGAAGCCTCATCGCCGCCCTAAAGATAGCTCAAAAAATCAACTAAGGGAAGGCCTAAATCTGCCATAAAGATGAATTTTCGAGATGAGGGATCCGAGCACCCTTAGGTCGGATTACCCTCCCAAAGGACTCCTGAATCCGCCATGAATATGAAGTGCCGAGATGAGGAATCCGAGCAACCTCAGCTCAGATGACTCTACAAAAGGACTACCAAATCTACCATGAAGATGAAGTGCCAAGATTAGGGATCTGAGCACCCTCAAACTGGATGACACTCCAAAAGGACTCTCAAATTCGCCATGAAGATGAAATGCCGAGATAAGGGTTCTGAGCACTCTCAGCTTAGATGAACCTCCAAAGAGACTCCCAAATTTTCCTTGAAGAACAGTAACGTCGAGTTGAGGCCTCCGAGCACCCTCAGCTCGGATGATCCTACAAAGTGAAGCCCAAATCCACTATGAAGAACAACAACGCTGAGCTGAGGGCTCCGAGCACTCTTAGTTTAGATAGCCCTCCAATGAAAGATCTAAATCCACCAAGGAATACAAGATGCTGAGATGAGGGCTCCAAGCACCCTCAACTCGGCTGAGCGCCAGTTGGAAGATCCAAAACTAACTTGATGTTTGTTGTGCCAAGCTGAGTTTAAGCACCTCCAGCTCAGATGATCGTCATAGGGAGAGCCTCAAAACCATCTTAATGTCCTATCTACCTCCTGCTCGGTTAAAGGGGATAAAAACGAGTCCTTCGCCTCCATTTGAAGTGGGTTTGCCCATGGACTTCTACTGGTGAGCACAAAAGCCCAGTCCAAATGCTTAGGACCCTTATCTATAAGCTCATTGGTTGTCTGCCAAATTAGGCAAATTAACCGAGCTAAAGTCCCTAATTCAGTGATGCTAATTGATCCCTACTCCTTATATATACTCTTGGGCATCTATTGCTACCAGGTATTAGCTTCTTATTTAATCAAGAGAAATATTATCATTCTCCTCCAGATACTTAGTCTCACACTGGAAGGACTTCACCGAGCATAACCCTAGTAAGTTTGTATGCAGGTCTTCTCAGAATAGAGTCTGGGGAGGAGTTTAGCAGAGAGCCCGAAGAGGATCTCAGTTCGGGGTCCTAAGAGGATCTCAACTTGGAGTCTAGAGAGGAGCTCAATTTGGAGTGCAAATATTTCCTAAAGCGTCAGAAGTTTACTAAGCTCGGAGCTTAGATTTCGCAATGCATCACCTCCACATCAGAAAAAAAATCACACGTGCCGTCTACCTAGACCATACCGGGGGTATGATGAGTGGTTTATTTATCTACTAATCAAGTAATTTTAGATTCAAATATTTGTGTATTTTTAAGCTCTTTTGTTGTGTTAATATGTTTTTGTGTTGTTTGGTAGGTTTTTGAATAAAATGGTGAAAATGTGCAAAATCGGTACAGGTGCAATAACTTTAAGGCCATTTTTGACTATGATGAAATTCGATTTTGGAAAAACTCAAAACATGTATTTTGTATATCTTTGTCTTATATTTCTATAGGTTTTTGAATCACCTCAATCTAAGTTCGAACAAAAAGTTACGACCAAAACAAGAAAAAGTGTCACCGCCGCCGCGGTCCGACACTAGCTGTAAAGTGTTTTTCTTGACATTTTGAGATATTTTGCACCCCTTATCTTGATCCATTCATCCCAAACACGTTTTAGATAGATTAGACATTATTTTGAGAGTGTTTTTGGGGGAGATCTCAAGAACCAAAGGAGAAGAACAGAAAGTGAAGAAGGAGAAGCAATCTCAGAGCGGTTTTAGCATCAAATCTTTGGATAACGGCTAGTTTCTTTCGTTTCTCTCTTCGTTTCTTAATTTTGGTTTATTGTTTGAGCATGTTTAGCTCGTTTCTTGTTATATATGGTTATGGCCATTGGCTAAACATGGGATTATCTATGGATTTCCTAAGATTTTAATGAACAATTAAGTATTGATGTTTTGGTAGAACTAATATTTAATTAAGTGTTTCAAAGATTTATAGTTCCAGTGATGAAGACGTCAAATTAAATAGATACTAAATGAGGATTTCAAGATGATGATGAAGTATTAAGAGTTTGAAGATATTAGAGAAAACAACTCAGGTGAATCTTAACTCTTGATATCCCATTTAGGAACACACACATGACACAAAATATATTTTATCTTTTATGTGTGTTTTGATTAAGATAAAATTGCTCCTATGTGAAATAAGAAGAAATGTTTTTGAATGACTAAAATGAAATATAAGAATATTAGTGGAGCTTATTTAAGAGAGAAAATGGATAAAGGGGTGTAATCGTAAAAGAAAATGTGTTAAAAACGAGATTAGAGAATAGATTTAGAAGGTAGCAGTCGACTGAGGAGTCGACCGAAACATCCTGAATTGATAAGTTGACTGACAGGTCGACCGACCAATGGTTAGTGGGTGCGAATCTCTGTGGGGCTCGGAGGACTGAACTAGCCAAGAGTAGCTTGGTGAACCAAGATATATCTTAATGTGCTACATTATTACTTTATTATTTTTGTTGTTTGGGTGTGCACCTAGTTAATTGATTTATTTCGCTGTGATATAAAGATAATAATTAATTTAGGAATAAAATTAATTATTTGATTTATTCAAGTTATATTCTGATTATTTTTTAATTACCCAATTCATCCCCCTCTTGGGTATTCTACTGGGCCAACAGGATTAATATAATTTATGAAAATGTCATTTGTTTGAATAGTGTTTCTTTAACGGTTGTTCTTTGCTATTTGATTGTGTTTACCGTTCTTTTATATCCATTATATGCTTGTTTAGATGTATTGAGAAATCGGGGTTTGACATTCGGGAGAGGTAATCCCGAATTCGGACTAAGGTTTAAGCACAACGCGACGAACCCGGGAGGGCGTTAGAAAATGTGTAATCCATGACGTTGGGGCGAGACTCATGTGACTATGTGTTCTAAAAAACGCTAGAGGGGGACTTCGGCATTAACGCGACGTCACATATTCGCTCGCTTTACACTCGGGAGAGGGAGTGAGCGAGTTTAAGATACAGAGATTATCGGATAAGTCGAACATCGTTATTGTAAGCTAAACGAGATCAAACACGTAGTTGTAAATGAAGTTAATCCCTAGATAATACATTCCCCTAAACATCTTATATTAATATTATAGGTTAATTAGTATAATTAGTTAACTAGATTAGTATTTATTAATTATAAAACATTTTTTATCGCCTAGATAAAATTAGGTTATGATAATTACGGTACTTAGCGATAATCTCAACCAATCCCTGTGGATACGATAACCCTAACTCTCCTGATTTATACTAAAACTTGACCCGTATACTTGCTGTGAAAGTAGCGACGAGAAATCACCGCTACCAGGGTGTTCACCAGATTTTGACACCAACAATTATCATAGCGAAAGCAGGTTCAAAACTATAAAGGGAACTTGTAGACATTAAATTTCCAAAAAAAATATAGTAAATAAAATTACATGATATTTATAATAATATTGAACTATTAAATTTACAAAAATTAAATTAAAAAAATATGAATATATAATATACAAAAATTATGGACATTAACCGCAAAGAAATTGTAAAAATAACATATGCTCATTAAATTTAGTAATAATACTAAAACATTAGATTTACATAAATTAAATTAAATAAATAGTATAAAAGAGAAAATATAATATACATGAATTATGGATATTAAATTTACAGAAAATATAGAAATGAAATATCAAAATTAAATTTACTAATAATATTGAAATATTAAATTTGTAAAATTAAATTAAAAAAAATAATGTAAAGAGAAAAAAATATACATAAATTATCGACTTTAAATTTATGAAACTTATAGAAAATATATATGGATATTAAATTAATGAAACTAAAATATTACTTTATTAAAATTAAATTAAAAATAATATTAAATTAGGTTTTTTTTTTTTTTAAACCTGCATAGGTTATTCGTTAGTAATTACAAAAATATGAGAGTTGGTTAATTTCAACTCTCATATATGCACACAAATTTTGGAGTTAAAGTCAACACTACTAAGTGTTAAAATGAATTGGAAAGTGATATTCTCTCTCCAATAAAATTTATATTTAGGTAAAAAAAAATTAAAAAAAAAAAAAAAAAAAATATATATATATATATATATATATATATATTATCGATAAACAAATAAACAAAAAGAAGAAGAAGAAATAAAATGGATTTTGACACTTTGTTTCCCAGAAGTTTGACCATTATTTCAACTTGGTACCTATAGTTTTAATTTGAACATATAAAGCCTAGAGATTCACCCCTAATGACCTGGAATTGATTTCACTTACACCCCCATTACTTTTAAAAAGTAATACAAAGAGCCCTTACTATTTAAAAAATAAAAATCAAAACGTCTTTTGGTGTTAAATAAATATGTAATAGGTTAAATTTTAAATTTCAAATAAATACCTAACATATAGGTTTATTTTTTTTGTTTGAATTTTTTTCTTTCAATCAATAATTATTGCTAATATTTTGGAACGATGAGAGGGTAAAGTACAATTTCCAAAAAATGGAGAAGGTTTATTTAATTTAATATTTTTCGATTCATACTGAATTAAGAGTACGAGAGTATGTAATTATCATGCATGTTAGTCCAAATGTGATATTTGCTTGTCAAAGGTTGTGATTGTGGAGGCATACTTAAATTATTCTTTTAGATTGGCTTGTAAACAAATCAAGTCATAGCCCATGTGAAATCCATTATTAAAGAATTTGGATAATTATTTTTTTGACTTAATTTCACTAATTCATGCAAAATATATCATTAGCAAACCCAGAAGTTTGACCCTTATTTCAAATTGGTACCTATAGTTTCAATTTGAATATATAAAGCCTAGAGATTCACCCCTAATGATCAGGAATTAATTTCACTTACACCCCCATTACTTTTTAAAAAGTTATACAAAGATCTCTTAGTATTTAAAAAGTAAAAACTGAAATGTCTTAAAGTTGTTAAATAAATATGTAATAGGTTAAATTTTTAATTATAAATAAATACGTAATATATATATTTAATTTTTCCTTTTTTAATTTATTTTTTTTTTTTCTTTCAATCAATAATTATTTCTAATTTTTGGAACAAGGAGGGGGTAAAGTATATTTTTAAAAATAGAGGGGGATTTATTTAATTTAATATTTTTCTGATTCAAACTAAATTAGAAGTACGAGAGCATGCAATTATCATGCATGTTGGTCCAAATTTGGTATGTGATTGTCGCTGTTGTTCTTGTTGGAGTATACATAAATTACTCTTTTTGGTTAGCTTGTAAACTGATCAAATCATAAGTAGCCTACGTGAAATCCATTATTAAACAATTTTGATAATTGATTTTTTGTCTTAATTTGACTAATTCATGAAAAATATATCGTTAGCAAACCCCAAAGTTTGAACATTATTTAAACTTGGTACCTCTAGTTTCAATTTGAACATATAAAGTCTCGAGATTCACCCCCAATGCAATGGAATTAATTTCACTTACACCCCCATTACTTTTAAAAAGTAATACAAAGATCCCTTACAATTTAAAAAATAAAAACCAAAACGACTTTTAGTGTTAAATAAATACGTAATAGGTTAAATTTTTAATTTTAAATAAATATGTGAAATGTGTTTTTTTTTTTTTTTTTAATTTAATTTTGTTTTCAATCAATAATTATTGCTAATTTTTGGATAGAGGAGGTAAAGTATATTTTTCAAAAAATGAAGGGGGTTTTATTTAATTTAATATTTTCTGATTTAGACTGAACTAGTACGAGAGCATGTAGTTATCATGTCTCTTGGTCCAAATGTGGCATTTGCTTGTCGCACTTTATGTTTGTGGAGGTGTAATTAAATTACTCTTTTTGGTTGGCTTGTAATAGATCAAAATCCTAAGTAGCCTACGTGAAATCCATTATTAAAGAATTTGGATAATTGATTTTTTTTCTTAATTTCACTAAGTCATGCAGAATGTATCATTAGCAAACCTAGAAGTTTGACCATTTAAATTTTTAATTTTAAATAAATATGCAATATATAGGTTTAATTTCTTTTTTAATTTAATTTTTTTTATTTCCATAAAAAATTATTGCTAATTTTTGGAACGAGGAGGGGGAAAGTATAATTTTTTTGAAAAAATAGAGGTTTATTTAATTTAATATTTTCTGATTCATATTGAACTAGGAGTACGAGAGCATGTAATTATCATGTGGGTCCAAATGTGGCATTTGCTTGTCTTGTGGGGGTGTATTTAAATTACTCTTTTTTGTTGGCATGTAAACAGATCAAATCATAAGTAGCCCATGTGAACTCCGTTAGTAAAGAATTTGAATAATTGTGCGTTAATTATCATAGCAAAAGCAGGTTCAAATTGTTAAAAGAATTTTAGTACCAAATTTAGAATAAGAAAGTCAATATATGTCATTTTCTCTCTCCAATAAAAAGTATATTTAGATAATAAATACAAAAAATAAATAAATTATATAATTATAATACTAATTTTTTGTCTATCAACTTTAATAATTAAATTGAATGTATTTTGACTAAGTAGAAAATCTTAATTAATAGGGATATTTGAAATTATTTGATTTTTTAATTATATGCCTAGGTTGCATGGCGATTTACCCCAGACGACTTGGAATTAATTTCACTAAACCCTTATTACATTTAAAAAGTAACACAAAGTTACCTTACTATCTAAAAAATAAAAATAAAACATTTCTAATGTTAAATAAATAGATTAAATTTTTTATTTTAAATAAATACATAATATATCGGTTTAATTCTTTAAATTGTACTTCCGAATTAATTATTTAGAGAAGATTTAACTATTTTATATATCATTATGTATTATATATATTGTTAAGATAAAATTTATTTCCCTTATTAAATCAATCTTTTGTTCTTGATAAAGGCTATGCATGATGGTACAATATATATTTTGTTCATGATGTAGTGTTGGTCTTTCCTCAAAGTGGTACCAACCTATATTTTTCTTTAATGTCAAGACATAAACAAAATTAGCAATGTTGAGGTCAAACTTACTTTTTTTCTTATATTTAGGCTATTCTGGTGCATGGTTTGAGATAGTAGTACAACTCATCCTATTCTGGTGCATGGTGGGGGTAACCTCTTTGTCTTGATCAAAGTTGAACATGCATTAATGAAAATATTTTTGATGTTGATGTTGATGTTTTAGGGGTCTTGATCGAATCATGAAAATATTTTTGATGTTGATACTTTAGGGGTCTTGATCGAATCCCATCATTTCTATCTTCTATATACTAATGGTTGTATTCTTGGTGCTCTCTCTTCTTCCTTCTTCACCATTTGCAGCTACTTTTGATTTTTTTCAACTGTGCGCATCCGATTCCTGCGAAGTTTACTATTCATGGGTTGTGGCCTGATTTTTTAGCAAAGAAAATAAAAACAGTCGGGTTGCAGTTGATTTACCCTATTGTGTTAAATAAATTGAAATTTACCCCGGTAAGGTAAATAAACTTATCTAATTTTGTTAATGTAAAGAACTCCAATATCCGGGAGCAGTTTACGTTTTATAAATACAGAAAATAAATATACTATTAAAACTTACATAAACAATCATAAACGTGAAATAATATTTTTATAAATTATTTTTTACTAATATACTACAATAACTATAAATTAAGATTAATGTTTATCATTTTTGTACGTTAATTAATGAAACACCCCTAGAGTGTTTGTGTAATAAACCTTCATCAGTAAAAAGGAGCATCGAGCTAGCCCATGCTCTCTTGTTTGGATAAAAATTAATTACACAAAGACCAAAGGGGTCTTTGTGTAATTCATATCTTAATTAATGAAAATATTTTTGATGTTGATATTTTATGGGTCTTGATCGAATCATGAAAATATTTTTGACGTTGATATTTTAGGGGTCTTGATCAAATCATGAAAATATTTTTGATGTTGATAATTTAGGGGTCTTGATCGTATCCCATTATTTCTCTCTTCTATAAATTGCATGAGCTCTCTTCCACTATTATCACTACTTACCAAATCACAAACTTGAGAAAATGGCATCCTATATACTAATGGTTGTGTTCTTGGTGCTCTATCTTCTTCCTTCTTCACCATTTGCTGCTACTTTTGATTTTTTCAAGTTGGTGCAACAATGGCCAGAGTCCTTCTGCAACACGAACAATCAGAACTGTGCGCATCCGATTCCTGAGGAGTTTACTATTCATGGGTTGTGGCCTGATAAATACAAGACCCAGCTTCGCCAATGCACTAATACTGCTTACAAAGATATTACTGTAAAGTCTCTAAAATTTCATTGCTCGTTAATTTTATTTTCATTTCTATGACATTAATGTACATTGTTGTTGCAGGATCAAGACCTTCTCCAAAGGTTAACAAAAAATTGGCCGGATCTCTTAGGCCGCAGGCGTCAGATGTTTTGGGAAGAACAGTGGGAAAAACATGGGACATGCTCAGATATGGATCAAAAAAGTTATTTTGAGTTGGCTCTGAGCTTAAAGAACAAAATCAATCTACTTCAAATTCTGAGAAACAACAATATCTATCCCGGCACAGGAACTATCTCGTTCAACCAGCTAAACAATTCGATTGTGGCAACGGCAACGACCGGTAAAAATCCGGAGATCAAGTGCAACAAAAACAAGAAACAGCTGAAAGAGATTATCACGTGTTTTGATGCCGCAGGGACTTCGGTCATTGATTGTCCTCTCCGTACTGGGTTATGTTCTGCCGACATCCTCTATCCGTCTCCTGTCTCAGCTTCTCCTGCTTCAGGTAGTCAACACGACGAGTTGTAAGCGCTAGCAGCTGTTTTCTCCAGCCAATGGCCAACATTGTCTTAATTTCGCTGTCGTAGATAGATGCATCTATATGATACTACTTATATATCCACAATTATGTCGGACAATATTATAAAAAATTATGATATATGCAGTTGATTAATGGTTTGTTTATAGCACTGTTAGTCCATTTTATGAATCATTTCTTTCTTCTTTGCTCATCTCCATTATTGTGTTATGATGTTTACTTCGGGAATATGATTGTTGGGGAAGAGGGATTGTTCAAGCGGTTTTAATGGTCTAAGAGAAGGGAGGAGATGGTTAGTTTAAGCACGGTAGACGGCCAAACAGGGTTCAAGTGAGCAATTTGATGTAATTACACAAACACCCAAAGGTGTGTTTGTGTAATTAACCATTTTTAATATACTTTTGAGTTAAATTAAAAAAAAAATATTTCACTATAAATGTTGGGTCTGTAAATTTATATTATTCTTTAAAAAATATTAAGTATTTCTAATATAAATAATTGTTAAATAACTGTTTCATGAGGGACTATAAAATACTTACTAAAAAATATTCACACTATTTTTTAAATAAATATTTTATATTATAACAATAAACATTTTATATTATAACAATATAAATATAAGTTTTATGATTAAACTTTAATTTTCTCTACTAATTAGCGGATAATGCAATTTTTCTATTTAATTTAAAAACATATATAGGAAAAAAAGTTAATTACACTAACACCATTGGGATGTTTGTGTAATTAACCCTTACAAAAAAAAAAGGGTCTTCGCCTCATAGGGAGCTGATGCTCCCTTGCTTGCAGTGGGCTACCACAGCAGGCAAAAATAGAAAAATTAGCTCCATTGCAGCTCTATTGCAGCCGATTTTTAGCAGAGAAAATAAAAATAGTCGGGTTGCGGTTGATTTACCCTATTGTGGTAAACTTTTCTAATTGTGTTAATGTAAAGAACTCCAATATCCAGGAGCAGCTTACGTTTTATAAATACAGAAAATAAATATACTATTAAAACTTACATAAATAATTATAAACAATAATCATAAACATGAAATAATATTTTTATAAATTAATTTTTACTAATATACTATAATAACAAACAAGTAATTATAAATTAAGATTAATGTTTATCATTTTTGTACGTTAATTAATGAAACACCCCTAGAGTGTTTGTCTAATAAACCTTCATCAGAAAAAGGGAGCATCGAGCCCATGCTCCCTTTGTGTACGTTAATTAATCTTTTTTGGATATAGATTAATTACACAAAGACCCAAGGGGTCTTTGTGTAATTCATATCTTTTTCTTTATAGATTTTTAAGAAAAAAAAAAGGGAAGAAGAAACTAAACTCTTACTGAGAGCGTATTTATATAATGCTTTAAAAAATATTAAGTATTTATAATATAAATAATTGTTAAAAAAAAATATTTAAATATTATATAAATAATTCTTTCCAATATAAAATACTTTAAAAAAAATGGTTAATTATACTTTACTCTCTTGTAGTTAAATCATTTTGCATTTCGCCCCCATATAATATTTTCATCACCATTTTGCTTCCTGTAGTTAGAGTTTATTGCGCATTACTCCGTGATGTAAGCCTAACTCTAGAGGCGAGTAAAGTGGTAACGTGAATACCAAGTGGGAAAAAATACAAAATGGCCTAACCACAGGAGTTAAATTGTAATTAACCCAAAAAATATTAGTTATATAATTGCACTATTTTTTTTGTAATATTTAAAATTAGGGTTAATTACATTTACCTCTCTATGGTTTGGCCCATTTGCACTTACCTCCTGTATTAGCACTTACCCCCTTGTGGTCTTGATTTAGGTGTACTTACCCCCTATATCAGGGGGGGTAAGTGATTTGAAAATCTAACCACAGGGAGGGTAAGTAGTGATTTTTAAACTATAGGGGAGTAAAGTGAAAATTGGTCAAACTATAGGGAGATAAAGTGTAATTAACCCTTAAAATTATGATAATAAACATTTCATTATGATATGAAGGATAACTAATGAAATAGTTATATTTCGAAAGTATAAGTACACGTTTGATTTTTTTAAATATTAATTAATTATTCAAATTTATTCAAATTTCAAAACACTTATAATTAAATTAAATTAAAATATGATATTTATGATTAAGCTTTGATTTTCTCTACTAATTAGTGGATAATGCAAAATTTATTTTAACTTAGACACACATAAAGAGAAAATAGCTAGTATAATTACATAATATTTTTAATTGTTTGATGAGCCACTACTTTTTTTACAATACTTAATAAAATAGTGTGTTTAATAAAATAAGGTTTATGTATCTTGGTATTTTTTATTTTATTTTTTAAAATTAGGTATATAATTGCACTATTTTTTTAATAGATACTTAAAATTATGATAAAAAAAAAAAAAGAAAAAGAAAATTTAATCATGATTTTAAAGGATACAATTAATAATGAAATAGTCACATTTCAAAAGTATAATTTTATTTTTTTAATTTAATTTCAAAAAATTAATTAATTATTCAAAATTAAAAATTGTATAATTAAATTAAAACTTAAACTATAATTTTTATGGTTAAATTTTAACTTTCTATAATAATTAGTGGATAATATAAAAAATAAAAATAAAAATAGACTTAATAACATTTAAAGAAAACAAGGTTAATTACACAAACACCCAAGCGATGTTTGTGTAATTAACCCAAATATAAAAAAGAAAAATTTATTTTTTGGTCCTTATAAGATATACTAATGAGAAAATGATCCACCAGTACTGCATAATTAAGTTTTTGATCCTGTAGCCTTTTTACAATTTAGTCCTTGAAAATTGTCCCATATGTCTACTGTATTTACAAACCATGTCACTATGCATGAACATTTACATTTTTATTCTATTTTATTAACATTTTAATATATTTTCATGTTTTATTTCATTGTGAATGTTCATTATTTTTTTTATGTGAACAAAATTACATTTTTGTTATGTACACACACTCGTGTTTTATATCTTTTTATTATGTTCACATAATCTAAAAAAAAAAAAAAAAAAAGCATTTCTTGTGTTATAATCATTCGCATTCACATTCTTGTAAAAAAAAATAAAGATTTGAACATTCATATTTTCATTATGTTATTTTTAAATATTTAATATATTTTAAATTCTACTATTAAGAATGTTAACTATTCTTTAGTGAATAAATTAATAAAATACAATCTAAGTGCGTAGCACCTTTCACTAAAACACCCGAAATAAAAATAAAAAAATAAAAAAAAAATGGAAAAAACAAATAAACAAATCAGGTGAACATTCACCATAAAGAAAAAATAGCTATAGTATAATTACTTACTATTTTTAATTGTTTGATGAGCCACTATTATTTTTTACAATACTTAATAAAACATTGTGTATAATAAAATAAGGTTTATGTATTTTGATATTTTTTTATTTTCTATTTTTTAAAATTACGTATATAATTGCACTATTTCTTTTTAATAGATACTTAAAATTATAATAATAAGGGTTAATTATACTTTATCCCTTGTGATTTGGCCCGAACCACAAATGGACAGCCCACCAATCGGTTGGGCTTCTGGCAGTGGACCAAACAGATCATGGTATGGTTTCAAATCTGTTGAGCTTGGGTAGGGGGTTCCAATTAGATTTGGGTTTCAATTTTCTCAAATTAGAGCAAATCGCATTCTCAAGATCCGATTTGGGGTCATTTCTTCTTTGTTTTGGCTCGATTTGGTGGCTGCTTTTCTGAGATTTTTTGGGGTCATTTCTGCTTTGTTGTAGAAGCCGCCACGCCCAAAGCCTCTCCATCAATCGTCGTCCTTCAGCTGAAATTTTTGTTGGGGGTTGGAGCACGGATCTAAACATCGTTCTAGTTTTCCCTCAGCAGAGTTTCAAGATTTCATTGGTTTGTTTGGATCGGATTCTGGGCCGCTTCACCTTTGTGAGAAAGTCGACGCTTTTAAAATTGGCGTTGCGGTTGAAGGTCGAAGGCGATTTCGACGGTTTGGCTCAAATCGGCGCTGCAGCCGCTCAGTCTTCATCGTCCTGTGCCGTTCGCCGTTGTTAAATTCGTCTACGGAGGCATCACTTTTCCTCTCTTTTTCTAGTTCAGGCACCTCAATAAACAATGTTCCACAATTCAAGCCTCTAGAAGATGACCACATTGATCAAATGATCCAGGAATTGGTTCATTATGGCTCTATTGAGCTCTGCTCTGTTGTCCCACCTCAAGCTAATGTAATGTAGTTCAAGAAAATCTCCATCGCCACTTTTTTCTAAACCCAAATGATGGTTAGTGGTGTCGATGGGAGGCGATGGCGATGGTCCGGCAATGGTGTGGCGATGGCGATGGCGATGGCCTGGCGATGGTCGTGGTGTCGATGATAGGTGACCAGATTGAGGACGACGACGAGTAGCGAGGTCGGCGGCGGTAGAGAGAAAAGCTAGCAATGCTTTCAGTTGAGGCTAGAGAGAGAGCGCTCCTTATAAAAGCCTTTGGGTTAATTGCACTTTACACCCTAAAAAACTGAATAATAACATAAGGGTAAAATCGACATTTTAACCTTTCTGTTAACGGAGTTACTATTGCACTTAGGTCCACAAATCACAGGGGGACAAGTGGTGACGTTTGAATGCAAATGGGCCAAATCACAGATATTTTTTTGGTAATTAACCCTAATAATAAATATCTTGATTATGATTTTAAAGGATACAACTAATACTGAAGTAGTCACATTTTAAAAGTATTATTTTATTTTTTTAATTTAATTTCAAAATATTAATTAATTATTCAAATTTCAAAATTGTATAATTAAATTAAAAATTAAACTATAATTTTTGTGGTTAAATTTTAACTTTCTGTAATAGTTAGCGAATAATACAAAAAAATAAAAATAAAATTAACTTAATAACATATGAAGAAAACAAGCTAGTAATTACACAAACACCCAAGAGGTGTTTATATAATTAACCCAAATATAAATAAAAAAAAAAAAAAAAAGGAGCATCAACTAAAATGAGTCATGCTCCCATGGGTGTGGTTTTTAAATTAAAAGGGTTAATTACACAAACACCCGGCTTCAACTCCCGACCAATTTGTGCAGAGGAGGTTAAACTCTTCTTCTTTTGTCAGTTCTTTAACCAGCGACATAATATTCGAACTTAACCGGGTCGGTATGCCTTGACTCCGAAGGGACACCTACTTGTGTTAACGTCTGTCTGGTTGGAAGTCGCATACTAGCGCTACGACTGATGTTGCCAAAACTTCCCTTACACATACAAAGGTTTTGACACGTGCCAAAGATCTCCACAACCTACAACTTTAACCTGCAAAATCGATTAGCTCTAAGGGGATACCGGTGTAGTATTGGTTAAGGAATCTCCGACGTGAGAATAAGTCAATCTATTTTAGAATATTAGGCAAAAGCCTGAATGTAAAGATAATGTGATATATTCCCTCATTTACAGACTTAGTAGATCATGACCATTTTGTATTTGATCACTTGGTCTTTCCTCACTTTATAATCATAGGTCAGGAGGTTCACCTTTAATGATTTAGTTATTCCCCACTATATAATCATAGGTTAGTGGGTTCATTTCGTCTTTAATGAGTGAATTATCTCCCACTTTCTTGCTATTTAGTTGGGAGTTACATTTTTTGGCTTCTCACTTGATAGATCCATGCAAGGGATCACCAGTTTGGACCAACGTTCTCGGCCCCTCTTTTTTTGAGCTTTGGGCTTCTTTCAAGCTATGTGTTGGACCAGATATTTCCCGTTCTTGGGCCCAAAATACAGGTCCAATTTCTTTATCAAGCTCCTCTTAGAAAATTAAATATAGAAGCAAGAATTTCTCCACATCAACAACCCCCAAGCCAGCACGCTTATTCCTTCTGACTGCCTTGTAAATACGCGGTCTGTGACACAATACTCGCTTGCCTACTGTGTCAGCCCACAACAGGCAACAAAAATAGCCAAAAGAATATATTAAGTATTTATAATATAAATAATTGTTAAATAATACTATCTTAAGTATTATATAAATAATTGTTTCGAACTATAAAACACTTAAAAAAATATTCACTATTCTTTTAGAATAAATATTTAAAATTATAATAATAAACATTTTAATTCTAATTTAAAGAATACAACTAATAATGAATTAGTCACATTCCAAAAATATAATTTTAATTTTTTAATTTAATTTCTAAATATAAATTAATTATTCAAATTTATTCTAATTTTAAAATTGTATAATTAAATTGAAAATATAAATATAATTAGTATGATTATACTTTAATTTTCTCTACTAATTAGCGGATAATACAAATTTTTTTAACTTAAAAACATATAATGAAATTAAGTTATTTACACTAACACCCTTAGGTTGTTTGTGTAATTAACCATTTAAAAAAAGAAGAAGAAGAAGAAGAAAGGGGGACTCACAGGCAACCGATGCTCCCTTGCCCACAACAGGCAAAAAAAGAAAAAAAGAAAAAGAAAAATCGGCTCTATTGCCAAACGAAAATAGAAATTAATATATATAGCTCACAAAAGGTAGAACATTTCCATCATCACTACAAATTTGTTTGAGTGAATACGTCATTAATGTCAACACGTCTCTGGTGCCATAAATCCCAAATCTTTGAACTTGTCCAGTAATAAGATTGTGTGAGACCATTTGTCTACCAGTTGTTAAGAGGAGAAGCTCGTTATCCTTCTAAATCATAGTAGGGCATACAACTCTCAAAATTGACCCGATAGTGAATTTCTTGGTCTAAGATGACTCTACACCATATTTGGTTGGTACCCATATCTCGAAATATTCGTTCATGATTTCACGAGTGATAAGTTAAAGGACTCATTTAAGACTATAAGTTGCTTGCTTTTCCCATCTTTGCAGGAGCAAGCCTTCCCAATTTGAATTTCTTGAAACATTTCTTTGCTCATATAGAAAGACAGGATTACTGTTTGTAAAATATGGTTGAAAAATTAATTAAATAATTATTTAATTAGTTAGTAATTAAAATTTTGGAAAATGAAGAAGAAATAATTATGAGTTTTTTATTACAGAAACATTCCAAATAACATATAATAATACAGAAAGATACAAGAAGATGATATTACAATTTGGGGTGTACAAATTATCAAAATACCTGACCCACAAACCCATACCCGACCATCCTGGACTGTTGATTGCGGGTTTGTGAACAATAGGGTCATTCGAAATGAGGGTTGGTTCTTCTATTTCGTGGGTTTAGGATCGGGCAACGGGTTTTTCAATACCAAACCCGTTGCACCTAACCCGTCCGACCATCCACACATAAATAGGCTATCTAGGGTTTTCTCACGTTATTTTTCTCAAATCAGATGCATCTCTCCTTGCCTCCTTCCTCAGCTTTGATTCTTCATTTTTCGCTGATGCATTTTTCTCCTCCTCTGCTTTTTTACTTCCTCTGCTTCGATTCTCCTCTCCACTACTTATATTGTTTGTCGTCAATGTTTGAGCCTTTAGTTTTGCCGCCGCCTTTGTTCGTTCATCACTCTCTTTTCTCCAATTCTTCGTTCGTTCTGCTTCGTTCCATCAAAACTCTCTAGTTCGAAGTTCAATACAACTTGAGGTGATAATTGAGTCTTCAGTGAGTGATGATGCTATAAGCCTACAATGATGACAATTGACAACTTGGGTTGTGTTTTTGTTTATGTTCTATTCAATATATGAATATTTTTGTTACTGTTTCCGCCGTTGTGTGCTTTTGTTTTTGTTTTGTTTGTGGATCTGCTTCTATTTTGTTAGCTCTATTTCTTTAGCTGTTTTGTTTCTATTTTGTTTCTACGAATCTGTTTGTTCTATTCAATGTTTTTATCCCTCAATTCTCAACTCATTCTCAACCTATATTTTTCGACTAAGTTCGACCGAACCCGACCGGTCTCCGTAACCATCCAACAACATCAGATATTTCGATAATATCGATCGATAACTGGTTCCAAATATCAGACCCGATGTTTTTCGGGTCAGGTATCGGATCCACCCAAAATCAGTCCCACCTGACCCATGCACACCCCTAATTACAATACAGAATGAAAAACAGAAAGAAGAATAGTAGTTGTATAATTATAAAACAAATAGAAACAAAAATACAAACTATTCAATAAAAACAAAGAGAAACATAAATACTAGAGGAAATGATCGAGGCAATCGTTTCACGATTTGTCCTTAAAGTAGATTTCGCCTCCGCTAAGTGATTACTGTTGAATAAGCGTCTGTCTCTCAGGATACAACGATCAACTTACTACTAGTACCATCACTAGAAACTAGATGCCAAATGAACAATAGAAGTGTTGAACTCTCTCAAGAACTCTACAATTGTGCGGATCAAGTGATAAGGAGATGTGGGCCAGAGTGCGAGTTTGACAGTATCTTGAATTTTTGTCACTCTCAAGCATGCAGAGGACACTTTGGGAAAAAGTGGACGGCCATAAAAGTGCTACAATATGAATTTTATTGGTCGTCTTTATTCAAAGATGCACACCGATTCTGTCAGGCTTGTGACAGGTGTCAGTGCACGGGATCAATATCTCACCGAGATATAATGCCCCTCCAACCTATTCTGGTAGTTGAGATCTTTGATGTATGGGGAATCAATTTCATGGGACCATTCCCAACATCTTTTGGTCACAAGTATATCTTATTAGCTGTAGACTATGTGTCGAAGTGGGTTGAGGTCATAGCTACCAGAACTAATAACCATAGGGTGGTGTTTCGCTTTTTGAGGGAGCATATTCTTAACAGGTTCGGGACACCCCAGGCGATCATTAGTGATGAGGGATCACATTTTTGTAATAGGCCATTTGAGGCATTGGTACGTAAGTACTCCGTGACTCATAAGGTGACCATACCTTATCACTCTCAAACGAATGGTCAAGCGGAGGTGTCCAATAGAGAGGTGAAGCAAATCTTAGAGAAAACAATATGTCTCGACCGTAAAGATTGGTCAAAACGTTTGGTTGATGCTTTATAGGCGTACTATACAGGTTAGAAAACTCCTATCGATATGTCACCATATCGATTGGTGTATGGAAAAACATGTCATTAACCTGTTGAGCTAGAGCATCATGCTTATTGCGCTACAAGAGCATTAAATTTCGAGATGAAGCGAGCAGGGGATGAACGTAAACTTCAACTCTCGGAGTTGGACGAGTTGAGATGAAACAAATTTCATATGAAAGTAAACTCCTTAAACTTTCCAACAACTAGTGATATAGTAAAATCGGAATTTATATGAGAAAGATACACACATCCGAAATTAGTTATGTTTGTTTGTCAAAAGTGCATCGCGGGCCCATATGCTGGGCCCTTTTTTTTTTCTTTCCCCAAGGCCCACTTCCCCTTTTTATGTCATTGTTCCTTCAACCCAAGCCAAAGGCCCATTGAATGATTGAATGAGAATAAAAAAAATAAAAAAGAGCAATTGGCGGCAAAGAGTGGTCTGGCAACTGTTACACACAAAAGGCAAGAGTCATCAATGTCATTAATTGATGATTAAAAGGAGAATTTCCATTTTCATTATGGGAGGGGTAGCATATAGGCTCATTCCGGCCAGCAGCTTGGGGGGACTTTTGGTATTTTAGTCATTCTTTTTTCATTTTTTGGGGGGGAGCCGGCGGTGGGGCTGGTCTATATTCATCTTTTTCCTTCTTTTTATTTTATAACTTTAGTTTTTCTTTGGCTTTCGTTTTCTGGACTGCGGAATTGTTTTGGAGTTTGTCCATTTTGAATCTTGTTGAATATATCGAAAATCAAATGAAAAATAAATTGATGAACGACTAATCTTCTCCTATTCGAGTTAGAACTGTGGTATGTATTTTGATTTATGTAATATTGTATTGTTAGATTAATTTTAGTTTATGTGTAAACAATTATATAATAATGAATTTTGTGCTCAAAATATAGTTTAATCTGTGATTGAATTTAATCTCGAAATGTTCTTGTAGAGATTTCGATTTTAAATTCAATTATTACTAGAACGATCACATAATTGTATTCATAGGATTTAATTATTGATTTGGATGGTTTATGCCTAGATTGTAATTCACCCTAGATTGGAGTAACGTAAGAATTATATCCCGAAGATAAATCATGCCGAAGAATAATAAATTTATTTTTTCTAAGTAGTTCCGACTTGTAGTTGAGAACACTCGTTTACATAAATCTGAATTAAAAAAAAAAGAAGAGAAAAATATAATTCCAAAATACAAAATCCACAATTTCTAACCCGGTTCCCTATATTCATTATCTAAATTTATTATTTTATTTTCTTGCAATTAAAAACCAAAACTCAAAATCAAAACTTATTTGTTATCAAAGAAATAAAAAATAATTGAATTTAATAGTTACAAGACCGATCCCTCTTAATAGTTGTAATTTATTTATTCCCAAGCCAGTTTTATTAGTTTTCAAGCATTTTTATAATGTTTTTATATGTTTTAATATGTTTTTATTCTTTTTGTTATAAATCAGGTGTGTAGGGTAAAAAGGTTTGAAAACGGATCATAAACGATCAAATCGGATCAAGAACGGTAGAAGAACGATGAGAAAACAAGCAAAAGGACAAAATTCAGAACCTGCAACCCACCACCGAGGCGGTCAAAATACAGAGAAGGGCCTAAACTCTCTGCAAATCCATCGCCGCAGTAGTGAGATCCACCACCGCAGTAGTGAAACAACAGAATGTCTTTGCTCCCACTGCTGCATGCACTGTTGCGGTGATCACTCTACACAGATTTTATATATATTTTTTAGATATTTTGTTCCTTATTTCCTTCTTCCTCTCCTCTTTTTCGTCTATTAGAGAGCTCATTTAGGATTAGAAAATATTAGAGAGAGTTTTTGGGAGTGCTCAACCAAATCCAAAGGAGAAAAACACGTTGCGAAGAAGGAGAAGCAATCTCGGAGCAGTTTTAGCGGCGGATCTTTGGAATACGGCTAAGTTCCTTTATTTCTTTTTTTAGATTTTAACTTTGGTAGTTGGTTTGAGCATGTTTACCTCGTTTATTATTGTATAAACGGTTATGACCAGGAGCTAAACTTAGATTATCTATGGGATTAATGTAATTTAAAAAAATGCCATTTGTTTATCATATTTATATGTTTGTTTAGAGATATTGAGAAATCGAGGTTTGACACTCGGGGAGAGATAACCCTGAATTTGGACTAGAGTTTAAATACAACACAACGATCTAATAACCCGAGCGAGGGTTAGAAAGTATGCAATCAATGACGTTGGGGCAAGACTCATGTGACCTAGTGTCGTTAAGACATTGAGGGGGATGTTTTTGTTGACGCGAAGTCATATATTCACTCATCTTACACTCGAGAAAGGTGGTGAGTGAGTTTACGATATAGAGATTGTTGGATAGGTTGAATACCGTTATTTTTAACTAAACGAAACCAAACACGTTTTTGTAAACAAAGTCAATCCCTAGATAATTTTTCCCCCTAAACGTCTCAATATAGTAATATAGTTTAATTAGTATTTTAATATTAGTATATTTAATTATAAAACTCCAATTATTATTGCGTAGATAAAATTAAGTTATGATAATTATGGTACTCGACAATAATCTCAACCAATCCCTGTGAATGCAACAACCCTAATTCTTTCAATCTATACTACAACTTGACCCGTACACTTGTGGTGAAAGTGGCAACGTCCGCTACCAAGTTTTTGGCGCCGTTATCAGGATTTTGAGCCGTTTTACTGTGCTTGGGATCGATACAAGGAATTGTTGTTTCGGTTTCTGAATCATCAATTCCCAAGGTTGTGTCAACTACTGAACTTCCTCGATAGGTTATTAGTCGCAACCAGAACGTGGGTTGAAAGAGAAAACGGTACCACCTCTTTCGACCAACTAACTGTGGATGAAGTCTATTGGTTGTTGGAAGACATGACCAATTTCAATTATCAAAGTTAGAATTGTTCACCAAGTTACCAAAGCTTCGGGGATTATTCCAACACTTCGGCGCCATGGATTGACACCTCGGACCAATATATTGAGTCTTCTCTCGCATTGGAAACCATATTCTCTAAATTTATGGGAGAGACTTAGGCTTTTTGGAGGGAGACAAATGACCGAATCAATGAGCACGAGAATCGTCTCGATAATATTGAGATGGTCTACGCCAAAATTGATGCGACTATAACGTCTCTTCAGACGCAAATCGATTAGCTTATCTGCTTTATTGAGGCTAAGTCAGAAGTGGTGTCACTGAGAAACACACAAGTCACATTCATTGAAAGCCACCACGAGGAACCGAAAATGAGTGGGAGGATCTTGGGAGCATGCACTGATAATTATCCGAATGAGGAGACAACCCAAGCATGGATCGACAATTGTGATTCATCACCATTGGAGATCCAAATTGTGATGCCACCATCGATCCCAGACGATCATATCTACGAGGATCCGATGTGGCTCAATTGTTTTTTATCACCATTAGCAACGTCCTTTCGTGCCCACCAAATACATGAGCTAGTGATGAATGTTGTTGAAATCTCGGGCCATATAATGCCAAATCTCGCTAAGCTTGAGGGTGTAAACAATCAAGACCTATACATAGTGTTGTATGACACTTACTATGGGTGGAAACCACTCTTTGACGAGCACTTCTCTGTGTCAGACTGAAGACCTTAAATCAAGCACTTCTTTGGAAGCAACCCAAGGTTAAAAATAAATTAGATCTGTCACCGCTGACTTGATTCAGAGGCGAGATTCTCTCGCCTCCCAGGTACGTGTTCTAAACCCCATTCGTCAGCATGCCTTATTTTTATATGTTGAGATTGATGATTGGGTCGTTCTGGGCACTACCTATTCTAAATTCGGAAGTGATGTGTAGTATTTTAGTATGTTTAAATTTTGTTTAGTTTATCGTGTGCATGTTTGTTTAGTGTAGAATGTGTTAATGTTTGTGTTATTGTTGTTGTATGCTGAGTTTTGCGTTCATCTGAGCTATTACCCGATGATGAAATTATCCCCTAGTTGTTTTCGAGGTCAAGGGTAATACCCATGCATGTGTGTTTAGTGTGCTTGACAATGCGTTTTGGTAAAAATTATTGTGGATCTTAATTTGCACGAGCATATAGGCTGAGTGTATTGCTATTTAATTGATTTGAGGATGATTATCGATTAGCCGAACTCATGACAATTTAAGGATTCTAGAACCTGATTAAGGGGAAACTTGAGGCGAAATCCTAGGAGAGGTTGTTCAGGAGACGTGATTTAGGCATTCATTTGATTCGCTTGAGCCTGTGAAGCCTACCTTGCTATATATTTATCCCTCATTACCCTGTCGAAGCCTATTAGCCATTTCAATTCTGAACACATAACTAATACCCTGGCCAATTGAACTTTTTCCAAACATATATCGCTGAACCAAAGGCACAATTTGAGTGAATCAAATTAACATTCGTTTATACTACTTGAAGTGAGCGGTTGGGTTTAGGGCGAACTGTTAATTGGTTCGGTATTCGAGTATTTTCTTGTCATTTTTTTTTTATTTCGTTTTAACCACACCCATGAAATTGTAAAAATCGAATAAGTTTGGGGGTATGGTTCGTTAAAAAAAAACATATGTAAATATTGTTCAATTTACATTTCTTTTGACAAGTGAGTATGTCAGTCTTAAATATATGTTCAGGGTTGTTTCCAATATTATCTATGTGGGTTCAAGAGTGATTTTGTGCCAAGCGTGTGCCTCAGGTATCGTTAAGTTAACAAAGTTAACCTTTTTTATATTCTCGATATACCATTGGCCATGTTCCTAAACCGAACCAAGGCCTATTGATCTTTTTGAACCTCCGAGCCTACATTAGTGGAGAAGAGAACCCAATCAGGCATATGGATATCCTAATCCTTTATGGTCTAAGTCGTGAGTTTTGTTGGTGGATAATCCAATTCGATTGTTGGATAGTTATATCATTGAGTCTCGCACACACACGTTGAAAGGATTTAGAATACGTTTACCATTATTGAATATCGAAATTCTAGAACATCACATGTTGTGTTTTACCACCTGAACTCAATATGATTAGGGGTTGTTGAGGGGAAAATGTTTTGGTTGGCAGAAGAATTCAAAACTCACATATCGTTATGTTTAGATTGTTTGTGTTTAGGTTGTTCATGTTATTTAATTTAGTTGTATTTTCCATTTTAGTGTGAGTGTTTTTCTTGAGGACTAGTAAAATTCCAAGTTTGAGGGTATTTAATAGGTGTAATTTATCTATTTATTCCCAAGCCGATTTTGTTAGTTTTCGAGTATTTTTATAGCGCTTTTATATGTTTTAATACTTTTTTATTCTTTTTGTTATAAATAAGATGTGTGGGGTGAAATGGATGAAATCAAATCATAAACGATCAAATTGGATAAAAAAACGGTGGGAAAACAAGCAAAATGATAAAATTTAGAGCCTGCAGCCCACCGTCGCGACGATCAAAATAAAGAGAATGGCCTAAACTCTCTGCAAATCCACCGTCGCAGTGGTGAGATCCACCGCTACGGCAGTGAAACAACAAAATGTCTCTGCACCCACCGTTGTATCCACTGCCACAACGGTCACTCTGCACAGATTTTAGATATTGTTTTTTATATATTTTGTTCTCTATTTCCTTCATTCTCTCTTCTTTTTCGGCCATTAGAGAGCTCATTTAGGATTATAAAAGATTAGAGAGAGTTTTGGGGATTGTTCAACCAAATCCGAAGGAGAAGAACACGTTGCGAAGAAGGATAAGCAATCTCGGAGCAGTTTTAGCGGCGGATCTTCGGAATACGGCTAAGTTCCTTCGTTTATTTCTTCATTTCTTAACTTTGATAGTTGGTTTGAGCATGTTTAGCTCGTTTATTATTGTATAAACAGTTATGGCCATGAGCTAAACTTGGATTATCTATGAGATTAATGTAATTTATAAAAATGTTATTTGTTTGAGTTGTGTTTTTTTAACGGTTGTTCTTCACTAATTCGATTGTGTTTATTGGTTGTCATGTTTATATGCGTGTTTACATATATTGAGAAATCGGGATTTGACACTTGGGAGAGGCAATCCCGAATTCGGACTAGGGTTTAAATACAACGCGACGATCTAATAACCCGAGATAGTTAGAAAGTGTGCAATCAATGACACTGGGGCAAGACTCATGTGACCTAGTGTCGTTAAGATATTGAGGGTGACTTTTCTGTTAACGCGAAGTCTCATATTCACTGATCTTACACTCGGGAGAGGTGGTGAGTGAGTTTACGATATAGAGATTATCGGATAGGTCGAATACCATTATTGTTAACTAAACGAAACCAAACACATTTTTGTAAACAAAGTTAATCCCTCGATAATCTTTTCCCCTAAACGTCTCAATATAGTAATATAATTTAATTAGTATAATTAGTATTTTAGTATTAGTATATTTAATTATAAGACTACTATTTTTATTGCCTAGATAAAATGAGGTTATGATAATTATGGTACTCGACAATAATCTTAACCAATCCTTGTGGATACAACAACCCTAACTCTTCCAATCTATACTAAAACTTAACCTATACACTTGCGGTGAAAGTGGCGACGTAATATTCCGCTACCACCTGTGGTTCGACACCCTACTTGAACCCGTACTACATCAGTATCGCGGTACCATTTTAAGGGTATTATTTTTGAGCGATCAGCTCTACGGTCCCTAAGACGACTTTAGGACTCCCTCATGGGGTTCTGCCGAGCTGAGGGTACTTGGAGCCCTCAGCTTGGCCTATTTCCCCTCAGGGCGGCATTGAAGCTTCCATATGAGAGCCTGCCAAGCTGAGGGTGTTTGGAACTCTCAGATCGACCTTGTGTTCTCTATGATGGCTTTGAGGCTTCCACTCAGTGATTGGCCTAGCTGAGGGTGCTCAGAGTCCTCAGTTCGGCCCCTTTTCCATACTTGAGAATTTAGCCCCCATTAAGTTGATCATGAAAGAACCTTAACCCTTAGGGTGGTTTTGAGCCTTCTATTTGATGACTAGCGTGAGCTGAGAGTGCTCGAAGTCTTCAACTCGACCTTTTTTCAATACTTAGGAGTTTGCCCCCCTTAAGTTAATCATGAAAGAGCCCTGATCCTCAAGGCAATTTTGAGCCTCCCATTTGATGATTAGCCGAGTTGAGGGTACTTGGCGCCCTTATTTCGGCCCTTTTTTAATACTCGAGATCTTGGTCGCCCTTAAATTGATTATGAAATAACCCTATGCACGTGTAGGCTTCACCAAGCAAATTTCCCTCCATTAATAATTAATGCACAATTATTCAAATTCTTTAATAATAGAATTCACATGGGCTACTGTTGGCCGAGTGAGCTATCTAAGAGGGGCTGAATTGGGTAGATAACAATTAATTCAAATAAAATTCTTCAAAAAATAAAATAATTAATTTTTACCCTAAATTAATTATTATTATCTATATAGCAGTGGAAATATAATATCAACTAGGTGCACACAAAACAAACACAAATATAAATAAATTAAAAAATACAGCACATTAGAAATTTATACTGATTCACCAAACTATTTTTGGCTAATCTAGTCCTTCGAGCTCCACGGAGAATTGCGCCCATTAATCACTAATATTTATTTCAACAGGTAGGAACCAAATCTTTACATAATGATTCTTTTCTCAAGCTCAGAATCAACCTTTACAACTTTCTTTTCCCAGGCTCAAGAATAACCTTTTATTTTTCCCAGGCTCAAGAATAGCCTTATCTTCTTTCAGGCTCATGACTAACCAAATTTTATTATAGGGAGAATCACAACCTAATTCTTTTCATACCTTAATCTCAAGAATTAAACCTCACAATCACTCTAAGTATTATTTTCTCAGGTAAGGATCGAACTTTTACAATTCACTCACAATTTGATTCTAATCAAGAAGAATCACACCTAAACTCTTTTCAACAGGAAAAAAGTAACCTAACATTTTTATATTTAGATAAAGATCAAACATCAATCTCTTTACCAGAAAGGTTGAAACCCAAAGTTACCCCTGATTAAATATTCTCAATAATATCTAATTCGCACACAACTCACCAATTACAATAAAATTGATAAGTTCTTCCCACTCGAAGTTTCTACTACCTCAAATCAATTTAAACTCAATTAATATCCCGATAATTACTAGTGATAGAATTAGGTGAGGAAAATAAAAATCTGATTATAAAATTAATGCGGGTAGCACAAAATTGAGCACGTAATCAAATTATCAAACAAATCGTTTTTAAAAGATTTTTTTTATGCTTTTTAAAGTTCAAAAACGATTTCTCATTCAATCAATTAACCAAACAAGTAATGATAGTAACAAACTCAATTAAGAATATATTTGAAACACTTTCACCAAGAAAACATAAAAATCTGATTATGATAGCTATGAATCGCACACAAATAAGTATGTAATTAGATTTTCACCAAAAATCGTTTTAGAATATTTTTATGCAATTTAAAGTTCAAAAAACGATTTTGTCAAGATCTTATCAACCCAACAAATATATAAAAATAAATATACAATAAAGACTAATAGTTTGGAAATATCTCACTCGAAATAATAGATTGAAACACTAGACTAGACAACTCAAATCGGTGACGCTTACACAATCAGCGCTTTAACTCAAGAACTTATTGATCTCACAATTTTATCTCTCAAAATAATATCAGAATGATGACTCTTAGAAAATCTTAGGAATTGAATAATTCTTGATATTATCACATTTTTATGGGAAATCCGCAGGTCTATATATATGGGATTAGAAGAAGCTCTCTAACGGCTAATTCCTATATTTAATGACAAATAATTACTCCAATAGACCCCTTATATCATAAAGACTCAATCATGGTATAATTCACTTAATTATATCTTTTAAAATGTTCAATTTAGTCCCGCAAACTTTTACTCAAACTCAATTAGATAAGATAGAAAGAATTTCATGAACCAAATTGAGAAATATCTAAAATACTTGAATTATATCTATAGGTATATTAAAATATCAATTAAATAACTCAAAATATATCAGATTCCTAAGATATCTCGCATATCTTAACTATAAAACAACTACATTTTGGATCAAAACCATCAAAATCTCAAATCCTTAAACTGACCATCGGTTGACCGACCAACACTCATCGGTCGACTGCCCAATTCAGGACGTAGCCCAAGACAAAATTTCTTCTTCCATCGGTCGACCGCCGATCCATCTCCTATCGATCGGATGATTCAGAGAGTCTCATAAGTCAACTTACCTGTCGACCTGAAGATCCAAAGAATTCATCTTTTAACCACATGTCGACTTACTTGTTGACTGACCTATTTAGAGACTTTATAATTTAAGCTCATGTCAACCTATTTGTAAACCGAGAGATTTAGAGAGTTCATTTAATTTTCATAGGTTAACTTATCTATTGACCGACCATGCTGGAACACTTCTCCTTAATTACTTTTCTACTAAATTTCTTCAACTTATCTGTTGACCTGAGTTGTTTTCCTTAGATTCTTCAAATACTTAAATCTCTTAACGCCCATCATCTTTGTCATTGTCTTTAGCATTTTTCTTAATATCTCCATGATAATCTTATTACTAGAACTAATAAATTGAAACACTCAATAAAATCGTCAGTTCCATCAAAAACATCAATATTTAATTATCCATAAAAATCTTAAGATCCCCACAAGCACAACATGTGACAAGCAAAGGCCATATTTGGACCAACATGTATGATAATTACATGCTCTTGTACTCCTAGTTCAGTATGAATTCAAAAATATTTAATTAAATAAACTCCCCTCCATTTTTTGAAAATTATACTTTACCCTCTCCTCGTTCCAAAAATTGGCAATAATTATTGATTGAAAGAAAAAAAAAATTAAACCTATATATTACGTATTTATATAACGTTTAAAATTTAACCTATTACGTATTTATTTAACACTAATAGCATGTTTGGTTGGATGGAATCGAGGGCGGAATGGAATCACATTCCGCCCTCGATTCCTATTCCGTTGTTTGGTTCTCTAATGGAATCACTTTTGTGATTTTATTGGAATGAGATTGGATGGAATGGGATTCCATTTGAGATAGGGTGGAATGAGATTCCAACTCAATGGAATCAATATCTTAAATTACATGATAGCCCTTGTAATTAAACCCTTGAAAATTGAGAACAAAAACTGAAAATTGAGAACAAAAACATAAAATTAGAGAATAGAAACAAAAAATTGAGAACAAAAATATAAAATTAGATAATAGAAAATTGAGAACGGAAATAAAAAATTGAGAATAAAAACAGAAAATTGAGAACAAAAACAAAAAATTGAGAACATAAATTTAAAATTGAGAACAAAAAATAGAAAATTAGAGAATGAAAAATTAAAAAAAGAAACTGAAAATTGAGAACAAAAATAGAAATTAAAGAATATAAACTGAAAATTGAGAACAAAAATAGAAATTAGAGAACGAAAACTTAAAATTGAGTTGAATAGTGAAATATAATAAAATGAGAAAAAGAATAGAATAGTGAAATATAATAAAATTTTATTATAATTAACCAAGAAGAGAATTAAATAATAATTTTATAAGGGCAAAATAGAAATTTTACTATATTTCACTATTTCATTCTTTCTTTCATTCCATACCAACCAAACAAGAGAATGGAATAGTGATTCCATTCACAATTCCATTCCATTCATTCTCTCATTCCATTACTTCTTTCATTCCATTCCACCCTCATTTTATTCCGTCTAACCAAACATGCCGTAAAGATGTTTCGTTTTAATTTTTTAAATAGTAAGGGATCTTTGTATTATTTTTTGTAAAAAATATTGTCTAATTTTAAATATGACTTTTAGGTGTTTTTTCTATACTTGTTTTAATTTAATTAATTTTTTCATTGGTGAATATTTTAGACATAGAAACTTAATTAAAAAAAAAATTTAAAAAAAAAAAACTTAAAATCTTCGTTGTATTGATAAATTTATCTTTCAAATTAAAACATAGGAGTTAATAGCCATTAACCCCCCATGGTTTAAACATGGCTACTTATTCCCATGTGGTTTTGGATCTAAGTAGGAATTTAACATTTTCTATCAAACTTAAGAGAAGTGTAGCTCACGCACCTGTTATGAGGATGGACATACTTTTTGTGTTTTTTCTCTCCAAAATATTGATTTTTTGTTCTCATTTTACCCTCAATGTTTTTATATATAATCTCTATGTTTCTCAGATATTTTTTACACCAAACCAAACCTTCTCAGAAATTACAGAAAACAGAAATCCTACTTATTCTATCAATACCTTCACAAACCAAACTAAAAACACAAATACATACACATATATATTATAGATAGATTTATTATTCTTCATGACTCTGCTTTTATGTTAAAGAATGGAACTCTTGTCTCTCCTCATTTGCAAGTGCAAAGATCATGGGTGCCGGATTTAAAATTGGCAGGGATCAATCGATCTGGACGATCGAGACGATCTCAACAAAAATTATGTTTTGTTCCCAAAATAGAAACAAATTTGGGAACAAAAAATTATATTTTTATTCGCAGAACATAAAAATATAATGTTTATTCTCCCTCTTCTCTGTGTTCAACATCGTGTTTATCGGCTCCGGCAACCCAATCCAGAACAGACGGGAAGATCTGATCGAAACAAACCTTGAATTGGCCTCGTCTTTTGCTAATTCAGTCGTAACCGGAAGCATCGACAACACTGAATCCCTCAATGAACGCTATTGTAAACCGTAATCAAGCGAATCAGTAATGTGTAGTATATGCCATAGTCCCGAACACATGATCAAAACATGTGGGTATGTTCTGTTTCGCTTGTATTCGATCATCAAATCTGTCAAATTTTTCACGTATGGTTCCCAGATGAAATCGAGTTTCATCCCAATCTCATCGGCGACGAACTGATAATCGCTGTGTCGCTTGAACAAATCCGCTCGGGATGATTCCATTGCTTCGAATCCCAAAACCAGATTCAACAGTGAAACGACAACCAAACGAGCCTGTGAGTCTTCGACGACGATGACCCACGATCCATTGAGCAGATCCGAGGCGTCGAACTTGTCTAATTTCTAAACCCACACGCCGTTAGGGGTTTGGATTTGACCCAACTCCAAGACCTATCGTAATTCGACAACGAATCGGAAACTTCGCGACTGGTGTTTAACCACACATCGAATTCGACTTTGTGGAGCAACAAAATGCAGGAATCACGACTCTCCATAACTACAATGGAGTCCAAGGAGAGGGCGGCGACGAAATTAGAGATGAAGGGGAAGTAAGGAGTCAAATGAACGCAAACCGCGAGGGTGATGAAGAGACGAGCCCGATTCATGAAATCCCTAACCATTCGAAGCCAAATCGAACGACGGAGGGAACAATCACTCACCGTCGCCACCCATCTGAGTTGATTGTAGAGTATAGGGAGCTCGAATCAGGAAGGGAAGACGGAGATCCAAACAGAGATGAGAGAGAATGAGCTGATTTCGCAAAATCGAGCTAGGATTTGGAGGCGACGAACGACAGAGGTGAAGATACGGCGAACAATCACCATCGCCGCCTCCCTCACGTTTTTTAGAGAGAGAGAGGCGCTCTAAGTTTTGAGAGAGAGAGAGCTCAAGTTAGAGAGAGGCTCTCAGTTAGAGAGAGAGCGCTCAATTATAGAAATTTGGGTTAATTGCAATTTATACCCCAAAAGAGTTAATAATTACATAAGGGTAAAATTGACATTTCTAATATTCCGTTAACGGAGTAACTTTTGCACTTAAGCCCAATAATTACAGAGGGTAAGTGGCGAAATTTAAACTACAATGGGATAAAGTGCAAATAGACCAAACCATAGGGGAGTAAAGTGCCATTAACCCTAAAACATATGACTTTTTCAGCCCAAAAAAGAAGAAGGAATAACCGAACATGGTTTAATAAATTATTTTGTATGTTCTTTGAAACCAATTGAAAATTTTCTTATCTTAATGTCTACAATTGCGACATACGTCAAAAATATATACATATATAAATATAGATGCATCCGTTAGGAATACAAAACGTTGATAAAGAAAATTAGCATATAAAGAACTGAATCAGATGATAATTATTATCGAAACATTAATTGACAATAAAAATATATTAGAAACTCTCCACTTTAATGCATTTAAATTCACTAAAGAAAAGATTAAAAAGAGAGAAAATGATATAATGGAAAAAAAAAAAAAAAAATAACAACAGGATTTAGAATAAGTGCTTCCGGTTTTAGTTATTGTATTAGTTTTAAACCCCGTATATCATGCAAGTGTAGAAAAAAATTATATAAGATATATATATATTTTTTTATTTGAATATTACAAACAATGTACAATTGATCTTTTAACTTAATTTTTAATAATATTTTTAAAGTTGTAGAAAAAACTAAATTTTAATGCTGAAAAATTAAAATAAAAATTGTCACCTAAAAACAACTAAATTCAGCTTCAAACATTGTTAATGTTTATCACTCATATTTATTTTTGTAAAATAGTAAATAAGTTCCTAGATTTTTTTTTTTCAAATTTTCTTACGTTTTTCACATAATTTTTTTAAAATAATCTAATAGGTTATTTTATGTTGTTTACTATTAGTTTCTATTATTTGGTCAAGAATTATAATTTTGGTCAAAATCGAATTTTATTTTCAACTTTTTTATATAATGCATTTTCAATTGTATTCTTTTATTAGTTTTTGGGTCAAATTATGGTTGTTACATTTTCTTTGAGTATTCAAAGAGTAATTGGTGCGGAATTTTAATTTTAAAATTATTTTGAGAATTAAATATTGTTGATCTAAAAAATATCTACATTTCCATTTCTATTTTTTATTACTTTTGGAATCAAATGATGTTTTTTATTTATTTATTTATTTTTTTTTTATTTTTTTTACAATTTTTTCATCATTTAAAGAGTACTTGTTACTGCATTATTTAAATTTAAAATTATTCAAAGGACTACATTTGTTTTTATGAAATTTAGTTATTGTTTGCATAAACTATTTGATTTAGTTATATTTTTAGAATCATTTTGCAAAGTTTTCGTGCACGATTTTATTTAGTAATAATTTTATTCAGATTTAAAAATAGTGAACTTGTAGATTTTTTAATTCATATTTTCAAGTTTTTATTGTATTTATCAATTTTTAACTCATTTTGTATACGAAATTGGTTGCATCAAAATGATTTTTTATTTTTATTTTTATTATTTCTATCAACCCTTATATGAGAAACAAAGAATATAAAAAAATATATATATATTTTTTTTTACTATAATTAAAAAGTTTAGCATAGTTTTTTTGCTTTTTATTAAAAAAATAATAATCTTTTATTCAAAAGTAAAATCTCACTATTTTAAATATAAAAAAATATTTACAATTTATTGAACCAACTATATTAATAATAAGTAACAATTAAATTCACTTAAATCACTATATTAATGATAAATTTAATATTTAAAACTTATTTAAATAAAATATTAAAGAGAAAAGAGGTCTTGTGGACTCTCTTTTATTTTCAAGTGTAGTCTTCCAATTTTAGTTTCATTACATTTTTTTTTTGGCTATAAACCTCCGGTATCCAATAACCACATTAGGTTTCGACTAATCCGGATTGAGCTGGGTAGGACAACATGGGCGGCAAAGCTCTCCCTACCAAGTTTTAACGCAACTGTATTCCCAAGCCTCGAACCAAGAATCTTGGTTAAGTTAGAACAACCCCTTACCAGTTGATCTACGCGCTCGATGGTTTTAGTTTCATTACTTCTATCAACAATTACATAAGAAACAAAGAATATAAAAAAATATTAAAATTAAATAACAATTAAATTCACTCAAATTACTATATTAATGATAAATGATATTTGAAACTTATTCAAATAAACAATTAAAGTGAACCAAAAAAAAAAGTTTTGAGAACTCTTTTTATTTTCCAGTGTAGCCTTTCAATTTTAATTTTATTATTTTGATCGACAGTTACATGAGAAATAAAGAATATAAAAAAAATAATATTATTAAAATTAAAAAATTTAGTATATATAATTTGTTTTTGGTTATTTATTTAAGAATTATTTTATTTAATAGAAAAATGTCACTATTTTAAATATGAAAAATCACTACAAGAAAAAAGGCTTTTTATCACAGTTAAAAAACGTGATAAAAAGGTTTTTATAACAGTTTTTGGTCTCAGAACAAACCGTGATAGTATGCGGTGTGATTAAAAGTATGTTTTTTTTATCACAGTTAAAAACCGAGATGGTAAATTTTTTATCACAATTAAAAATTGAGATGGTTAATCCATCTAATATCACGATTTTCAAATGTGATTAAAATGATTATATATGTGATCAAAGTAATAAACGTGGTTATTTTGACGATATCTATCTCATTTTTGTATCAAACTGAGATGTTTATTTTATTTTCTATCACCTTTAATAATAAAATAATTACATTTAAAAATTGTGATTGTCTCTTACATCTATATTAAAAAACAAAAAAAAAAAAAAATTTTAAAAAAAAAAAAATAAAAATAAAAATAAAAATAATAATAATAATAATTTACCCACCATTTTATGAAAAATACTATAAAAATTAACTAAAAAAATAATTTCATATTACCCAAACAATTAAAATATTAATCACATAAGAATTCTACATCAACATGAAAAACGCAGATAACAATAAAAATCATAAACTTAAATTTCTATAAGTATAAATGTCTAAAATATAAAATTTCTATCAAATATAAAACTAATAAAACTAATCTAGCAAAATCTCGGTCATAGAGCATCCAAAGGTGAAGTTCAACTAACTTTTGACATCGGTTGATCCAAAAAAGAAGTCCTGCATCTAGAAAAAAAAAAAACAGCAACTTAAAAAATACACTTGCATTTAAAAATACACCTAGGAAAAAATAAACTTACTAAAACCAACTACAAAAAAAAAAATATTTAGAGCTACGGAAGAAAAAAGAAAAAATCAGCTAAAAAAGGCTACAAAATAGACTTGTAGCTACAAAAAAAAAAAAAAAAAAACAGCTAGAAAAAGAACTTACAGCTATAAGAAACCAACTCAAACAATAAACTTGAAGATAACAACAAATAACTTACTAAAAAAAAACTTTAAAATAAAAAACAAGCTCAAAAAACTTATTAAACTTTATTTTTAGCGCTGTTCAAGGACTTGCACTAACAATCTTATGCAGAAAAAACATATTTATAATTAAACATTTCTGCCGAATAACACTGTTTCGCTGTTTTTGCAGCAAACCCGCTGTGCTTTGCTGTTTTTGCAGCAAACCCATTGTTGTTTTACAACAAAAATAACAAGATAGCAACGGTTTCGCTGCAAATACAGCAACACACCTTAAACGTCCCACAAATGAATTACATATTCAAGATAATGACATACCTTTTCTGCAATCACATTTGTTTTGACATATATTTAATCCATTCAACTCTCAATTCGTCTAATTCTTCTTCGGAGTAGGCATTCTTCCTTAAACTACAAAATTTATTCAAATGAGTTAGAGAAAAAAAAATTCGAGAGATGCAAAGTGCAAAATAAATAAAAAAAATCATAATATTTTCGAGGGATGCAAAGTGCAAAATAAATTAAAAATAAACAACTTATCTCACATGTTCTCAGAAAATGATGCTCTTAAGTATTACCCTTCATCATGCACTAATATCATAATTCAATATGTTATTTATTTATAGTTGTTTCCACTAATAATCTTATGCATAAAAAATATATTATAGTTAAACATTTCTGCCGAACAACTATTTTGCTGTAAAACAACAATGTGTTTGCTGCAAAAATAGTAAAGCACAGCACTGTGCTTTACTATTTTTGCAGCAAACACATTGCTGTTTTACAGCAAAAACAACAAGACAGCAACGGTTTCGCTGCAAATACAGCAACACAACTTAAACATCTCACAAATGAATTATATATTCAAGATAATGAGATACCTTTTCTGCAATCACATTTGTTTTGACATATATTTAATCCATTCAACTCTCACTTCGTCTAATTCTTCTTCGGAGTAGGCATTCTTCCCATTAAACTACAAATTTTATTCAAATGAGTTAAAAAATAAAAATAAAAAATCAAGAGATGCAAAGTGCAAAATAAATAAAAAAATCATAATATTTTCGAGGGATGCAAAGTGCAAAATAAATTAAAAATAAACAACTTATCTCACATTTTCTCAAAAAATGATGCTCTTATCTCTAATAATATCTTTCATAAATCTCATTACGTAGAAACCAGATTTCAGAGCCGAAGATTGTTGAGGACACTAAATATAACAAAATTTGATGAGAACTGGTGTAACAACTGTGCTATTATACATATACATATTTATTTTATAGATATATATTGAAAAACATGTTTATCACCTAAATGCACTTCCAAGTTGGAGTTTTTTTTGTCCTTGTTTTGGTCCTTTCCAATGTTCTAAGACCACTACATAAAGATTATGTGAAAAAAAAATAGAAAAAAAAAAAAAACTTATAAACATAAAAGTTATGAGAAAAAAAATGCATAAATAGTTGCCTACATAAAAGGTTGTGTAAAAGAAACACGGAATAGAATAAAATGACACTTACGTGTTTATTATGAATTCAAGAGTTGTATTCACTTCACCTGAACAACAGGGATCAAAATAGAATACTATTAGAATTGATAGGTTAATAGCTAACAATATCTAACGTTCCCTAAAAAGTTAAAAATGAAAATTACAAACAATGAGATTCACAATTCATGAATATTCTAAAACTAAAAACTCGATACATCTAAATTATAAGAGACCTACCCAATATCAAATGGAATAATGAATAATTGGTTAGGTCTTGAAGTCTCTAATCTTCGTGCAAGCATTCCTGATTTTTCACCACTACCCTTGGATCTTCCATTGCTAATGGACAACGGACTAACACATCCAAATTTTTCATCCAATTTGCCCCTCTTAATAATTCCATAGAGATAACTGAAATCAAATAGCAAAATCATAATCTTTTGACAACTTACCAATCTAAAAACAAACATGATGAATTCACAATAAAAAACAAAACAATTTTTTTTTACCTCATGTATGGCATGATGCATGCAGTCGATACTTTGTTAAACTCACAAAAATACTCTAAATCAGATTTAGTAAGTTGGAGTGTTATGCTCTCTCTAAATATTTCTTTTAGCAATTGAATGTTTATAACTTCATCATCTTTTAAAAGATCTATATAATTTTCCACAAAAGAATTTATGCAATCTAAGTTACCATCATCATTCGTCTCTCTCGAAGGTACCTGTGACATAACAAATCCAATATCAACACTCAATTGTTAAAGAAATAATTGAATGGTTTAAAATTTAATAATACAGAAGTTTAATATCTCATCAACGACTACTATAAGATTCTTAGGCCAAGTCACAAGAGACTCCTCAGCATCTATAACCTTGTACATCTCGTCATGTACAGGCATTAGAAGAATAACATCTCTCTTAATTGCACAATCCACGGAAACACGCATATAGAAATCCCCTAATGGAACATTGTGTATCATTTCATTTGCTCCAATTGTATCATATACGGTGCCATGGGCAACAATATTTTCGATTGAGTTCATTGCCAACTTACATGCTTTGCTCTATAACATTCTCAAACAATTTATATTATTAGAAATAGCATAAAACAAGCATATGAAACACAAACTAAAAGTAACAAGGTGTGAATTAATGAATTACCTTTCTCACGATCAGTCTTAGTGCATTTTCATCTCTTTTTGGAGTATCTTTTTCTTTTGAGACGGATTTAACAAGTGGGCTTGAATAATTATGTAAAGTGTTAGAGCTCACATTATCAGACTCATGTATTTGGCGACTACTGGCACCCTGTTGTTTCATTGCACGAAGTTCTTCTTGTAATTGTAACAACATTGCCTCCATCGACTTTTGTTTTTCCTCAAACTCAGTTTTCTTTATCTTTTTAGGCATATGAAAATAGACACTTGGTGTCACACGACCTCCCACTCCCCTCACCCGACCTGCGTGCTTAGGAGTTTCCAACGCAATGCTAAGAACATCATTACTACCTTGAGTTTTTAAACTTCCATCTTGAACCTCTTGTGTCAACTTATCCTGTGAGATTACTATCATACAAAATGACAAGCACAGATAAAGTCAATACAAATATTTTAAATAAGTTCACGAAGTAATAGAAAATACTATTCTTTCAACAGTCATCCTCGTCACATCATCATATTCGACATCTTTATTTTGTTGAGCTTTCTTCCAATAAAAACTTCTATCCAAAATCTCATTCCCTTCTACGTCAGGTTGCTATAAGAAAAACATAATAATTTCAAGATATAAAATAAATATATTGCAAAAGATAAGAGCTATGACATTGTTTCTTATTCAATTTATAGTTATAAAAACTTACACATTCTTGTACAAGTCTAGCATAGCCTTTTCGACTTAATCGATGGTTATATATATTCTTTGCTCGTCTTTCTCTTTGAAGCTCACTTAATTTCTACAATGTAAAATTTAACACATGTAGGCCAAACATCAAATACATAATGTAACAATATAAAAAATAGTATCTCCAATGCATAAAGAACAAATAAAAAAAAGTACCTTAAATTCTTCCGTCAATCTCTTTCTAACAAATTTATTCCAATGGCGTTGTTTGATGCACTTATATTTTTTTGATGGATGTTTGAGAGCAATGGGGTTAGCCTCAAATGGACGTACATAAGTACTAGTAAGGTACTTCTTGAATGCCCTCCATTTTTCTTCAATCGAAGATAAACACTTCTTTCTTGATTTTGGATCGACAACATAGCTTAACTAAAAAACATTCATATATAAGATAATATGAAAAAGGTTCAAATTATACAAAAATTAAAAAGGGTTACCTCTACAGTATTCCATATGTCGTTTTTTTAACTTTTGTGGTACCTTCTGCCATCGATCATACTTGATTGGAACCATATTACGAGCCAATACTCCAAGATAACTTGTGTATTCTATTGCAACTGTTCCTATTGGTACTCCATTTTCATTATATTCAACTACTTTATTCACACCGCAACTTCTATCTTTGGTTAACTTGGGCAAAACTTTTGCCCCTCTACCAGTATTTTTGGTAGGACTTGTTAATGATCCTTCTCTAGCCTCATTATTGAAGGGTTGAAATCGATCCATCTAATGAGATCACAATATAGAACAAATAGCAAGAAGAAACAAGTGTAACTATTAAACATTATTACTCAAATGTAACTAAACTACAAGTGACTCAATTTTAAAGTTAAAAACTTTGATTTCACATATTGACATTTGTTTCAACAAAAGTATTACCTTGCATAAAAATATGAAGAAATATAAATTACAATTAAAAAGTAAACAAATACGAGAAGGTAGAAACCAAGCAATCCTAAAAGTAAAGCCTATTATTAATGAAGTATGACAATATATTGCCTATATCCATATCCCCTCACACTTTTTTGTCGTGCATAAAATGCAATGTTATTCCCCTCATCTTTATCGTTATCATCTTCTAGATCTATGGTAATAGCACTCGGAATTACTGGAGCGAGGCAATTGTGTTCAATACAACAATCATTCATCTCATCAACATCTTCATCATCATCAACATCTTCATCATCTTGATAGTCTTTTCGAGGAGCAATTAGCACGACTGACCATCTTGAATTAATTTGATCTTGAACATAAAAAACTTGTTTAGCTTGCGAAACTAAAATGAAAGAGTCAGATTTATGGCCAATTCTATCGAGTTCCACTAAAGTGAAACCAAGATCGTCTACTTTAACTCCCTTCTTACTGTCAACCCAACCACATTTGAATATTGGAATCATAAACTTGTTATAGTCAAGTTTCCATATCGTAGTTATGACTCCATAATAAGACATATCTGTATAAACGGGATTTTTATCCTTTGCACTTGAAATATGCATTATCGAAGCCACTAAACTCACTCCGCTATTCTGGGTGACTCGTGAATCATCCTGATCCCTCGTGTGGAAATGACATCCATTAATGATGTATCCTTGGAACTTTATTACTTCGTATTGAGGTCCATTTGCTATCGACTTTAAGCTATCTGAGATATCATTTTCATCTCTGACCTACAAATATTGGCATACTTTATTCATTTTAGCAATAATAACGAACAATTAAAACTAAGAAGTAAAGTAGTGTATACCTTTTTACGCAACCAATCACTAAAGGTGTTGTTGTGTTCAATTCGTAACCATTGTTGGTTTTTAGTGGGAAATTTTTGTTTCAACCAAGTCATATGCTTCCTGTAAATAATATGAAGTATCGACAATTATTTTATATAGATATTTTGGTTAAAAACATGAAAAAGTAAACAAGAGAATAAAGAGCATACTCAAGATATGGTTGAACATCGTTTGTGTTCTCCAGCAAATATCGATACACTTGTTGCAACTGTTTCCGATCAACAGCAACAACACCACCACCTGATAAAGGCCTACCTATGTCTACATCATCCTCGATCATATTTCTATCTGATGGAATGCCCATGGTACCCATCCTAGATAGATATGAATTACAAAACTCAACAGCTTCTTCTGCAATGTAATACAACCTTCCGGACAATTACGATTTCGAACATAACCCTTAATGACTTTTATGAACCTTTCAAATTGATACATCCATCGAAAATAAACAGGACCACATAGTCGGACTTCTCTAGTGAGATGTACTGTCAGATGAATCATGATGTCAAAGAACGACGGAAGAAAAAACTTCTCTAACTGGCATAATGTCGTAACAACTTCTTTTTGCAGTTCATCTAGCTTTGACACATCCACCACCTTACTACATATGGAGTTGAAGAATAAACAAAATCTGATGATGGCATATCTCACATGCTTAGGCAACATAGATCTTAATGCAACTAGTAATATTTGTTGCATTAGAATACGGCAATCGTGAGATTTAAGGCCATAAAGTTTCAAATCTTCCATGGACACACGATTCCGTAAATTTGAAGAGTAACCTTCTGGAACCTTGAGTTCTGATAAAGTCGTACAAACTCTTTTTTCTCATCCCTCGATAACGTGTAACAAGCTGCAGGTAGATATGTTTTGTTCGGCCTATATGTTGGTGCTAACTGGCCGCTTATTTTCATAGTTACAATATCCTCCCGGGATTTGACTGTATCTTTCGTTTTTTCTGGAATGTTGAGCAATGTACCAAAGATTCTATCACATACATTTTTCTCAATATGCATAACATCAAGGATATGTCGAACATGCAAGTGTTGTCAATATTCAAGGTAAAAAAATATAGATTTTTTGTTCCAACATGTACCAACATTTTTCGTGTCCGAGTTTCCATTATTCTTTCCCCACATAGAAGGGATTCCTTCAACCTTACTCAATAGTTTGTCTTCTTTTAACGGGAAAGGTGGTGATCCCAATTCTTGTTTTTTGTTAAATACCTTTTTTTGCCTACGATAAGGATGATGTCGCGGAAGAAATCTTCTATGGCCAGCATATGACATCTTCCTACTATGTTTTAATCTAACAGCAGATGTTTCTTCACCGCATATTGGACATGCAAGATATCCCTTGACACGACATCCACTCAAATTGTCGTACGCAGGAAAATCATTAATTGTCCATAAAAGTACGACCCTTAACATAACTGATTGCTTTTTATAAGCATCGTAGGATTCGACTCCAACATCCCATAGAATTTTTAAATCATCAATCAATGGTGAAAGATAAACATCGATGTCTTTTCCTGGTTGTTTTGGCCCTGATATTAGCAGTGATAGCATCATAAACTTCCTTTTCATGCATAACCACGGCGGAAGATTGTAGGTGACCAATATAACTGGCTAACAACTATATCTAATGCTTAGAGAACTATGTGGATTGATTCCATCTGCTGAAAGGGCTAGTCGAAGGTTTCTTGGGTTTGTTGCAAAATTTGGCCACTTGTGATCTACCAACTTCCATGAAGAGGAATCTGCTGGATGACGTAGTTGGCCATTAACTATTCTTTCTTCAGCATGCCAGACTAACTCTTTGGCTATCTCCATCGACTGAAGCATCCTTTTAAACCGTGGGATAGGTGGAAAATACCATAACACCTTTGCCGGTACTCCTTCTCTTATCTCAACAGAATTATGAGATTTTCTTTTCCATCTCGATTCACCGCATGTGGGACAAGTAATTGCATTCACATAATATCCTCTGTACAACATGCAATCATTAGGACAAGCATGAATCTTCTCATATTCCATGCCTAATGCAGTCAACATTTTCTTAGCCTCATAGGTTGATGGTGGTATCTCGTTATCGAACAGTAGCATGTCCCTCAACAATGTCAATAGCTCAGAAAATCCAGCATTAGACAACCCGAAACTTGCCTTTAGGTTATAAAGTTTTACCAATGCAGACAATTTTGTATATTTGGTACACCTTGGGTACAAAGCTTTTTCAGCATCTTCAACCAATTTATTGAACGTAATAGGGTCTTCCATAAATTGATCGTGCGCTGCATGAACTATCTCAACTCCACCAACTTCGTTGTGTAAAAGAGAACTTCTAAATTGTTGATGGACAAAATTATAGGCATTCATATTTGGATTTGCATCATTAGGAGTTGTTTCATTAGGAGCCATTTCTCCATGCCATATCTATACACTGTAACTCTGATCTATACCTTTGCAAAATAAGTGATTTCTTATATCTTGAACATTTTGGCTTTTCAGGTTGCCACATTTTTTACATGGACACAGTATCCAATGAGGATCATTAGAATTCATCACAACAAAATCTAAAAAATATTCTACTCCTTTCCCATATTCTCTTGATCTTTTATCTTTGCACAACCATGATCTATCCATGATTAGACTGAAAAAAAAAATCATATGATATTGGTAAGAGATGAGAGTTAGAGGGAAAAAAAATTTGGGGTTTGATTTGGGGAGAGGGGAACAAGAATTTAATACATAAGAAAAATTATGATGAACTGATTGATTAAGAAGAATCACGCACGTCATCAGTTCAACTGGTAATTTTCACACTTCACATATTTTCTCCGGCTTCAACCCCACTGGTTAAACCGATAAGTTTTTATATGTTTTCTTTGGCTTCAACCCCACATAGTCATTAAAGGCCCTAGGCCATAGTTGTTAAAAGCTCGCAAGGTGCAGCAAGGCGCAAGGTTTGAGCCTTGCCTAGTTTTAGGCGCGTGCCTTGTACAAAGCACCCGCTTGGGGATTGTGGGCAGAGGGTGCACTGTGCATCGAAGGTGCACCTAAGGATGAAGACTTATTTTGCCAAATTTTCTTACTTTTTCTAAATTTAGTAAGATCCATAATTGTTAAAGGCTCTAGGCGCACAAGTTGTCCCAAAACCTAGGCACAAGGAGCAAAACGAGGGACTAACCTAAGCGAACCCAGGCGCACAACATTAAAAAAAAATAAAAAATTTATAGCACTATCCAAGCATTTATAACAAAAAAGAACCAAATTCAAATTTAATAGAAATAAACAATTTTATAACATAAATAAACTAAATAAACAATTAAATAAATATATTATAAACAATTAACCAGAAGTTAACATGTAATAACCCATAATAAAAAGAACCAAGCATTTAATAACACAACCCAATACATGTTTGATTAGGCTGCTGAATTCGCTTGTTGAGCGAAGAACATAGTAGGTATACTTAGTGCTCTGGGAATAAAAACCGAAATCTAGCAACAATTTAATCTGTTCTCAGAAATTAGGAGAAAAACAGATCTATTTCTACTTCCCATATTTCTGTTTATGTTCCCTTTTTTGGGGGGAAACAGAAACACAAAACAAACACAGCTTTAGTGTGTGATTCAATATCAAAGAAGTAATTCTACTGATACAAACTAGAATTCTCGTATGCTGCAGTAAAACAGGTACTTGAAACAAAAAAACTAGATCTAAGTGGATTAAGGAGGCGTATAACAATATAGGACTTTTTTTCTTCTTCATAATTGTGTCAATCTCAAAAGGCAAATAATGTCTGATTATCCCGAAATTGATGAGATTAAAGCCACTGTCTGTGAGATGGAAAAGAGTTTAGAAACAGAAACATGAAACTGAAACATTAATCAATTTTTTTAGGTTCAGAAACAAAAACATGAAATAGAAACATAAACATAGGTTAGAAAGAAAAAACAGGGCAATAAACAAAAACAGAGCAACAATTAGAAGAAGAAATGATTGGAGCAGAGCAACGAGCAACAAACATTTAATTTTGCACAATAAAACTCTAAATTAGAAAGGAAGACACTCTAAATGAAACTGTAAAAGGGAAAATTGAACAAAAAAAGAGGACAAACATATAACATGCACAAAAAAACTGGAGCAAGGAAACTGGAAATGAAGAAAGGAAAAAAAAAAAAAAAAAAGGAAAAACGCTCTGTTTTATTTTTTCAGCTTTGTCAAAGGAAAAAAAGCTCCGTCGAGGTTGGTTTAAAAGGGAAAACTGATCAAAAATGGAAGAAAAACACACCGTATGCACAAAAAAATTGGAGCAATCATAGTTGTTAAAGGCTCTAGGCGCACCGAGGCGCACAAGGGGTCCCGGAGCCTAGGCACAAGGCACAAGGCGAGGCGAAGCTAGGCACAAGACATTAACATATATATATATATATATATATATATATATATATATATATATAATTTATAGCATTGATCCTTCACTAGCCATTTAATTTGAGTTCTAACAAACAATATAAATTAAATTCTAGTAAACAAACAACTATACAAATAACACAACTAAACAACTAAGTAATAGCAAAAATTAGAAACATGAACAGAACAAAAAAAAAAAAAAAAAAAAAAAAAACAACAAAACAAAACAAAACAAAAACATAAACTTGAACAAAGACATAACAAAACAGAAACGTGAACAGAAACAGAAGAACAGAAATAGAAAAAACAGAACAGACGCGAGGTCTTTTGATCCTTCACTAGCCATTTAATTTGAGTTCTAACAAAAAATATAAATTAAATTCTATTAAATAAACAACTATACAAATAACACAAATAAACAACTAAATAATAAAAGAATTAGAAATGTGAACATAAACAGAAGAACAAAAACAGAAAAAAAAAAAAAAAAAACAGAACAGAAACATAACAAAACAGAAATGTGAACATAAACAAAAGAACAAAAACAGCAACGTGAACACATAGTATGCACAAAAAAAACTGGAGCAATGAAACTGGAAATGGAGCAAGGAAACAGCAAAACAGTGCTATGCAAAGACAGACCTGAAACAAAACTTGAACGAGAAAAAAAAAACTGAACAAAAGAGGCATTCGGATAAGGCACAGATTAATCAATATCAATTAAAATGGAAACAGAAATTTGGAATTAAGGTGGTGTTTGGTAACCGTTTCTATTTCCATTCTAGCAGTGGGATGAGATGAGAATTTTGTTTTCTTCTTGGGAGTAGAATCGCGTTTGGTAACGATAATTTTTTTTTTTTTTTTGGTTTTGGGAAGAGAATTATGTTTGGTAACGATTTTATCCCTTTTTTTTTTTTTTTTTTTCCTGTTTTGGCTTGACGGCGGTGGCGCCGTCACCGGCCAGACGGCGATGGCTCCGGCGCCGACGACAGCCGGACGGCGGTGGCTCCAGCACCTGCGCCGATACCGACGATAGCGGTGGCGAGTGGGTGACAGTGGCCGACGGCTGGAAGTGGCCAGAAAGTTTTTTGCCGGATGGTGACCGGAAACTGTGGCCGGCGGTGGCAGACGGCGGCGGACGGTGGTCGGCCGACGGGTGAATAGTGACCGTGTGTTTTGGGAATGGAATGGGAATAATGAGAAACAACTTTTTTTTGTTTCTTATTTCTTAAGAAAAAAGTGGGCACAATTCTCAAATGAGAATAAAATGGAAACGGAAACAAAATTACCAAACGCTATTCCCAAACAGAATTCTCAAAAATCTGGGAATGGGATGGAAATTTCTGGAATGAAAACGGTTAGCAAATGGGGCCTAAAGTGCTAGAAAAATTCCAATTCCACTAATCCACTCCAATTCCAATTCCAATTTCACATAAAGTTCAATCAATCAAAGATAGAATCTAGATTTCACGCGAATTTGAACCAATGAGTCTTGAATCTTCTAATTGAGTTCACATAAAGTTCAAACAATCAAAGTTGCATTTAGATTTCACATGAATTTGAACAAATGATTCTTAAGTCTCCTAATAGAGTTCACAAAAAGTTCAATCAATCAAAGATGAATCTAGATTTCACATGAATTTGAACCAATGAAAGGCGAATTAAACCTCAAATTACCTGACCGTCGGTGAGAGGAAGAGAGAAGGGCTGGAGGTCGTCAGGGAGAGGGTAACGGCGCTGCTAGAGCTGGAGCGACGTCTGATGTACCAGAAAGAGGCACAACGAAGATGATGGTGTGAGCAAGGTAAGTGATATAGCGGTGAACCTCGTGTGATGAAAGATCAGCGCAGCAAGGTAGACATGGTAGCTAGGTCTTGCGAGGTTCTTCTATAGCGGGATGAATAATCAGGGAAGGAAACTCTATTTGGACATGAGTGCCTTTTTTCCCTCTTCGGTTTAGTGCTCTTTTTTTTCACTCAACACAAGATATCCTCTTTTAATAAAAATATGTGATAAAAACTATTTACTTATTATTACATTTATTTAAAAAATATGATAAAGAAATATTTTTAATCACACCGTAAATTTTAAATGAAATTAAATTTCACTTATCCTTTAACAATCACAGTTTAAATAAAAAATGAGATAAATTATATTTACAAAACGTGATAAAATGTCTTTTTTCTTGTAGTGAATATATATATATTTACAATTCATTGAACCAATATTAATAATAAATAACCATAAAATTAACTCAAATCACTATATTAATGATATATAATATTTGAAATTTTTATTTAAATAAAATATTAAAGAAAACAATTAAAGAGAATCAAGAAAAGAGGTTTTATGTGCTCTCTTTTATTCTCAAGAGTAGCCATCCCATTTTAGTTTCTCATATAGATATAGATTGGATTAGCATAGATTGTATTAGTTATGATGAGTTTGATCATGAAATTTAATCCGTCCAAAGAAAAAAAAGTTTTCAAAGTATGTTTCGTTCCAAATTGTAGAAAGTAATAAATTAAAATTACAAATAAAATAAAATGATTTTTTTTTTAATGAAAATTTAGTGACAAGTGTTTGTGTAGATCACCCTAGTAAATAGTATATAATGCCATTAATAATATTAATTACATTAACGTTTGTGTGTATATATAATCTTCTTTTTTTAAGGAAATATTTCAAGAAAGATAGGGTTAAAGGATTGAAAAGTCTCCTCTTACCATCTCCCTCTAAAAATTTGAAGATGGAATATTTATCAGAAGACGTGATCATAGACATCCTATCAAAATTACCAGCAAAATCATTGAAGCGTTTCAATTGTGTTTGCAAAAATTGGTATGTTCTGTTAAAAAGCTCTACATTCATTGCGAAACATTTTCATGAGAACCAAAATCAACGTGTCATCGTTAAACGTTACCTTGAGTGTGACAACGAAAGTGTTTTGTCCTTCTTCTCAAATGAATCTCTAATTAACACAATCACTACCACCGCCAACAATGACATGCATAGCAGGTTATCTAATTTAGAGATACCATTTTTTGATACCAAATATATATCATTATTTTTAGGACCTTCAAATGGAATCGTATGCACAAAAAATACTTATACAACTAAAATTTTATTATGTAACGCTTTAATAAGAGAGTTCAAGGTCATTACCCTTCCTATGCATTTTGTTTATCCATATAGTATAAGGGTGAACTCAACACATGTGGGATTTGGCTTTGATCCAACCACAAATGACTTCAAGGTGATTAGGTTAATACAACTTTATTATTATGATGATGAAGACACTTATTTATTTGATTCTGACACAGCCCAGATATACAATCTTAGCACAGATTCTTGGAGAAAACTTGATGTTGTTATACCTTTTGTTTGGTACTCTCATTGTTTTGCGACATTGTTCAATGGAGATTTTCATTGCTACACAAACAACGATGTAAACCATGAGGCAATCCTTTCTTTCTACATGAGCAAAGAAGTGTTTCAAGAGATTTAAATTGGAAAGGCCTGCTCCTACCGGGATGGGAGACGCAGGTCACTTGCAATCTTAAATGAGACCCTTGCCTTAATAGTTTATTGTGAAACTATGGAGAAATGTTTTGAGATATGGGTGATGACTGAATATGGTGTAGAATCATCTTGGACGAAGCAATTTACCATCGGGCCTCTTTCGAGACTCACATGCCCTATGATGTTTTGGAAGGATAGTGAGCTTCTTCTCCAAACAACCGATGGACAAATGGTGTCATGCAATCTTACTACTCAACAAATTCATTGATTTGGGATTTATGGCTATTCAGAAACAATGAGAGCAATGATGTACAAGGAGAGCCTAGTTTCACTCAAATAAAATCTACAACGATGATTGAAATGTAATATCTTTTGTAACTTATGTATTAATATTTTCCCTTTCTTGTGATAATAAGTTCAGATTTATTGTTAGAATTAAATTTATGTCATACGTATGAATAATTTCTAAAAAGGTGTCGAAGAATATAGCACTATTATGGTAAGTAATTGAACAACAAATAAACGTATTTTTACTCCAATTTTTTTTTAAATAACGACAAATTGTTGCTTATAATTAACCTCGAATTAAAACCTTGAAATAGGAATTTAAAATACTGACACAAAAGAATTAGTTGTACAAGAATAGATATATACACATTTTATGGGTGTTGTTTTACGATTTAAGAGAAGTTGACGATTAACCTATTTTTTTAATAGTTGCAAACTCTATCCATGACCATCCAACAGGATAATATAGGTATAGTTAGCAGTCTTTGAATTAACTCTTATTAAAATTTAGAAATTGGTAGAAATTACAATTTAAATATTTTACAATTAATTATTTTATTTGTTATTCATTACTGATATTTTTTTTTTGATAAGCTATTCATTACTGATATATTTATAATTGACGTTAATTAATGGTACTTTTTGGCCTAGTCTAAACTACTTGGAATGTATTAGTAAAACGATGTTTAATATAGGCTTAAGTTGTCACACCCCACCCTAGACTCTGGTCACCCTGGGGTCGGCGTGACGTCGACATGACGTCACCTAACTGACTAGACAACCACAATAATTATAATATACAAACAAATGATATGTACAACATATACATAATTCCAACTGATAGGGACACACTATCCGAAATATAAGAATAACCAAAATTCGAATCCCATGAATCTCACTTAGATTCATCTCTGACACCTTGCCTCAAAATTTCTCTCAAATGACTCCATCGCATGACCCGCATAACTTTATCTAGCGCTAATAGGGGACCGACCGACTCCTAACTATTTTACCCGCGAGTGTACTGCCTTCTTAGTAAAAACCATTTTGTAATAATAAATCATTCTACAACATCTAAATGGATCAAGCGTAAGTATGTAAACAACGCGTAACTAGTAAAGTTCTCCATAATATAAGTAGTGGAAATAAACCCATAAGCATAAGTTTCATCCAAATCCATCTAATATAAAATCATACCAATCACCAGAGTAAATAATAAATTACCCAATATAAGTAAAACACCACATCTCAAACAAACATCTCAAACACACACCTCAAACACACACACTGGCCAGCCCTAGTGATCGTTTTAACCTCACGATCGGGAGTTTGCAACGGTACCGTACCATCCGTAGGATATGCCTTCCTACGAACACCCATCACTCCGCCGAAATGGATAATCACTGCACAGTATAAACGTCTAACATCACTCTACCAAAGCAGATAAACATCACTCCGCCGAAGCGGATAGCATTACTCCGCCAAAGCGGATAACCTCACTCTACCGAAATAGATAAATACTATGGCATCATCAAATCAAATATAGCATCATCTCATCATATATATACATAGAAAAATAATTTGGCAAGAAGACAGTACACTCACCTCGTTATCCGCTTTCCAAAACCTTCATTGACCATACTATATCGGGACACTGGTGCCTGCGAACCTAATAGTAACAGAGTCTAAATTAATATCTTATCTAAAACATTCTAATCGTATAATGCAGACCATATTTTTCGAATCGTTACTATTTTATGTACCACGTAATTAAAAGTGATTAATCGTTACGAAATTATTACGATTTTAGGATTTATAACGCTAGATAAAATTTAATTTCATGAAAATTATTCATCGGTTGAAATTTCACCTGTTTCCAAATCGTTTGGCGACCGTGTGATCGGTTTTAGATTTTCCTGGGGTGGTTTCTGCAAATTTTCCCTTTTTTTTTTCTTTCTCTCTCTCTCTTTTTTTTTTTTTTTTTTTTTTTTTCCCCCATTTCCTGCGTTTGTTTCCCATTACTGTTTGTTGTTCCCCCCGTAGCCGCCAGCCCCTTCCATTCCTCCCTGCCACCGTCCGCCGGCCAACCCACAACCGACCACCCGCCTACAATCGCAGCAGTACACCCACATTACTCATGCCGAGACAACCACACACCCACCCACACATACCCACTACCTCTCTCTCTAACTCTCCGGCGACAACTCCGGCGATCTACACACGGATCACCTACATATACACCACCGTTCACGTACCTACAACCTAACACATACATACCCACACCCGGCAGAGGCACACATGCACTGCTCTCTCTCTCTAAACATACCACCGATGATCATCCGGCGACGCCCATACAACTCCCGCTGCCCACGCCATGCCCACACATCATGGCCATCCACACACGCATCGCCATCGTATGAATAGCCACACACCGCCGGAACCAACGGATACCCACCACCTACCGTTACCGTTGGACAAAACCGAAACCCATCGCCGACGTTTTTTCTCTCTCTCACTAACTCTCATTCACCGCCAGCCACCCTACACCGGTCACAAACGCTCATAATTGATCGACCACACCCAGAGCACACACTCCACCGACCCAACAACTCAGCCTCCGTCTCTCTCTCTCTCTACCATTTCTCTATTTTTCCCCCTTTCTTAATTTCTCCCCGGTGATAAGTTGTAAGCATGTATATGTATGTATGCATGATATTAGTGGTGTGAACTTCAGTCCCTTAATGCTACGTCGATTGGATCTAGTTCCTTCTCATTTCTTCTTCTTTTTCTTCTTTTTTCCTTCCCTGTTTTGATCCCGGTAGTTTGTATATATATATATATATATATATATATATATATATATATATATATATATATATATATAATAATTTTTTTCCTAATTACCTTTTCCTCCCCTAACTTCCTTTTGGGTGTTATTTAACCCCTATTTAACCTTTAATATTCTTAAAATTATCAATTTACCCCTAACTTTTTAATTTTTGTTTTCATTAACAAAAAATTTACCTCGAATTTTCCAAGACTTTAAAATGCGACTATTAATGACGCACGTACTATGATTTGGACTTTACAACTTTTCCCTCTTAAAAGAAATTTCATCCCGAAATTTTATTTATTTATTTATTTTTTATTTTTTTTACCTAAATGAATTAATGTGGGCATTTGTTCCTCCTTTCGTCTTTCCGCTCCCCTGTCGCCTCTTCCACTGCTTGACTGCGTTACAATACTCTGATTAATGGGATCGTTTTCGTCCGCAACACCTGATCCTTACATCCTGAGCTCTGGAATGGTTTCTCAACGTATGTCAAATCTTCTTATAGTTCGATCGGCGGTGAAATCAACACATGAGAAGGGTCTGGCACATCTTTTCGGAACATCGATACATGGAAAAAACATTGTGTAGTCGGAACAACTCTAGTGGTAACGCAAGTCTATAAGCGGTAGTGCCAATTCAATCTAAATTTCATATGGTTCGATGTATCTTGGACTCAATTTTCCTTTCTTCCCGAACCTCAGTATGCCTTTATACGGAGAAATACACAAAAACGCATAATCCCCCATTTCGAACTCCAACTCCCGTTGACGCTTGACTGCATAATGAATTATTATTATTATTATTATTATTATTATTATTATTATTATTATTATTATTTATTTTATTTTATTTTATTTTTTATTTTTTGGAGCAACGTTTAATCTTTCTCGAATCACCTTCACTTTGTTTGCTGTCAACTGGGTTATGCCCGACATCAACAATTTATGTTCACCTACCAACTCAACAAACTGGGGTTCTGCGCTTTCTACCATACAACGCTTTATACGGGGCCATCTCGATTGTCGAATGATAGCTATTGTTATAGGCAAATTCCATTAACGACAAATGATCATTCCAGCTACCCGAAAATTCCAGAACAACTCATCTTAACATATCCTCCAACGTCTAAATCATATGCTTTGATTGACCGTCTGTCCGAGGAATGGAAAACGGGTGCTAAATTTGAGTTTGCTACCTAAAGCAGTCTGAAGACTCGTCAAAACCTCTAAGTAAATATCGAATCTCTATCTGACACTATAAAAACCGATGTGCTATACAACCTAACAATCTCATCGATATACAATTGGGCATACTTTTCAAGAGAGTACGTCGTCTTTGCGGTCAGAAAATGAACGGACTTAGTAAGCCTATCAACGTTCACCCCGATAGAATTATGCCCCTTTTGAGTACGAGGTAATTCTGAAATGAAATCTATCGTGATATGCTCTCATTTCCACTCTAGAATAGGTAGAGGTTGCAGCAACCCACTTGGACGTTGATGCTCGATCTTCACTTGCTAACAATTAAGACACCTGGCAACAAACTCCGCGATTTCTTGCTTCAATATGATCCACCAATAATGCTCACGCAAATCCTGATACATTATGGTACCGCCTGGATGCATCGCGTATGCTGAGCTATGCACTTCTTCCAAATATCGTTCTTCAAGTTGGTGTCGTTAGGCACCCACAGTCTATTCCTCATCATCAACACTTCATCGTTCTTCCTGACATAAAAATCCGCTCCATAACCACTTCTCACTTCATCTCGAATCTTCTCCAATTGAATGTCTGACTTCTGAGCTTCGATAATACGATCAATCAACGTCGGCCTCAAAGTCAAAGTCGCAAGCAATGCAACCGTCTGACCAAACGCTAACTGAACCCACAACAATCTTAAATCGGCATACAGATTAGTATAAACAGCTCTTAGGTGCGTGACCGAACCCGCCAACTTCTGACTCACCGCATCCACTACAACGTTAGCTTTTCTCGGGTGATAGTGGATAGTGCAGTCATAGTCTTTAATCAACTCTATCAAACGCCTCTATTTCAAATTTAATTCCTTCTAAGTAAACAAATATTTCAAATTTTGGTGGTCGGTGTAGATTTCACACGTCTCGCCATACAAGTAGTGCCTCCAAATGTGTAAGGCAATTATAATCGCTGCCAGCTCCAGATCCTGCGTCGGGTAATCTTGCTCATGATTCTTCAGTTGTCAAGATGCGTATGTGATTACATGACCATGCTGCATCAAAACACATCCTAGCCCTTGGTGGGACGCATCACTATAAATCATAAAGCCACCCCCTTCTGTCTGGAGGGATAGAATTGGTGCCGATTTCAATCTATTTTTCAACTCTTGAAAACTTTGCTCACATTTGTCGATCAATTCAAACTTGGATTCCTTGCGAGTCAAATGAATCAACGGGACAGTTATAACAAAAAAAAAAATCTCTACACAAACCGTTGAGATTAACCCGCCAATCCTAAAAAGTTTTGAATTTTAGTCACATTTTTCGGTCTTTCTCACTGAACAACAGCTTCCACTTTCTTTGGGTCCGCCTGAATACCGTTCCCTAAAATAATATACCCTAAAAATACTACATAATCTAACCAAAATTCCCATTTACCGTACTTCGCATATAGCCTCTTCTCCCGTTACGTCTGCAACACGATTCGATGATGTTCTGCATGCTCGTCTCTGCTTTGGGGATAGATCAATATATCGTCAATGGATATGATAATAAATTGATCCAGATAAAGTTGGAAGACCCGATTCATCAAGTTTATGAAGGCAGCAGGAGCATTTGTCAATCTGAAGAGTATAACCAAGAATTCATAGTGTCCATATCTCGTACGGAATGCCATTTTCGCCACATCACTGTCTCTGACCTCCAATTGATGATACCCCGATCGAAGACCTATCATGGAAAATACTTTAGCCCTCCAGAGATGGTCAAACAAGTCAGCAATCCTAAGTAACGGATATTTATTACCGACGGTCACCCTATTCAACTACTGATATTCGATACACAATCTCAACGTGTCATCCTTCTTCTTCACGAACAAACTGGGGCTATCCCTGGGGAAACGTTAGGTTTGATAAATCTATGATCTAATAAATTTTTCAACTACACTTTCAATTCCTTCAGCTCAGTAGGCGCTATATGATAAGGTGGATTTGATATAGGAGCAGTCCCTAGAAGCAACTCGATAGTGAATTCCATTTTTCTATCTACTAGCAACCCTGACAATTCGTTCGGAAACACGTCGAGAAAATCGCTAACCACTGAAATATCCATCATCTAAACTTCTTCCTGACTGGTGTCAATCACGTGCGCGAGGTATCTTGGCATCCTTTCTTCATTAATCTTCTGGCTTCTAAGGCTGAAATCAAACCGACATAGGTGATAATTATGTCTCCCGAGAATACAAATTCCGGCTTGCCTGAGATTTGAAAGGTCACTTTTCTTCTTAAAGCAATCCACCATGGCATGATAGCCGAACAACAAATCCATATCTAGTATTACACCAAGATCATAAATATTCAAGGGTAGTAGATCTACCGACAATTTCCTACCACTAATACGAAGTGAACTATATTTATACGCGCTAATTATTAATATAAACTCATAGTCCTCGGCTACTTCCTACACATCATTCTCTATTAATTCATGCTGCACTTACCCATTTCGTATAACTTTTAAATTTGTCCGCCTGTCAACCTAAAACATATTTCTAAAGTAAATCCTTTCTAGATTAGTCTACATCTTATGTTTTCCATTTTATTTCAGATTTTTATTTCATACCACCCAAATGGTCGTTTCTTTCTACCCTCTCTACTAAAATCACAAGCACACCCACACATTTATGATAGATTCCGCGTATCACAAATAGTAGTGCAGTGTGTCGTGTCGTTGCATAAATAGAGTGTTCAATTCAAGGAATAACTTAACATTGGACGAAATAAGTATACTCTACCATACTGTTGGTTCAACAATGAAAATATTACATACTACTGACAGGGAATCCCAATGTCAACTACTACAAATAGAATTACTTATCAGTTATAATTTAATATTCCCAACCACTAGTACCCCCACAATCGCGATCTACGCATTACCATTACTAACCACCACCCAAACCACCAACAAACAATATCAGACTTCGTTGCACCCACTAATTGCCAACAAAACAACTAATCATGCACGATGCCATTATATCATATAATGCAATGTAATAACTATCACTCGTGTACCGAATCCACCTATTGACACCCTATCTCACAGTCCACCACTAGCTCGACACTTTCTATCGCCACCCTATCTCAAAGTCCCCTACTGACTAGACGACTGACACGTCTTCCTATCTCATGATCCTCTATTGACACAACTACTGGCTAGTCTATAGAACCTATAACCTAGGCTCTGATACCAAAATTGTCATACCCCACCCTAGACTCCGGTCACCCTGGGGCCGGCATGACGTCGACATGACGTCACCTAACTGACTAGACAACCACAATAATAATAATAATATACAAACAAATGATATGTACAACATATACATAATTCCAACTGATAGGGACACACTGTCCGAAATATAAGAATAACCAAAATTCGAATCCCATGAATCTCACTTAGATTCATCTCTGACACCTCGCCTCAAAATTTCTCTCAAATGACTCAATCACATGACCTGCATAACTCTATCTAGTGCCAATAGGGGACCGACCGACTCTTAGCTGTTTTACCCGCGAGTGTACTGCCTTCTTAGTAAAAACCATTTTGTAATAATAAATCATTCTACAACATCTAAATGGATCAAGCGTAAGTATGTAAACAACGCGTAACTAGTAAAGTTCTCCATAATATAAGCAGTGGAAATAAACTCATAAGCATAAGTTTCATCTAAATCCATCTAATATAAAATCATACCAATCACCAGAGTAAATAATAAATTATCTAATATAAGTAAAACACCACATCTCAAACATACATCTAAAATACACACCTCAAACACACACACTGGCCAGCCCTAGTGATCGTTTTAACCTCACGATCGGGAGTTTGCAACGGTACCGTACCATCCGTAGGATATGCTTTCCTACGAACACCCATCACTCCGCCGAAACGGATAATCACTGCACAGTATAAACGTCTAACATCACTCCGCCGAAGTAGATAAACATCACTCCGCCGAAGTGGATAACATCACTCCGCCGAAGCGGATAACCTCACTCTACCGAAATAGATAAATACTATGGCATCGTCAAATCAAATACAACATCATCGAATCACAACTCAATAAATCTCGTCTACTCAACCTCGTCAAATTACCACGTCTATCTCTTTTCCTCAAAATCAACTTTTAAATCCAAAAATCATATTTAACACTTTCTTTTAAATAAAACGTCTGATTTTATCAAAACCACTTTCACCCTTTATTTTTTGAAAACCAGGCATTTTTAGAAGAACAGATGTTTTCTATTCTCTTTTAAAAAAACACCGACTGATTTCACCAAATCCAACAAAAATTCATTTTCAACTTCATTTCGAAAACCATCGAAATCTTCCGAAAATCCAGTTTACCATCTTACCCAAATCTGGCTTGATCCATACCATTTATAAATTCATACAATTTCAGTAAATACATATCTCATCATATATATACATAGAAAAATAATTTGGCAAGAAGACAGTACACTCACCTCGTTATCCGCTCTCCAAAACCTTCACTGACCATACTATATCGGGACACTAGTGCCTGCGAACCTAATAGTAACAGGGCCTAAATTAATATCTCATCTAAAACATTTTAATCGTGCAATGCAGACCATATATTTCGAATCGTTACTATTTTATGTACCACGTAATTAAAAGTGATTAATCGTTACGAAATTATTACGATTTTAGGATTTGTAACGCTAGATAAAATTTAATTTCATGAAAATTACTCATCGATTGAAATTTCACCTGTTTCCAAATCGTTTGGCGACCGCGTGATCGGTTTTAGATTTTCCTGAGGTGGTTTCTACAAATTCTCCCCCTTTTTTTCTTTCTCTCTCTCTTTTTTTTTTTCCTGTTTCCTGCGTCTGTTTCCCGTTACTGTTTGCTGTTCCCCCCGCAGCCATCGGCCCCTTCCATTCTTCTCTGCCACCGTCCGCCGGCCAACCCACAACCGACCACCCGCCTACAATCGCAGCAGTACACCCACAATACTCATGTCGAGACAACCACACACCCACACATACATACCCATTTCATCTCTCTCTAACTCTCCGGCGATCTACACACGGATCACCCACATATACACCACCGTTCACGTACCCACAACCTAACACATACATACCCACACCCGGCAGAGGCACACATGCACTGCTCTCTTTCTCTAAACATACCGCCGGTGATCATCTGGCGACGCCCATACAACCCCCGCTGCCCACGCCATGCCCACACATCATGACCACTCACACACGCATCGCCATCGTATGAACAGCCACACACCGCCAGAACCAACAGATACCTACCACCTACCGTTACCGTTGGATAAAACCTAAACCCACCGCCGACGATCTCTCTCTCACTAACTCCCATTCACCGCCGGCCACCCTACACTGGTCACAAACGCTCACCACTGACCGACCACACCCAGAGCACACACTCCACCGACCCAACAACTCAGCCTCCGTCTCTCTCTCTACCGTTTTTCGGTTTTTTTCCCCTTTCTTAATTTTTCCTCGGTGATGAGTTGTAAGCATGTATATGTATGCATGATATTAGTGGTGTGAACTTCAGCCCCTTAATGCCACGTCGATTGGATCTAGTTCCTTCTCCTTTATTTTTTTTCTTTTTCTTTTTTCCTTCCCTATTTTGATCCCGACAGTTTGTATATATAATAATAATAATAATAATAATAATAATAATTTTTTTCCTAATTACCTTTTCCTCCCCTAACTTCCTTTAGGGTGTTATTTAAGCCCTATTTAACCTTTAATATTATTAAAATTATCAATTTACCCCTAACTTTTTAATTTTTATTTTCATTAACAAAAAATTTACCCCGAATTTTCCAAGACTTTAAAATGCGACTATTAATGACGCACGTACTATGATTTGGGCCTTACATAAGTTGTAATTTTTCCCTTAAAAATTTTGCAAAATTTTAAAAAAATCAATTTTTTTTAAAATTAATATATTTATCTAATTTTTAATTTTTATTTTTTATTAACTATTAATGTATATTAATTAATATTTATTTTCCAAGTTATATAAAAGATTATTTTAAAAATTAATTAAAATTTTATTATCAAATATAATAATCTACTTTTTTTTTTTTAAATATATTTAAGGGTTAATTATACTTAACCCAATGTGGTTAGACCATTTTGGACTTACCCCTATGCTTGTGGACTAAAGTCCAACTCTTAAGTTTTCTGTTAATTAATGGGAAATGTCATTTATACCCTTAAATTTTTTAGTAGGGACTATTTTGATATTTTTCAATAACTTAAGGGTTAATAGTGTAATTGTTTTTTTTTTTTTTTAATCTTCTTCACCAACGCTTTGTTCGTCTTCCTTCTTTTGGGCCAACATTTCAGATAAAATGACCAAGACAAAATGCTTACGCGACGCCAATACTGACGGAAAATCCTAATTTCGTGCCATGAAGATTGGCGACTCTCACCTTCATCAACCTCCCCCACTATTCTTCAGAGATCAATGGTAATCGAAGCCACAAAGCCCCTTAATCTCTGTTGTTCTAAGGTCCGTTTATTGGAGAACTTTTTGGCTTTCAGTTTGCTCTATATACTTTGCTGGAAATAAAAAAAAAGAAATTTGATTGACTAGGACTTATCTCCAACAATCTCCCACTAGCACAATAATCCATTTGTATTAATCCCCATATTTTTGAGGTGTGGATCTAGCATTTGTAAAGTGGAACATTAGTGATTAAATGCACTATGTTGTCCCTTGTGTTTATTCTCTTAATGAAAATATCATTTCTTTTCAGGATCTTAGTGATTGAAATGGAATAACTGATCTACATGTTTGGATTTACAATGAGATTGAAGATTTTCTTGATGCAATTCAAAATAAGCATGTCTCTTTTACTATGGATTGAAAGTGCAAAATCACAATTTCCATTAATGTTGATGATTTTTGTCAATAACTCCTATTTTTTCAATTAAATTTTTATGCATGCTAATGAAATTTAATGTTCATTGACAAAATTGCATCAAATTCTTTCTCATCAAATTTAATTAAAAATACGAGAAACTAAGGTAGAAATCTTATACTATATATGAAAGTGAAATACCGCTTTTGATACTGGCTATATATGTGTAGAGGCTCAATATTATGTTTTGGATATTGGCTACCTAGGTTTATGTTCATATTGCTCTTCCATTCTGTGCATAATGATGTGAATGAAAATAATGGTGGGCGTTGTTTATTTTGATTCCAGTAGTTCCTTGGATTGTTATTGTTTGTTGGTACGAGGAAGTACAATTTAATGAATGTTGTATACATAGAGAAAATTACGTCAATTTTTGTTGTTGTTATTTAACGTCTATGCCTTCAGGCACGGGTTATATGCTACTACTTTTAAAAAATAAAACCTAAATAGAAGTATGGAATTTTTTCTTAAAATTTAAAATTATGACAAAAATGTTCTATTTTTTTTTTCATAATCTTCTTGAGAACAAAAACACTAAATAAATATGGTCTTAATTTATAAAAAAGAAATGAGGAATCATTCATTAACAAGACCCTTACTTTGTCTTTGATATGCCACAATAAAATGAAATGACAATAGAATTGGAGTTATTATGATGATGGAATAGAAAAATCATTATCTTCCCTATGTTTAGTGATAGAAGAAATTACGTGTGGTAATGAAATAACCATTCCCATTCAATTGTTTGGTTAGTACTGTAGGGAATAAATCAAGAACAGAATGTATATATACAATAATGTCTTTACTTGAAAAACATATAATTTTTTTTAAATAGAGAATACATGAATATAAACTAAATGAAGTTCTAGATAATATATATATAGAAGAGAGATATAAGAAAAAAAAAAAAAAAAGAGTAGAGGGAGGCAGTGGACGGGGGTGGGGGTGGGGGGAGATAGAGAGAGAAAGAGAGTCTGGCACCACCATTAATTGGATCCAATATCGGATTGTCGCTGGAAAAGATGGTTTAGGGAGGATGAAAGAAGGGGAGGAAAGTATAAAAAAATAAAAAATTAATATATTTGTTAGAAATTCAAAGGAGAAAATAGTCATTTAACTAAATTTTTAAGGAATAAAATAATAATTTATTTAAATTTCATTTTCATTCAAATATTTGGTGTTGGTCATGTTTTTTGGTTGATGAATGAATAAAATTTATCTTGGGATTATTGGTTAATCCCACATTTTGACAAATCTTTGGTAATGAGAATGAAATTTCATCTAATGTAGTTATTCTTATGACTATTCTAATTTCTTGTCAAATCTCGTGTATCGAATATTGCCTTTAAAACATGTGCATAAAAAAATATTTGATTTCATCTACTTCTTTAATATATACATATATTAGCATGACTTGTACTACTATCACACAGTATGCACGAAACTAGAATAAAGAAAAGATAGGAAGAATAGCTAAACTAGGAAACAAGCTCGCCATCAAAAAGTCCGCAATGAGCTCTTCCATTTTATTTTATTTTTCTATTTTTTTTTGGGTTTAATTTATTTTTCTTTAAATTGGTGCCACCAAATAAGATTGGTAACCCAATATAAATTAATTCTTCAAATTTCAATTGACTATCCTTAAAATTTATTCTATTTTTAAAAATATGCTTCCAGGCTAGTTGAACCCAAAACCAAATTATTTGTAAATTTTATTTTGGCTCTTAAGTTTCTAAATTAAAACTCTAAAACCCAATTCACTAAATTGGCCTTGAAATTTTCAATTAGGGATATCCAATTGGAAATTTTTAATTTTTTTGAAAAATTAACTTGGTGAAAATTCTATTTTTTGAAGTTAAATGAGTCCTTGTTGAATGAGTATGTTGTCACGGACCACGTGTTGACAAGGCGGTCGACAGTCTTACTCCACGCAACGAATGCGTTAGGGGCATTGTACTGGGTGATGTCGCTGCAAAAATGTGAGCCCATGACAGTGTGCTTGAAATGGAGAAGACACAGTGCCGGTGCCAATGCATTAGCACGACTCATGGACCATTTGGAAGAAATTGAGAATAGGCCAAATGTCTTGAATACTAGCAGAGGCAACATGGAGTGGTGACTGGGATGTTAAACCACTCCAAAACACAATATATATATATAGATAGATAGATAGAGTGAGAGAGAGAGAGAGAGAGAGAGAGAGAGAGAGAGGGACGGGAGATGTAGATAGGTGTGTGTTTCTCTTCTCTTTATCTTTATTCAGTTTCACCACAACCATTGGACACGACCAACCACATTCCTCACCCGCATAGATCCATCCCCCGAGTATAGATCCATCTCCCGAGTAGTTCTCTGTGTGTGTGTGTGTGTTTAATTAATGTATTTTTGTCTTTTTTTATATTTTTTGACAAATAGTGTTTTGCCAAAGTTTTTCATGGTATTTATATTCCATGTGAACTGATTTCTTAAAGATGGGGCTAGTTTTGATAGATCTTATTTTAAGTACTTAATTTTTATTCTATGTGATTTTAAATTTAATACTCTTTTCAAATTATAATTGAATAGATAAATTTCAAATTTTGGATAATATCAATAAATCTTATTTGTTTTCGATATTTCATTATAATTTTATGATATCATTTTAATTGGCTTGGAATTGTGTTAATTCAAGATTTAAGTACATTCTATTTTAAATTTTATGAGTTATATAACATTTACTAGATTAAAAGTTGATTTGATGTTGCCAAAAACATCCCTAGCACGTGTAACAGTTCTGCACGTGCCATAAATCTTCGCAACCTGCATCTTTAACCTGATAACCTACGAAACAGATTAGTTCTAAGGGGACACTAGTGTGGTGTCGGTTAAAAGTTTTTTGGCTTGAGAATAAATTAGTCTGCTTTAGGATATTAGGCAAAAGGCTGCAATGTAAATATAATATGATACCTTTCACTTATTTATAGACTGAGTAGATTACGTCCGTTGGGTATGGGTGATCTAGTCTTTGATGACTTGATCTTCTTCCCATTATGTTGCTATTCAATGGGGAGTGATAATCTTTTTGGCTCGCTATTATATGGTTATTTAGTAGGGAGTTAATGAAGAGTTACACAATTAGTGCGGAGTTATACCATTTCGGCTGCCCCATTAAGCGAGAATTATGTTCTTTGGCCTTCCACTTGATGGATCCGCGCACAGATCACCGGTTCGTCCATGACCCTGCTCCTTTTGAGCATTGGGCCTATTGTGATGGGCTTCTTCCGAGTAGCGTGAATTTCTCCCGCATCATAATATATTTTGAATTAAAATCTAATTAAATTAAAAGTAAACTAATATTCCTTACTGTTAATTGGAGAAGGACAAAACACGTTTAGTTACTATTTTCATTCCTTGATTTCTATTCCTACTCCCCAAATTTTGAGATTAACATAGAAAAACCCATTTTATTCCAAAATTTCGGATGTAATTTAGGAGTAATTCCTGAATTCCTTGAGAATTCAAGAAACAAAAAAATATAGATTTTTATTTACTCCCACAAAACTTTTCGCACTACCACCCCGCTAGCCACAACTACCACACCGGCAACCATATATTTTAATAAAAAAAATGAACAAATGTTGCAACTAAATGTGTTTCTTGTTTCTATTCTCATAAATCAAAAGAAATAATTTCAGGACAATGGTGAAGAAAGAGGATTTATATATTCCAATTTTTAATTGTTTAAAAGTTGTTATTACAATAAAAATTTCAATAATTTTTTATATATAGAAAAAAAAAATGATAAAGGGTTGACTGCTATTTAGTAAATAATAAGAGAGATTTATGGTCAATGGCATAATGAGAGGATAAGTAAATGGCATATACTCATAGTATTATTTATACATATTTCCTAGGGTGGTAGGCGTGCACTCATATAACTAAAAATATTTTAACTAGAAAAAAATATTCTGGTCTGTTTTCAACTTCAATTTTAAGGAAAAATTATCAGGTGATCCCAATTTAAGTATGAAATTACTAATTGATTCCAACTATTTGAAAATGACCCAAGTAATCCTAGTATACAGATTTTTCGAACTGTCCAATCCCAAATTTAAAAAATGGTGAAATTAAATGACAACTTGGCCCTTGCGAGATCCGCAGGATTCAGATTTTTCATATTTATTGATTTCACAACAAAATTATTTTGTTAAAATCAAAATAATTATTGTTGTACACATTTGTTTCACGATCTAATTATAGATTTTGATTCGTTTGAATAAAATTTTCAAAATGATATCACATTTACTATTATTTTCATTAATTTCATATTCATGCTATATTCAGCAAGTACCAAAAATTTTCAATTTTCATATTTATTTTCATTCAATATGATACTTTTAGAATTTTCAATTTTCACATTCGTCTTATATTTAACAAGGTTTTATACATTATCAAAATACAGTTGAATATTACATTCAACATCTAAATCATTTTTTATCAGTAAGTCATGTTATATTCAACATGTTCAAATAATTTGTGTTATTATCAATATTAATTGATATTATTTCTATTGCATTGGAAGTTATCTTCAACACTCACGAGGACATACAGATTGTAGTAATGTTATATTTAATATTAACACCACAATTTATGTTATATGTAACATTCACATGCATCCTAATCCAAAATTAAAAAAAAAAAAAAAAGAAGATTAATATCTCATTTTGAAGATCATGACTTAAAGATCATTATAGTGTAAAAAAAAAAAATCATTAAATAACAATTACAATTGGAAGAAAAGAAATTGTAATTTCATTTTCAATTTCGTTGGTAGTTTATCACCATATTTTGTTTCTCGTTTTTAGGAGTGACAACACATATGGAAGTTAACCATTCATTAATAGGGGCAAATTAGTCCGTGAAATGACAATAAGACTGATCGGTTTAAGAATAATATGGGAATTGGTAGTTTCAACACCATTTTAAGATTGTCTGCTATCCGTCCCTCAATGTGATCATTTTTACAATTTAAAAACAAGAACTCGAACGATGTTAGTCTCACACCCAAAGGGTGTGGGGGACAATAGTAAGGAAAAAAAAATAGTTTTGAAGCTTCTTTTGCACTAACAATTGCTGTCGGGATAGAATCATCATAATTAATGGAGAATTAATAGCCCATTATTTTCATATGGGCTAACAAAATATTTTGAAAGAATTAATTAAAAAAATTAATTTTTTTTTTTATTTTAGACCCTCTAACTATTGATACATTTCTATGTGATCTAATAATTTTATTGTGTTTCAGTTTAAACTCACTAAATACGAAAGTGGTTTTAAAATGTTATTCTGTTAAATTTTTCGTCCAAATTACACGGAATTAAGGGGAAAATTATATATATATATATATATATTGGTTTTTTCTTGTTCTACCTAGTTGTCTTTGTCTACCTCTTCCACTTTTCTCACATACAATTCTTAGCACTACACTCTCTCTCCCCTCCTCCTCCTTCTCCTTCTCCTTCCACGGATTCATCTCTCTCTCGCTCTCCCATTAAATTTCTCTTCCCCAACCTCTCTTCATGAAACCGACATCAAACAACACTACACAATACTAGAAAATCATTAGGATGACATGCTACATTTAGGGTTTCAACACTTAAAGATGAATAAATAGAACAAGATAAGAACACCCAAATCAGAAAATCAACCCCACCATACTTGGAAAAAAGAGAATAGAAAAACCCAACTAAAAATCAAGTCTGAAAGAGCTTCACATAAAGCAAAACCAGACTAATCAAAAGTAGAGACACCATTTTTTGGTAAAAAAAAAAATACATATTATTTTCAGGTCCTTCCAATAGTATCATATGAATAACAAATCCATTAACACTTATAATTTTATTGTATAACCTTTCTGTAAGAGAGTTCAAGGTCATTCCTCCTCGCAAATTGTTTGTGGATACGCACAATTCATGTCGGATTTGGCTTTGATCCCATCCCAAATGACACCAAGTTACTTAGGATCATATGAACAACTCCATTATGGTGAGGAAAACACACATATATTTGATGTCAAGGCCTATAATCTTAGTACTGACTCCTGGAGAAATATCAATGTTGTCCTACCCTATCTTTTGTACTATTATTGTATTGGGCCATTGTTAATGCTGCTTTTCATTGGTATGTAAGAGAAAGCATGAACCATGCGGTAATTATTGTATTAATTTGTTTTTGGATATTTTTGTGACCCAATTATTTGTGTGACTCAATAATAATTTGGGATGTGTAAATATACTAATGTGTTCTTCTTGGTGAGAAAATGAATGTGATATATGTATTTGTGAAACATAATTTAAGAGATGAATTAAAATTGTTCAATAAAGTACCTACTTGAAAACATTGATTGACGTGTTGTGTAATTCTAGTTTCGTTGTTCTTGTTTTTTAGAGTTCTTGAGAAAGTTCAATATTTCTATAGTTCGTTCGACTTCTGGTTTTTAGTGATGGCACTAATAGCAGGTTGATCATTGTATCCTGGGAGGTAGACTCTCATTCAACCGTAAACACGTAGCGGGAGCGAAATCTATTTTAAGGACAAATCGTGAAACGATTGCCTCGATAATTTCATCTAGTATTTTTGTTTGGTACTTCACGGACAAGAGAGAACCCATCACAAAGATTTTATGGCTGTGGAAAATATGGAGTAAGTAGATATTCATTTTTTTTTAAAGTCTATTAGTATTTTTTAACTGACCACTCTAAAATCCGAAAAAAATAAAAAAAAAAATTGATTTTTCACTTGGATGAACTGGTACCAATTTTTATTTTTTGAAGAACTGATGAAAAAAATTGCGTTGTAATTTTTCTCTTACTATTTTACCAAGTATGGAAAAATTGAATTGGGAATGACGACCTCTTAAAGTGATATATTGTGTTTTTATTGTAGATGAAAGGAAGTTGTGGGATTTTATTTTATTTTATTTATTTATTTATTTATTTATTTTTTTTGTAGCATGATCAACTAATAGGTGATAAAGCAAAACAGGTGATTCCAACTTTGTGTTAGGGAATCAGGGTCGAAACAGTATTACGCATCTAAGAATTTAGATTGAGAAATTTTTAGGAATTGACACAAAATATTTACGTGGTAAAACCCTCAATTAATTTGAGGGAAACATCCGTGGGCAAGAAAGAAGGATTTCACTATTCGCAAGAATTTTACAACTTCTCTCTATAAATAAGGAGAGAACAAAGACAACTCTCTCTTGAAATAGGATAATATAAATCTCTCTATACAAAATAGGAGAAACTAAGAAATGACTACAAGGGAGAACACTTCAGGAGAAACTTATGATTTTTCTCTCTAAGGTTTTTGGAATACTTTCTTCTGTAACATCTCCCCCTATTTATAAGGGGAGAGTGCAGCCTCTGCTTTAACAAAGGTTGTACCGTATGCCAACCACTAGCTGCCAATGGTGGAATTTTTTCCCAAATTAGTGTGGGCCCCACAATCCATTATCAATCATGTGGGCCCATGTTTGAAAATGGAAAAGTAAGCCAAAAGGCTTTATCATTCACATTCTCCCACTGAAAGCCTTTTTGGTAATCCTTTAATCCTTTCTGAACTTGCTAATCTATGCCGCTCACGTTTCTAATAGGTCATAGGAAGATCTGCACCACACGAACTTGTCAACATTGATTGGCTTTATCATAACATCTGCCAGGTTGTCTTTGGTCTGAATCTTCTGCATATCCACACTTCCTTCTTCTTCTACTTCTCGAACAAAATGATATTGAACGCCTATATGTTTTGTCCGAGAATGAAAGACTGGATTCATTGCGATGTATAAGGCACTCTGACTGTCACAAAACAAGGGAATCTTCTCCTGCTTGTGCCCGAGTTCTTCTATTAACCTTTGTACCCATACTGCTTCCTTGCAAGCTTGTGTAGCTGCCATATATTCAGTTTCTGTTGTAGATAGAGCCACAACAGTCTATAACTTGGATACCCAGCTTACTGCTCCTCCTGCAAGTGTGAACACATAGCCTGTAGTGGATTTTCTTTTATCAAGATCACCCGCAAAATCTGAATCGACATAGCCTTTGACAATGAATTTTGATCCTCCATCACATAATGCAGCATTGGAGGTTTCTTTGATGTATCTTAGGATTATCTTAACAACATTCCAATGCTCTCTACTAGGATTCTCCATAAACCGATTGACTGTGCCATCTGCTTGAACAATATCTGGTCTAGTACATATCATGGCGAACATAAGGCTTTCCACCGTCGATGCATATGGTACTCGAGACATTTCCATCCTCTCCGCTTCACTACTAGGACACATATTTGAGGATAATTTGTAATTGGCAGGAAGAGGGGTAGAAATTGGCTTACAAACTTGCATGTTGAAGCGGTGCAAGATTTTCTTAAAGTAGTTCTTCTAAGAAAGCTAAATATTCTTGTCTTTTCTGTCTCGGTGAATTTGCAACCCTAAAATCTTGTTTGTTGGTCCCAAATCCTTCATATCGAACTCCCTAGCTAGCTGTGCCTTCAATTCTTGGACTCGATCTTTGTTAGGGCCTACGACCAACATATCATTCACGTACAACAACAGAATAATAAAGTCATCTTCTCCAAACCTCTTGTAATACGTACAATGGTCTGAACTCAGTCTGTTGTAACCGAGGCTAATTATGAAGGAATCAAATCTCTTGTACCAACATCTTGGTGCCTGCTTTAGACTGTATAGACATTTGGTTAACCTGCAAATCAAGTTTTCTTTTTCTTTTTTCAAATCCTTCTGGTTGGAGCATATAGATCTCTTCTTCAAGTTCTCCATGAAGAAAAGCCGTCTGCACATCTAGTTATTCTAGATGCAAATCGAATGCAGCACACATAGTCAGGACTACCCTGATAGTTGTAAGTCGAACAACTGGAGAAAATATCTCTTTGAAATCAATCCCTTCTTTCTGAGTAAATCCTTTCACCACCAATCTTGCACGATACCACTCCACTTGGTCATTGCCATCTCGTTTGATCTTATAAACCCATTTATTACCAATAGCTTTCCGACCTTGTGGAAGTGGAACAAGATCCCATGTCTTGTTTCTATGTAAGACTTCCATTTCTTCTTGCATTACTGTCATCCATAGAGAAACATCAGGGCTATTTATAGCCTCATGGAAAGTTGATGGCTCTCCATCTTCCGTTAGAAGACAGTATGCAACATTGCTTGTCATAACATAATTTGAGTGCCATGACAATTTTCTTGCCTGACGCATTGATCGTCGGGCTTCAATATCATTGGCCTTGTATGGTTCCTGTTCATCATGCTCCGGTACTGCTTCAGAAGAATCTTCTTGTTCAAACTCTCCTTCTATCTGAACCGTCATAGTCTCCTTTGTCGTGCTGTCATTTTCTTCACTTTGCAGTTCTCCTTCTGCAAATATCATATCTCTGCTGATGATAATCTTACGGGCAATGGGATCCCACAGGCGATACCCCTAACTCCATCAGCATATCCCAAGAATATGTATTTTCTGGATTTTGGATCCAGCTTTGTCCTTTCTTGGGAACCATACATTACATATGCAGGACATCCAAATACATGGAGTGATGAATAATCTGTTGGCTTGCCAAGCCACATCTCCATTGGTGACTTCAAACCAATTGCAGTTGATGGTGACCGGTTTATCATATAACAAGCGATTTTGACTGCTTCTGCCCAGAATGACTTGGCTAGGCCTGCAGTTCTCAGCATAACTCTTGTTCTTTCAAGAAGAGTTCTATTCATTCACTCAACCACACCATTTTGCTGAGGTGTACCCGCAACAGTAAGCTGCCTCTGAATACCCTCATGTTTGCAAAATATAAGAAAATCGCCATCAGTATATTCTCCTCTGTTGTCCGTCCTCAAACACTTGATTTTTCTTTCGGATTCAAGTTCCACCCGCGCTTTGAAGGCTTTGAATATTGAAAACACATCTGACTTTCTCTTGATTGGATACACCCACACCCTCCTGGAGTGATCATCAATGAATGATACGGAATAATTTGCTCCTCTTTGAGATGGGACTGGTGATTCCCACACATCCGAATGGATCAAGTCTAGAATGTGTTTCCTTCTTGCAATAGATCTTCCAAACTTTAATCTATGCTGCTTGCTTGTAATATAGTGCTCACAAAACAGTAAAGTTATCGATTTAAGCCCAGCAAGAAGATTTCGCTCCGAGAGAATCTTCAGACCACGTTCTGACATGTGACCTAGTTTTTGATACCACAGAATCGTTGATTCTTCTTGGTTGGCTGATGCAACTGATGCATCTGCTATCTGCAATGTATCTCCCAAAAGCATATATAGATTTATTGCGATATTTTCTGCCTTCATCACCACAAGCGCGCCTTTGATGATCTTCATAATCCCATTTTCTCTATGTGTTTTACAACCAAGATCATCCAATTATCCAAGGGACAATAGATTTTTCTTCAAGCCCTTCACGTGTCATACCCCTTGAATAGTACGGATTGTACCATAATCCATTTTTAGATTGCTGGAAACACTACCAACGATCTCTAAGACATGATCATTACCCATGAACACAGATCCCTCAGAGACAGGTTCATAGGTGTGAAACCAGTCTCGTCGAGAGGTCATATTCCAGGTTGCTCCTGAATCCATTATCCAAGTATCAGTGAGCTGCTTTCTGCCTTTAGGAACAGTTGTTGCTTCGCTGTATAGAATTTCTCCGTTATCAGAGGCACTTACAACACATCCCTGAGAATTTGATGTCTCAGGAGCTTTTTCCGCACTCTTCTTTTTATACCAATAATCTTTTACGACGTGCCCCTTTTTGCCACAGTTGTAGCATTTGACATTTCTCTTGCTCATTGACTTTGATCTACCATGATTGTGACTCCTATTTGAGCCACGGTCTATTGATCTCCCTCTCGCCATCGATAACGCCTCTGCTTGTTGCGAGCTTTCCAATCTGTCTTCCTTGTTTTTGCTCCTAGTTTTCTCTTCCAAAACAGTGGCTGCAACATCGTCGAAGACTAGATAGTCGAAAAGAATATTATTGGTGTAATTGATAATGAGTTGATCATAGGAATTAGGTAGACTTTGGAGTAAAAGCTTCGCACGTTCAACTTCCGCTATTTTGTGGTCCAACGCTGTAAGTTGGGAAAATAGCATATTGAGAATGTTGATGTGATCCGTCACTGAAGCAGGTTCACTAATTCGAAGAGTGTAGAGCCTCATTTTTAAGAAGATCTTGTCGTGAAGTGACTTGACCTCGTACAACCTCGTCAACGCATCCCAAATTTCTTTTGTTGACTTCTTCTCTGCAACACTTGATAGCACTGAATCTGCCAATGCTAGGTGCAGATTGGAGATAGCACTGCCATCAATCTCTTTCCACTTCTCATCAGTCATCTCCGCTGGTTTGTCTCCAATTGCCGCTAGGCAATTATCCTTTCTCAAGATTACCTTCATCTTCAATTTCTACAGGGAAAAATTACTCCCGTTAAACTTCTCAATCTCAAATTTTGCTTCTATGGTGTTGACGATGATCTATTTCTTAACTGAACTGGCTCCCACTTTTCACCGTGAACAGTACTGTATATGTGAACAGATCTGCATGAATAGTACTATATATGTGAATAGTACCGTATTAGTACTGTATACGTGAATAGTACTGTATCTATACCGTATACATAAGTAATGACGTATCAGTACCATATACGTGAACAGTGACATATACGTGAATAGTATCGTCGAATTATACAGTACACTTGTGAATAGTATCCGTGAATAGCAACCCCCAAACCATAGCTCTGATACCACTATTAGGAATCAGAGTCGAACCAATATTACACAGCTAAGAATTTAGATTGAGAAATTTGTAGGAATTGACACAAAATATTTACGTGGTAAAACTCTCAATTAATTTGAGGGAAACATCCATGGGCAAGAAAGAAGGATTTCACTATGGGCAAGACTTTTACAACTTCTCTCTATAAATAAGGAGAGAACAAAGACAACTCTCACTTGAAATAGGAGAATATAAATCTCTCTATACAAAATAGGAGAAACTAAGAAATGACTACAAGGAAGAACACTTTAGGAGAAACTTATGATTTTTCTCTTTGAGATTTTTGGAATACTTTCTTTTGCAACATCTCCCCCTATTTATAAGGGGAGAGTGCAACCTCTGCTTCAACAAAGGCTGCACCGTCTGCCAACCACCAGCTCACAATGGTGGAAATTTTTTCAAATTAGTCTGGGCCCCACAATCCATTATCAATCACATGGGCCCATGTTTGAAAATGGACAAGTAAGCTAAAAGGCTTTATCATTCACACTTTGATTAGAAGGGTCGAAGCACATCATAAAAAGGAAAAGTACTTGTAGGTTTGTGTGATCATGAGTTGGCTAACTCTTATTTTCCCAATGTATTTTTATTTTAAGGAAATATATTGAAAATATACAATATATTATGTTGATTTTAGTGCAACTGTATTGACAATTGATTTTTATGCATGTTTGGGAGTTTGGTTGAACTAGTTTTTGGAGTATGTTTGATTTGGAGTTTGGTTGAAGTTATATAAAACAACACACATGTCATTTTCCTTACTATGTTTGGTTGGATGAAATATAAAATGAGTGGAAATAATATTTTATGTGTTTAAAGAAAGAAAAATAAAAGAAAAACACAAAATATACTCATGTAATTTAGTAGTTTATCCCCTATATATCACAAAAAAAGAATTTAATAGGGGTATAATGGTAATTTTAATATATTTCAATTTAATGGCAGTTTAAGTGTAATGCTTACACTTAAACCCAAATGGGGAGCAACAAGTAATTTAATTATCGATGGGTATATACTCACATCGATTGGTTTGAGTGAAGTGTAACCTTTAATATCCCGACTACCCACTACAATGAAATGGTGCTGTAAATAGTAAGTCTTGACTGAAGTTTTTAGCATACTTGCTGAAAATAGAGAAAGATAGTGGTTGGTATAGAAGTTCTTACCAGTAGGCCTTGTAAAGAAGTTATCCTTCAACAAGATCAAGGTATCTCTTTCTCTAGGGCTTTTACCTAATACTATTGTTTTCTAGTCTAGTGGCACCGAGCAGGAAAGTCTTCTCCTATCGGCAGAATGCATGCATGCATGGTGTGTACGTCAGTTTGGCAACTAAGTGTTTAATTTGTTCTTTCTTTCTTTTAGCGTTGAGAAATATTCTTAAAGACTTAAACCCCTTTTTCTTTTCAATTGTTTATTAGTTCTTATTCTTTATTTAGTTTTATTTTTTATTTTTTATTTTTGAGAGAACCATGAAATAAACTCATTTGGCTTAAAAAAAATAAAATTAAAAGAAACAAAATATGTTTATCTAGAATTCTTCAATCACTCTGTTTCCCTTCTTTTAGTTTAAAAACTTCAATTTTTAAGCATCTTCTTGTTGGTTATTGAAAAGTAATCGGTTTTGACGAAATTCTATGTGACTTATGTCTAAACCATACAGTAAATAGAGCATACCAATGGATGGTAAAGAGAAAGAACCCTTGATTGAATTAAGTAACATGGAGGTTGATTCGAACGATTATGATGAAGTCTCTCTCGACCACTGGGATGTGAAAGAGGTTACGAACAAGGAGAGAGATGTTTCCATCGCTTCAACGTGCGGAAAAATTTTACTATAACTACGCGCTAATGTTGTCGGCTTTCGGGTACGAAAAAGCTACCAAAAACACAATAAAAAAAAAATGTCGTAAGCTGAATGTGGGTATGTGCTCGACATGGGCACAGAAAGACCAGACTACAATTACGCATCAGGTGCGGTGCCTATCTATGGGTCCAGTACGAGCCAAAGGTAAAGATGTTTGTGGTTGTGAAATTTATTAGACACAATAATCACGATGTTGGGAATTATATTCCCATCTGCCAATGAAAAAAACATTGTGGTTTTTGTTGGTAATTGCCTTAACATCTCTATTTACTTATTTTTGTTTCATTATTATTATTATTATTATTATTATTATTATTATTATTATTATTATTATTATTATTATTATTATTATTATTATTATTATTATTATTGCCGTGCACATCTACTGTTATTTAATGTTCAACAGTATATAGGATGATTGGTCACACGATCCTCAAATGTCCCAGACTCCAACATTCAGTAAACGATTTTGATGTAAATGATAGCGTGTGCCTCGACGGAACTAGTGATGTTCAACAGAATGATCTGGACCCCCAGAACTGCTCTCATGAACGTACAGATAGTTCCCATGCAATCATGCTTCTAGACGGTCGCACTATCAATTTTTTCAATTATGTATTTGTAATCAATGTAGCAAATCTTTTGCAACCAACAGTATTCGAAGCTTTTGGATGGGTTTATTGTGAATATAAAAATCCCTTATTATATGTTACTGTAATATTTATTTTTGATTGAAATGCTCAATTTTGTTTTTCCATATTTTCACTGTATTCTCCAGTTATTGAAGTGTATTATTTGTCCTTTCAGTAAAATGAAAAAAATCAAAAAATTAGGCCTCACTTGGTCAATTATATGGAGGAGGAAACTATAATTTTGACTTATTAAAATCAATTTAATATTGGACAAAGAGATCTCAAATAAATCCTAATTTCAAAAAATAAGATCTCACTTGGTGAATTAAAGTCACTATAATTTTTATATGAAAAAATAACAACAATGTTGATGTATTATACGACTTTTGAACTTCAGAAAAAATTATTATAATTGATAAATTTGCAAAGGTAAAACTTTAATTTCATACACTATTAACCAAAAGCTCTCAATTTTAGTTCGATCACTGTATTAACTCTCTCCATATGATGGAGTTTTGTGAATTCTAATTCATTCTCAAATGTAATCTTCTAATTTTTAATTTCTTATATAGATATAGATATGAGATCTGGCCGTGGATGGCACAATCAATTATTATTGATGATAGTGGAGGCCAAGGATACTTATTAATAAAAAAAACAAAAAAATGATACTTATTAATGTGTCATTGGACAACAACTTTATTTATTTTTTATTTTCATTTATTTATTTTTTATTTGTTTTTAATGTTAGCTTTTAAACAATATAGTAGCTAATAATGATTATAAAAAAAAATCACATAAAAAAATAGAAAATATAGTTATTTTATCTAATTTAATATGTCATATTTATTTAAAAATAATATACATTTTTTTTAATTAAAAGAAAACATTGAACTAGTTGCAAAAGTTATCATGATGTTTTAATAATATTATGGGATTAAGCTTCAATTGTGGGGTTGGATGATGAAAATAATGTTCATAGTTATAAAGTTTTTATAATTTTTAATTTCCTATTGGAAATGAAACAATTGTTTTATATTTTGTAACCATTGTTCTGACGTTTTCTTCCTCATATATAGTCCAATACGTTTAACATAAAAATCTATGCCCCTTTAGAGTACAAATGTGTTACATAAAATTACAGTAACGATCGAAAAATAAATTCAAAATATTACTTTAAAGTGTTTTATAAAGTCATACCCGATACAAGTACTGCAATCCGAGATAGGTTTCAAGAAGACCCTTAATAAACTTCCACAACCAAATCTGTAAATAGCGAGAAAAACCAAATTGTCTACAAGTCTATAACTTAAAATATTTCTCTTGTGGTTCAACCAATTTATAAATACGTAAGATGTGGACACATATGGAGACTCAAATACGTGTGCAAATTAAAATTCATAGAAAATAAAATATAAAACCAAAAAGAATATTAAATTTATTGAACTCATATTCTAATTGATGTCATACCCCTATCCAGTTCAGTGTTCATTGTACTCAAGTCAATGCAAGAGAAGTTCATTTATCCCTAATTTAGGCTTAATGGCGTTATTAAATGTATGTCCATTCTCACCTACATACCAACGTCAGGTAGTGTACACACTCATTCATGAGGGGAAGTGCAGGTTAATTGATCTTCGGGCTAACTGATTAAGCATTCAATCAGATAGCCACAAAGCCCCTCTGTTGGGGGAAGATGGCCATCATCTCTAGCCTTTATTTCCAAAGAAAATGAATGCCTTGGACGTGTGTTGTACCTGGATAATCCCTCACTTACACTTATTGAATTATTTAATGCTTACCAATCTCTTCCAAGTTGGTGAGCATTAATTCTCACTACAAAAGGAAAGGATTATCTATTCTATCCACTTCAGTCCGCAAAGTCTATAGTGAGTTCTAGCATTTGTCTGCATCATTCTTCAATGAGCTTTCTAATTTAGGTATGCTACCC